>JARWIR010000003.1:32397504-32997504 GCA_029959085.1 Nemophila menziesii
AAATTAGGTTTTTCTTATCTTTTAATTTTGTAATCAATATGAATTCCTTTACATTTTATTTCGTATTTCATTTTAATATGAGCTAAGCTTTTCATAGTGCTTGAGAACAAACAATGGGTGAATCCCAATCTTATTAAATAACGAATGTTGAATTTGGGTTTCTGTTAAATTAAACTAAATTAGGGCTTTTACTCTTTTCGATAAATTTAGAATGTTTACTGTTTTTAGCGTCATGAACTAGGAACAGGTGTTAGTATCTAGGCTATTCCAATTAGTGGCGATTGGATCATCCTGACGGAGGGTTTAGATACAGAACCATTTATTCAATCTAGGATAGAAACTATTGATTCTGACGAACTTAGCTAATTCTAGGGCCAATGAGGTAATAAAACTTAATCATCCAACGGTGGATCATATTTACCCTGACGGGACTAGTGACCCTTTAGGATCGCCTTATAGTACACCCTGACGGGGGTATAAGGAATTTAGAATCCCGACCATTATAATTGACCAATTTAGCCCTTAAACAACATAAGTTACGAAATAGGATTGGGAGGATCCTTGCGTTCTCAAGTGCTACTTCTCATATTGCGTTTTACATCATTTTACTTGCGTCTTAGCTTTTATTTGCATTTTAATATTTGTCTTTCATTTATTTAGAATTAATACAAAACCAAACAAACATTTTACCTTTATTTGTTTTCATAAGTGCATCAATCATTAATAGATAAGCATTGTAGTCAACCATTCCGTCCTTGGAACGAATCTGTTTTATCAGTTAAACTACTTGGGACAACCGTACACTTGCGGTTGTGGTTCGATTATTCATTGCATTTATTTAGAACACACAAAGGACCACCACATGATAATCGCATTCGTGAAAAGAACTTTAAAGTAGGACAACTTGTCCTCATATATAACTCCAAGTTCAGTAACTATCCGGGAAAGTTGAGATCAAAATGGCCTGGTCCTTTTGTGGTGACCAAGGTAACGCCTCATGGAGCAATAGAGATAGAGAATCCCGCTGAACATCGCACCTTTATGGTGAATGGACATCGGTTAAAACCTTATCACATGGGCGAGGATACTGATCGCATGGTGGATCCAAATCCGGGGGAGGTCATGTACCTTCTTGATTCTGAATAAATGTGTGAGGTAACATGTCGAACTTACCGACGTTAAACAAAAGTGCTTCTAGGGAGACACCCCTTGTTTTAATTGCTTTCTGGATTAGTTTATTTTTCGATACCGTACTTTCAATTCTTAGTGTATATTATTAATGTGTGTGCAAGCTTAATGGAGAGAAAGGTAGTATGTTATTGTGCAGGAAATGAGTTTGGGGTCGAAAAGGAGAAAACAGAGAATTTTGGTTTTTGCCCACCGGTATGCCGGCCATATCACCGGTATGCCGAAGGGGTAAAATACCGTGTTACGGTTTCGTGGAACGGTTCAAGACAGTTTGGTACGAAATTTGGAGAAAACCGGGCCGGTAAGCCGGCCATAACCCCGGTATGCTGGTCAAGCCAAAAACCGTGACACGGTTTTTCGTCACGGTATAGGTCAGAACGCTACACAAGAAAAACCGTGGTCGCGACTTGACGACACGGTATGACGACATCATCACCGGTATGCCGGCGCTTTCGCCCGGTATGCCGGCCAATGGCGGCTTGTGAAGGAAGTTGTTTCCTAATCAAATTCTATCTTACCTATCTTGACCTAGCCTCTTCCAATACGAATTATTCAGACCTAAACCCTATATATAGACCTGGTAGTTTGATTAAACCTCCATAACAAACACAACAACAACATCAAAGCTCTCTTCCATCCTCCATAAACACAAATTCTTCATCAAATTCATCACAAAACACCATTAAAACACCTTCAAGATCATCAAGCTACCAAGAATTCTTCCAAGAACTTCAAGAAAACCTTCTTCTACCTTGATAATAATTCATCCAAGCTAAGAACTCAAGCCATACCAAGCTTTTAAATTCAAATCTTTCCTTGGTATAACTTGAGTTTGGGGTTAATCAGAGATGGCAAACAAACATAATTCTCGGCGTCATAATCGAAGAGCTAGGGTTAATCCTAACACTAATGGAGATACCCCAGCTATGTGGTTTAACGAAGGTCAATGGTTTGAAGAAGGTGTAAGAGTAACTCCTCAAGTTCCTCCACCAATAGAGAAGGTATATTCGGGTCATGAGTTAGAAGCTAAAATTCGAGTGTTGGAGGCAAATCAAGATAGGATGATTGCTACCTTAGGAAGCGTTACTAAAGAGTTAGATCTTCTTCGACATCTAATACTTGGGGTGAGCACCATCCAACATGCCACCTATGATAAACTTGTAAAGGAAGTTCTACGTGGACGCTACATAGAAAACCAGCCTACTGCTGGTTCAGATACGTTTTTCTAACCTTATCCTTCATTGCTTGTATGCACTAGGTAGTCATTTTATTTGCTTTATTGAGTCTTTTCGAGTCGTGGGGACACGAATCACTTTTGAGGTTGGGGTGGGGTTCGTTGCCTCATCCCAATTTCTATGTGTTTTACTGTTTTTTTGAAAAATTGAAAAATTGAAAAATCAAATAAAAATTAGTTTAGGTTCGCGTTGGCTGTAGAATATTTTAAATGCCCACATCAAGCATGCTTTTTATGAATTAATGATAGGAAATAGTTGACCTTAGGAGTTAGTATAAAACACACTTTGATTGTATGCTTACATGAGATAATATTTTGATTTGAATTAATGAACAATGCAAAAGAAGTAAACTTGAACTTAAGGATAATGGGTGGTGTGTAGAACGTGAGATCTAAATGAGTAGAGAACCCACTTAGGTATGAACTAGAGGCAAGCTATGTAGATAGGAAAATGATAGAGGCAGTCCTTTGTTAGCCCTTTGAAGTCTTTTTAGATTTCTAACCCTGAATTTAATGGTATATCCTTCTTAGCCCCATTTTTAGCCTTTAAGCCTTTCTTTTGAAGCCACATTATAAGCCAATATCCCTTTAGATTGTTAGGCATGACCATATGACCCGCACTTGAATCACGATCCTGAGACTTCCTGTCTTGAGCTTGAGTTTGGGGTAGTGGGTCCACTATTATGGGAATTTACATTGGGTTGGGATTATTTTTGAGCTTATCAATTGTGCTCCGTTTATATTTTGATGATGATTCACAGTTATTCTTATTGTAACCCTTTGCCGGGGTAATAGTAAATGAAGAAGATGCTACGAGCTACAATTGCCAACAAGGGCATAAAAAAATTTATGAAACGAAAAAAAATGAATGATGAAAAGAATAGCATGACATCTCGAACATTAAAAAGAGATTCATAGCTATACAAAATAAATTTTATATGAAACGGATATAAATTTGGACCGGCAAAGTGGAATTTTCTTATGTGATCATCTTTAATGCTTATTGGGTTAATGTGGGGACGCTAAATTAGTGCGTCAATTGGGTTGAGTGAGAACATATTCGAGTGTAAACTCAAGATCTTGGACAGTTTGTTGATGGTAAGTGAGGAGAGAGCCAAAAGCTCACTTCAAATTTACCAAATATATATACCATACCGTCTCTAAGCCTACGCTATAACCATAAAGACCTCGTGATTCTAAGATGCATGGTGAGTTTATAATTCAGCTAATAGAGAGTATACTAAGTGAAGCGTTCAAAGCAAGTAAGGATATATGAACACCCTATAGTGATGTCTTCTCATTTGTGATAGATTTATATTAGGACGAGACATCATTTTTAGTGATTTAGAAGTCATAATAGTCGTTTTTCTTGAGAAATAGTGCACTTTCCTATTTTGAGTCTTGATTTAGTAAAATAATATTTTTAGAGCATATTGGGTTTAATTATTTATTTAGTGTGAAGTTTTAAGGATAATTATGGACATTAATTAGAGTCCAAGTCAAAGACTACAAGATATGGAAAGAGATAAGCATGGAAATTGGAGATAAGGAAACAAAAGCTAAAAACATGGAAAAGGAAAAGCTGCCTTAATCTTGAATTTATGCACCTACGACCACAAATCAACTTATATCTCAAAAACGGTGTGGAATTTGGAGAAACTGTCAAGAGAAAAGTTGAAGATCTTTCCGAGACGATGAATTAGGTGTACTCATACGCGTCAAACGGATGAGTATTGAAGTTGCTAGGACCAAAAGAAAAACGGGTCTGATTTCATGTTTTTAGGGTTACGAATTTGAGTTGGGCTTGGAGTCCATTACTTAACCTCTCCTTCAACAAAACGAATTAGGTCTTCTAAACACCTATAAATACATCCTTATATCACTTGTAAATCATCCTGGCATCATAGTAATTAGTTCTTAAGGTTTTATTCTTCCAAGTTATTGTAGAGAGCAAGATGATGTCTTTAGTTATTTCTTTTAGTTTATTTCCTTCAGGTATGAACTGAACTCCCCATAGCTTGGGTTTTGCATCATGTATAATCTATGAATTCTAAATTTTTCTATCTAAGTTTCTTTGGGAATTACATGTTTTAATTTGATATTAGCTTCTTACCTTTATATTTGTTTATGTGTTTTGATTTAATGATTGTTTTCCTTGCTAGTGCACGAGTATAGGATTACCTTAATAGTAGTTAGATGATCACCTTAGCTGGGTGTCTAATTATTGAAACACCACATAATGTCTAGTGTCGATATTGGTCTTGACAACACTAATTCTAACTAGATAGTCATTAGGGTATGAATTAATCACTATCACCATGTATGGAAATTGATTGCTTAGGGCCTTAGTAGCGTTTGATAACCCTATTTGAACCAGCCTCGTGGTGTGTCCGTAGCCCCCTTAGTCGCTCTCAAGGTCTAAGGTATGGGAATTTAGAATCCTGACTAAATATACAAGAGCTAATATTCTCCCTTATTAACTAGATTTAATAGAAAGAATTAGAAGGATTAGTGCATACTCGCAAAACCTAAGCTATACTTCTCATCTCATATTCTTCGTATTTTATTCACTGTCTTTATTTTCCTTAGTTTAATTTATTAATCTCAAAATCTATTCCTTTATTTTTTGTCTTTTAATTATTTACTTCTTACTCGTTATTGCTACCCATTCGACTAGCACACTAAGTCCCTGAGAACGAACTCAACTTATCAACTAAAACTTGCATACGTCCTGTAATACTTGCAGCTTTGTGCCTGTCTAGGGTGAGAGTGCGTAGTTTTCTTGACTTATATTTATCTTATTTTTATCACGCCCTAGGCGACACCATATAGCCACCATCTTAAGATAAGTAGTAAGCGTAACTTTCTAGCATTGTGAAATTAATTTGGATTGATATTATTTTGTGTTTGATTTTGCATGATATGTGTATGTGTATATTGATTCCTAGATGATTCTATGTGAGATTTGTTTTAAGTTGTGCTTTGGGATTATTTACTAGATTCCGCCTTCTGCGTTCACCTAAAAAGGGCCTTTGTTTTTTATTTTACTTTGTCGGGACGACAAAGGTTTGAGTTTGGGGTCTTGATGTCTCCCTGTTTGTTCTATTTTTATGCCCTTAGGAGACATCATTTTAGGTGAATTTATGACTTATTTGATAGACTTTTATGCATATTTTGTCATATTGCACTTTCTCCCCTTGGAATTATATTATTTGCGTTTTCTGAGCTTTTGTGCGTTAATTTGATATTTTTACTGCAAAATTAGTAGGATATTTGAATTCCAATCCAAGGTGGAGAAGTGAGAATTAAAGTCTTAGGTGATTTATAGTGTTTTAGGTAGCATTTGAGTTGAGTTTCTATTTATAGAAGTGCACTTTCCTATTTCGAGTCTTGGTTTTTATTATTTATTATTTTATAAAGCATATGCGGTTTAATTATTTATTTTTAATGTGAAACTTTAGAGATAAACATAGTAATTAATTATAGACCAAGTCAAGATAAGGAAGGAAGGAAAAAGATAAACATGGAAATTGGAAGATAAAGGAAGGAATTAGCATAGAAAAGGAAAAGAAGTAGTTACCAAGTGAAACTCTAATTCCAGCCACGTTCAAAGATTAATTTATAACTCACGATTGGCTAGGAATTTAGGAGTATGGTCTGGACCAATGGATAGAGATTTCTGAGACAAGTGGTTTTGATATAAAGAACTCATCAAACGGATAAGTATTGAAGGAGATATGACCAAATCAATTCAGCAGAAGAATCTTACCTTTTCTAGAATCTAGGGCTACGAATTGAAGAGTTGTTTTCTTGTCTCCACTCGAAGAATTAGACCAAGACACATATAAATAAACCCCTTAGCCTTCTCTTAACACACACCACATAGAATTACACAAGAGGCATAAGGTTTTCAAGTCAAAGCAAGAAGGCAAGGAGAAGCTAATGCTGGAGGAATTATATTCTTCCTTCATCAGTCAACCATACCTTTAGGTTCTGTATTTATTTCTTGTAATTGAATTACGTCTTTCATTAATTTAGTTTTAGTTTTTATTTCATTCATGAGCTAAACTCTTTTTACTTGAGAATCGCAATAAAGGGATGAACCCTAACTAATTTCTTTCTTGTTCTTGAATTCGGGATTTCATAGTTTAAATTAAATAGGGTGTTTTATATTGAATATTACTTTGTGCTTGTTTACTATTTCTAACCTGGCCGATTAGGAGTATGTATTAGTATTTGAGCTATTCACTTTAGTGGCGAATTGATCATCCGACAGGGGGGTTTGAATACAGATCTAGGTAATATTTGTGTAATGTTCGTTATTGACCGACATGCTTAACTAGTTACATAGCTAATGAGGTAAGATCTTCACATCCTAAGAGGCATATCCGGCCGGTGGGAGTTTATAGTAGCTTAGGAGAGCTCCTAGGTCCACCCGACAGGGGGCTAGGAGATATTAGAGTCCCGACTAGTATAAGTATACCCATTCTACCCTTAAACAGGAACATGAATTAAGTTGATTAGGAGGAACTCCTTGCGAGACTCAAGTATATTTCTCATCTTTACATCTCATCTTATTTACTTTCTTAGTCTTTAATTTATTGCATTAGTAATTTAGTCTTTAATTTTCTTGCACTTAGTTATAATCGAAAACCAAACAAATATCTATCTTTTAATTTTCTAGTCATATAGCAATTAGATTCACTTATTTGCATAACATCTTAAGTCATACCTATTCCGTCCCTGTGTTCGAACTTGATTTAATCAAAATATTATTTGGACAACCGTACACTTGCGGTACGTGTCTTTTGACTTTTGGTTGTTACTTTATAACACACCAAGAGACACTAATAACCCATTCGCTACGGAGAATAAAAGTTAGCCAGTGGAGGGCAAATCATAATTTTAAATAAGCAACTCATTATTTTTCTCATAAACGAGAAAATGTAATTCTAACCCATAATATTGGGAAAAACTTTTTCTTACGATATTATTACTTCGGGAATATTATCGTGACATGGAGAAATTCTCGTATTCATTCGGAATACTTAATTCATAAAATATTAATCATATGATTATTACTTCGGGAATACTTATCGTGACATAGCGAAATTTTCGTATTCATCCAAAATACTTAATTCTTAAATATTAATTGTACGATATATATATATATATATATATATATATATATATATCTCAAAATTGATATACATACCATAACTTCTTCGATAATTGTATTCATATATATGGTTGTGACAAATCCAAGCGCGAAGCCAGGAATTTTTGTTAAGGGGGTCAAGGGGGTTCGGTGGCACCACCGTCAAAATTTTTTATTTGACGTATTTGCATGGTAAGTATATATATATTGTGATAAAATTGCAAAATAGGTCCTTATATTATGCAAAAATACACTATATGTCCCTATATAGTATAAAGATTGCAATATAAATTCTGACATTAATTTTTTAATTAATTATCCTATAAATTCTTTTTTTAATATAAAAATAACATATATTTTGTTGTAAAAAAATAAAAAAAATCGTATATATAAAATAATTTAAAGTCTAACAAAATAAATTTTAAAAAGTCGAGAACCAATTGAATATTTTCAAAAAGAGTAATGCTATATATCACCCCTTCACCCCATCACCCCTTATGTGGAGCCTATTTTATATTTAGAATTATTTTAATTCTAATAATATTTTATATAAGGACTTTTAATTTCTACGGAGTAGTAAAATCATTAAACCACTATTGATATTAGTTTTTTCTTTTTTTCTTCTGTAAAATCATACTTTTCAGTTTTTTTTTCTTTTTCTTTTTGTCAAAACTTGTTTTCCAGTTCCCACAAGCACATATTATATGTATGGCATATTATTTAAGTGAGAATATAATTTCTTTCAATATATAAAATAAAATACTTATTTTTCAAATCAAAAGATAGGTAAAACCATACATGTAAATAATTGATTCGGTATTACACACTGACCAGAAACTCGTGCTGATAACGAGTTATAAAATTAACGACGATAACTCAAAATATAGAAATATATAATTTCGTATCATTATTCAATAGAAGTTCGAAAGATTACAAGTTGATATGAATATCGTACTATATAAGGTATATGTAGCTATGAGATTTAAATAGCTATTTTATACACCAAAGATATCCACCAATAATTAAATATTCATAAGAATCCCTCAATAAATAACCTAGGGAAAATATGGCAATTGTAAGGCAATATGGGTTTTATGACAAAAAAAATAAAAAAATAAGGCAATATGGGTTTTGACTAAACTTAACTAATAAGTTTCATATCAATGAATAAAATAACAATGTTACCTTATCTAAGTCCACGTGGCATACTCACATTTAGCACATATTCCAAAGCATCCATTTGCCTTCTTTCGTTATAGGTTTGGCGACAAAGCTTAGGGTATGTTTGGATTAAGAAGGGATAGTATAGTAAAGGATAGGAAAAAGAAGTTTAGTAAAGGATTGGAAAAGAGAGTATTAAATCTTGTTTGAATTAGATAAAAATAGAAGGAAGAATTTTATTAATAGATTACATATATTTGATGTTTGGATTAAAAGGATAATGAAAGGAAATGATTTTTTTATAGCTAAATGACTTTTATACCCTTAATAATATATCTTATATATAAAGAATAGGGATAATTTAGACATTAGACATAATAAAAAAAAATTATCCCTTCTAATGACACCAAATTGGAGAGATTGAATAAATGGTATAGTAAGGGATTAGAAGAATCCTTTAATAAACAATCCTCTTCAATTATTTCTAATCCAAACAAGGAAGGGATTGTTATTATCCTTTAATATTATCCTATCCCTTCTAATCCCCCAATCCAAACATAACCTAAGGTCTTGAAATTTCAGAGAAAAATACAAAATAAGTTCTTGAAAACCCTATATTTATATTATAAATTTTAACTAAAAGATAATTCTATAAAAGCCTTATTTGTAATTATTTGATTTGATTTTTATCTTTATATCTTTTTTTGGTTTGAAAAGAAAAAAGATTTTTCAATAGGTACGGACCTATTAACGCTTATACCAATTTTTATAAATTAATCAATGATAAAGTCCAAGTAAGTATGGATCCAATTCCAATATGTCAAAACTCACATGGATACAAATAAAAATAGAATAACATCAGGAGGGGGGGGGGGGGTACAGACCCAGTTAGACTCTTCACATCAGTTGGGTACATGCCCAGTTCGAATAGCATCAGGGATGTACCTAAGGGCTTCACAGTTTGTGACAACAAGCAAAATGAAATCTCTTCATCTCGAACAAAAAACAATAAAAAATCTCTTCAAACTCACCAGAAAAAACAAATAGAAATCACATCACACAGGAACAAAAAACAAACTGAAATCTCCACGGATAAAAAAATTCTCTTCACGCATGAAAAAAAAAACAAAGTAAAATCTCCCCACGATGGCGACGGTTTCCTTGTGCACCAGACCGGCGGCGGGAAGATAACCCTTAGAAGAATGGTCCACGAAAAGCGGCGACGGTATCTCTGTGCAGAAGTCCACGATGGCGGCGGTATGGTACGAAGGTGAGACATGAGCGACGTTATTCTTGTGAACCAGAGCGACGGGGTGTGAAGGCGTGTGTGAATAGATCCGTTGGTGGGGAGGTAAGGTGTGAAGAGATCTGGTCTGAAGAGATGCAGGGGGGGAAAATGATCCACACGATGACGATTTTCTTGTGAACCAGAGAGGCGGTAGGTATTCAAGTAGAGAGAGACGAGATGGGGAGGGGAGGCGGTGAGTTTTCATATATAGGAGAGCGTGTTGGTGGGATGATGGGATGGTGAGAGAGAAGATAGAGGAAGGGGAGGGATCCGGTTTTTATTAGGGGTTTGTTTTGTGTTTGGGTTTTCACTGTGATTAAGAGGGAAGATGAGGAATTTTTGGGTATTTTTGGCTTTCTAGTTGGGCTGCTAATGGATAGTTAGGTTGGGGATTTTAGAAATATTATGGTAAGGCCTTGGGACTTTAAAAGTTAACGCCCCTTAATTTGATACACTCTTAGGCTGAATAGATAGGAAGAAAACTAAAAACATCACAATATAACACGACCCCTCCAATTATGTTTATATCATACATTTTCTATTAAAAAAATTATTCCCTCTGTTATAAGATATTTGTCCTTTTTACTTTTCACGCATATCAAGAAACACATTACACTTCCTATTACAAATTCCATTCTTCATAAAGTGTCTTGATATCTCAAATGTGTATTTGAAACATAAATTCTAATATTTTAAAAAGGGAAATCGTTAAAAAAGCATGAAAAAAGTGTCCTTATAATTTAAATGGATAAATATTTTGAAAATATTTTTAATAACTAGACAAACATTATGAGACAAAAGAAGTATATCTTAGTAAAAATCATGAAATTGTAGTAGATATATTGGTGGGCACGTGGGTGTGATAAAATAATAATATGAAAAGCGCACACATCTCGGAAGCCATGATTAACTCTCTACATTTGTGTTGATCGTTACAAGTAATAAATAAGTCGAGTTTGTTCCTCAGATATTTAGGTAGTTATTTCGAATCTGTTCAATATTAGCGTAGATGGTTAAATGTTTCGATTAAAAGATAGAATATGATGAAAGCATTTGTTATGTTTTTTAATAAATAAATAATTATGAAAAAAAGATAATGACTTAAGACTTCTAATATGCACCTAATCCTATTGAATGAATAGTTCTACAAAAGTAAACTGGGTGTTCTTATTAACCGGGATTTTAAATACTCTCTAGCTTCCATTAGAGTCGACTTAGAGAGCTCTCATACTCAAATTATGAAGAAACATACCTAACCTAGCGGCTACTTGGCTGGTCAAGATATGTTGACTCACTAACTGACACCAAGCATGTATACATTAATCTGTAATTAAAATCCCCCCTTCCGGACGCAAGCTCAATTACTTAGGCTAATCAATATTATTTGGACAAAATAAAATTAGTAATTAAATCAAGATGTTTACCCAACATATTCAAAACATAATTTAATTGGATGCAATTCCAAATGAACAAATCAAATACTAAAGACTAAGTTTGGACAATAATAATCTTAAGCAATTTGGAAATAGTGCATAATTGAACTTTGGAATACATAAATTAGAATTAAATTAAAGAAAAAATTATCCTAATACTAATTTAAACAAAGATTATAGATTGATAAGTGTACAATTGACGCAATGAAGCTCCAAATCTTAATTCTTCCTCCTTTAGATCCTCCTGATCGGTTATGTGATGGATTCTTGATAAAAGGTAAGCGCTGGCGGACAAGCGATGAATTCATAATGCCAGGAGCTGATATTTATAAGTGGGAAAAGTTTTTAGGGTTTACATAGGTCATGGGCTAGTTTTGAATGACATAGCAGCCCATCATAAAAACATTTTCCTCCAAGAGGGGACTGGTTTGAGTCACGCCAGCTGTAAAATTCATAACTTATTTGTTACTGCTCCGAATTGCAAAACATATATGGCCATGCGTCCGTAATTCAGAGTCCCATATGTATATAAAAGGGATCCCCCAAATGCTTTGTAAATATCATGTGGAATTGAAAACAATCCAGTTTCTAATTCTTGTTGGCAACTCTTTCACTTTCTAAAAACGGTTTCTTTAGTAATTTAATCTTGGTTTCCTTCTTTGACCCCATTCCCTCAAATTCTTATCCATTTTTTGGCATCAAATATAATTCTTGTACCTAAGAGCTTCACATTTAGTACACAATTATGTAAAAACATCTCTAAAAGTGACAAATCTCCAAAACAAGGCAAGAAACATGAATATATCAAATAATAGGGGATATCCCTCAGCTGAGCACAAAAGGAATGTAAAAAGATGTCTCATAATGAGATTTATTTATCACAAAAATGGAGACCTCAATATCAGCAACTCAAAAGTTTGTCGTCTCGACAAATAAAAATAAAGTATGACAGGGTCAACTGAGGCAAATAAGCATGAGAGAAGGAGAATGTAAAGAATAGTCCTAAATCAACTACCTAGTAAGTTTCGTGTAATAATATTTAAAAACTAATATATATATATATATATATATATATATATATACACACACACACACACACACACACACACACACACACACACTTATTATACAAACAATCAAAACGATTTAAGTTCAAGATTAGATTAATTTTGCAATGCATGAAGGAAAGGTCTTTTTTTAGTTTGATATGGAGGCTATAGAGTGTTCATCGATCCTAACATAGTCTTTAATGATCCATATAACTACTATATATTGGCTCAATTGCTCCTAAATCACATAGTTAAGAATCATAATGTCTTTAAGGTTGTAATGTAGGCTTAGGGACTGTATGATCGTATATTTGGGTGATGTAGAGTGAGCTTTTGGTTCTCTCCTCACTAGCCATCAACGAGCCGCCCTAGAGTTTGAGTTACTCTCATAAATTTTCTCACTCAACCCAACTTTGATACAGTTAGTTCGAATCCCCAAAAACCAAACTAAAAACCATAATGAGCGCCTAAAACTCCACTTTGCCGGTCCAAATGTTGAAATGCATATATTTTTTCTTTTGCAAGTTAACTATGACTTTGTTTTATATGTCAAAAGTCATGCTACTGTGCTTACCATTTTTTTCTTTTCTTTTCAATATATATATATATATATATATATATATATATATATATATATATATATATATATATATTTCAAATCTTTTTTTTCTTTTACCCCGGAAAAGGGTTACAATATATAAAAATTGATCAAAGGCACAATACATAACACAAAAAGCCACCCAATAATGTTTCCCATAATTTTTTCCACCACCCAAAACTCAAAATCTAATGATGAGTGTCATAACATCGTAATTCGAGTGCAGGTCATATGGAAAATCTCCTATAATCTAAGGGGTATGGCTTGAAACATGGTTAATAAAAGGCTTTAGAAAGGCTAGACGGGGCTGAGATGAATAATAATTCAATTAAATTGGACAAAAAGTTATAAGGCAAAAAGGGGTTTATCAAAGAACCACCTTAATCACTTTCCTAACTATGAAATTTTGTTACTTTCTCACATTTAGCATGTTCATTAATGGGTTTATCAACTAGCTCAGATCTCACGTTCTACACACCGTTCAAGGCTCCCTATGATCAAATTTGCTTCTACTACATTGCTTACTAATCATTTCTTTACTTTCAATATGTGTTTTCATATTCATTTTTCAAAGCATATAATACAACTAGTTTACAAACAAATTACTTATTATCCTTAACTCACTAAGCTTATGCTTTTAGACCATTAAACACATTCTATACCTAATTCCATCTCAAACAAAATCTACCTAAAAAGCAGTAAATCACATAAAATGGGGATGGGGACTACGATTTTCCACCCTCAACTCAAAGGTGAACCGTGACACCGCGACTTAAAACAAACTCTATAAAAATAAAAAATAAACAAATTATATACAAATATAGAACAGAGAAAACACACTCTTCGAGTAGATTGCTTCGCGTCGCCAACACCCAAGATAGGGTTTGGTGCTTATCTTACATGTAAGCTTCTCGTAACACCATAATTCATCCTTGCTTTCTTTCTTATATTGTCCATCCCAATCATTCAACTCTAGAAATATTTTTACCTTTTTGATTTCCTCTAGTCTTTACCCATTTTTTTCTTGATTCTTTTTCATCTTCCTTATATTATCTAGTGTATCTGTTCTTCGCGTCATCTCCCCTACCTCCAACTCAAAATTCTACCGCTTCTAAAATTACCCCTTGGTGTGGGTGGAAAAGGTAAAATTTGGAGAGGGAAAGGTGTAAGGAAGATGTTTTTCTATGTGGCTAAGATGGATTTGTATTTTGGTGAGAAAGATTTAATAATTTTGGACTGCCTAGTTTGCGATATACACTTATTAGATTCATTTATCACTTTATGAATGTTTAATCCATATTTCTACCTGTATAAGTTCAATGCTAATGTTTTAAATATAATTAATACCCTGAGATGTTAAGGTTCTCATATTCCCATTATTTATATTCTCATTGAGTCAGTGGTACCTCACTCCCCTTTTCCCCACCCTTTCTGGTAGGAGATAATTTAAGGATTAGGGTAGTAAAGTTAGTGACACAAGATCAGGTTGATGAGAAAGAAAGGATATTTGTAGTTATAAGTTTGTATGTGTTTAATATAAATCAATGCATGTAATAAATAATCATCTATGTAATAATTTAAAGTTATTTTTACATTGAATAGTCATGTTTTGAGGTGTGATATCTAGAGCCATTATTGGTATTATGAATATGTGGGAGAATTATGGTTGGCGGAGAATGATATCCTTACACACACACACACACACACACAGAGAGAGAGAGAGAGAGAGAGAGAGAGAGAGAGAGAGAGAGAGAGAGAGAGATTTGTGTTAAAAACTTAATACAAATTTAGATGTCATGTAAATAATTCAAATATTAACATTTTTTTAAAGATAATACTTGTGGTAAGAATTATCTAATATAACCAGCTGGGATTAGCTCACTAGTTAGGACATTGGTCATCCAATCTAGTGGTGTAAGACTTCAAGTCCAAAGTAACTCTCCCATATACCAAAAAGAATCTCTAATATCCTTAATATATCATAAAAATAGATGAAATTTGACAAAAACCATAATATTTAACAATGAGATACTTTGATAACCACCACAAATTAACAAAATTATTGGTAATTTTTATTAATTTTTATTTATTTTTTATCGAATGTCATTTAAAGATTGTGTTTGTTAGTAAAATATCTACATGACGTGAAAGGAAAAGTAGTTATAGCATTAACAAATTTAAATTAAGAAAATACATAGATATCAATAGTAATGGCATTTTATTAACGCCTATAATTGAAATATCTCATCTATATGATGAATAATTGATTTAACTTTTTTCTTTTTTTTTTAATATCGATTTTTGCTAACTAAAACAAAATATGGTACTATGATATGAAAAATATATATTACTAATTAAATATAATGACTCTATTTCAATTCATACTAATCTATGTTTATTTGAAATAGTAAATAAACTTAATTTTAATTTTGAAGAAAAAAAGTCTATTTTTTTGTGCGTTTTATAGAAACCGTTTGAGTTTTAGAAAGTTATTTACTATCAATTATATTTCTTTTACAAAATGAAATTCTATAATTAGAATTAATTTCTATATTAATATTTGGGTCTCGGTAATGACTCACACTAACATTAAAAGGAAGAAAATTAATTTCTTTAACTAATTAATACCTACAAAATCAGTATATCAAAATTATCAAAATACATTTTATTAGTGGGACGACGTATATATATACAACAAACAAGTTTTGGTTAATTACACCATTTTTCTAACCAATTCATATCATGAGGAAGAAAACCCTTCTTACATTGATTCCTAACCAGACAGACCGTAAGGTTACTTTTAAGAAAAGGAAGAATGGCTTATTTAAAAAGTTAAAAGAACTTTGTATATTGTGTGGGATTGATGCCTGTTGCATCATCCATAGTGAATATGATAACGAGCCTGCAGTTTGGCCTTCCCCTGAGGGTGTTCAAGAGGGACTCACCAGGTTTTTGCAGTTGCCAGAATCTAAACAAATGAATAAAATGCTAAATCAGGATACATTTACTTGCCAAAGGGTAACTAAAGCCAAAAAGTTATTGAAGAAGATGCGAGAAGAGAATCAAGAGATGGAACTAAACCATGTTATAACAAATTGCTTGGGTGGAGCGACTTATCCAGTCTCGGATGTGGTAAACCCCACTACTTTGGGTGTTGTGCTTGACAAAAAATTGAAAGAGATTGCATTGAAGATTGAGGTCCTTGAGGGAAAGAATCAACCATATGGAATAACTAGAAATGGATATTTCACTGGAGAAAGTAGCAATACAATTCACACTACTGGGCATGAAATCCCTACCAGTGAGGCTGAGAATTTAAGGTTGGATGAGCCACAGCCACAATCCATAGGCTGGGCGGATTTCCTTAACTATGCTCTCGATGATAATACTCCAGGTTTTAGTCCTCAAAAGTAATCGATATTTGAAAGTATCTTTTTTTATTAATATTCTAAAGTTAAATCTTATGTAATTCGTATAACATTTTATATCATATTACTTTTCATAAGATATATGTTTGTTTATTTAGTATATAAATCTCATATATAGCATTTTAAAAAATATTATAAAGTCAATCCATCCCCTAAAATAATTTCAATCATTGTTAGCAATGTCAAGAATCTTCAATTTTGGGTAAAATGTCTATAAAGGAAATGGACATGGTTAAAGCTTCTCAGACTTGCAGATTAAGCGAATGAATGGGGTATAGAGGTGTATATAATTATGGTCAAAATAAATAACAATTTTAAATAAATGAAAAATAAGAAATAGCCAGGAAGGTAACAAAGACTTATTAAAGGTAACACTAAATTTGGTATACAAGCAAACAAACAATTGTGAACTTTCGCAAGCTAGTAAATACAATAAAAAGGAGCATAAATCAGTAATATACAAAATTTGAAATAATGAGTGTCTCACTTAAGCTTCCATAGTATTTCTTTTCAAAGCTCTCTCCAACCTTGTCTCAAAAGGAGTTGTGTGCCAATTTACTTTCTTATCCTGCAAATCCATCACAAACACATAAACATTATATAATTGTCTAATTATCACTTAACTGAGTACTCACCTCTCTGTATTTGCTGTTTGTATTTGGTATGCCTTTAAAAGAAGAGACTGAGTTGGAATCATTTGCTGAGTCATCTGTGTTGGTCCAATATGACCCAACAGTACCTATAATAGGCATATCATCAGGGCTTCGATTCGGTGATTTCTTAGGAGATAATTTTGGTGATAAGTGTTTCAGCTCTTCAACTGTTAATGCACCTAATATAGGTCTATCTTCCCAACTTATAACTGAATTTGACCCACTATAATTTGGAGAAACTAACCAATTCGAAAGACTCGCATCAACACATATTTCTTGCTTTGAATTCTTATGTTTTTGCTCTAACAAAATACGAGGAGGTGTTTCTAAGTTTTCATTAGAGTTTTCCTTTTGTGTATATTTCACAGTTTTCCATTGAGTTAAATTCTCAACTGGATTGAGAACAGAATCGATATAAACACTTGTATCTCTTACATTATCCTTTGCTTCAGTTTCTTGATCGGACAAGTTAACTGCTTTAAATGGTTCAGACTCTTCACTTGAAGTTCTAACATCATCAAAATCATCATGCTCTTCTTCAGGTTCATCATCACTTTCTCTGCAATTCTGATACCTATGATTTAAAGGATATGCTCCGGTAATCGAAAAGACTGAATCGTTTGCAGAACTCAAATTATCCTTTGCATTAGATTTGTTTATGTTTGGCAAAGATTCAGTACTTATTGAAACAGGCTCGTACCCTGTAATGTTTGAATTAAATGTAACCTTCTTTCTAGGACTAGAGCTTAAATCCTCCTCATGCTCATTTCTACAGGGAAAAAATAAGCAAAAAAACATTTAAAGATCAGAAAATAAAAGTTTGAATTTTGAGATTGAACAAACTTGATTACTCACCTCAAATCCGTAACCAAATCAATAGGAGATTTTTCAATTTCTGGTGTACATTGTTCTGTAAAAGTAGTAGATGGAGTAGGGTTCGGAATTTCATCCCTCTGTAACACAACAAACGAAGCAAATTATTAGTGAATTTGAGCTCCATTTGTTACTAAAATCAATATAAGATTACTAAAAATATTGTTTACCCCTTTTATTCTAATTTTAGTTTATGAATCGCACAAAATTCCAATTAAAATTACCCTTGAATAAATTCAAATCAGTAAAAAGACCCTCTTTTCTTCAATAAAAATCACAAACTAATATACACAAGCTAAAGATCACAAACTGATATACACAAGCAAAAATTTCATCCTAATTTGAGCAATATCTAGAAAGGGTCGATTTTGATAATATATTTCTCGCATTCTTCTCTTGATATACCCGGTCATATTCTCTTGAAATTTATAAATGATGAAAGAATTAAGCTACAAAATACGAAGGCTTACTTGGAATTTAGGGATAATCTTGTTCTTCTTATTCCTGCGTTTAGAACCACCAAAACAGACAAGAAAACAGCCCATTTGTGCAAGAAAAGATAAAAGTATAATTCGAAGTTGAATAGTGTTGTTGAGAAACCCTTAATGAGGTTTAAGGGTTTTCATGTTTGAATATAGTGAGTGGAGAGCGGGAAAGGAGCGTCTGAAAAGTGAAAAGACTGAATAAAAAATTGGTGAGGACAAGAACTAAAACGTTCAACTTTTCTGGGATGTAGGGGCTGTGTTCGAATTTTTTTTTTCTTTTTTTTTTTGTTATGGGGGTTTGAAAAAGTGACCGTTACAATTGGGACTTGAAGATGAAAACGTGTTATATTGTGTATCCCCTTTTTTTTACGGGGGAATAATTATTAACCGCCCCCCAACATTGGAACTTCAAAAAAAAAGCCTTCTAGTTAATGATACAGTTAGAACGTAACTAGTGTATGTGTAAATACAAAAAAGCCCTCACATTTATCTTCTCTCTCCATTCACGTGGGAAGTCAAATCGGCAGTCCAATACCTTTTTGTAGACCCATACAGTGAACAGGTTCAGACCAAAACAAAAACACAATATAGGTATTGGTTTTGGTAGTGAGAAACCTCACTGTGGGAAGAGAAAAAACCCTCTCTACAAAAACGTGCACAATAGACTGAACAAAGCAAGGCGGTGGGTTGTAACCTCAACTAGTAACCATTTACTGAAGATCCATTGAAAGGTTAGTTTGTTAATGCCTCTTGTATACTTCTGTTATTCTTCTCCTAGTGTAGATTAAACGTGTTCTATATGTTATGGATGAGATGGTATAGTCTACACTATAGTCCGTCTAGAAATATGTATACATGTATGAACATCATCGAGACCTATGTAGAACAAATGCTGAAAACAGTGATAGAAATACACAAACTATCTTGATGTGTCTGTACTATTGTGTGCAAGTAGTTTGTTCGCAAAAGCCCATGTAGAAAAAATGATGGTGTAAGCGGATAATATATGTGTGTGCACAAACTGCTGTGTATGTACATATACAGTATGTTTGTCTTCGGACAACTTAATTAGAGTATATGTTAGTTGGTCTGTACCAGGTAGTCTAACGACTAATGTTCATACTTATATAGTCTGATCTACTAAGTACTGATGGTTTGTCTGGATGCGATGCAGATAGATGAAGATCCCGAAGGGAACACTTCAGACAGTGGCCACAGTGTTCACTGACAACAAAATCCCGCCCAATTACATGGATGAACTCAAATGCTCGCCTTTCTATCAATTATTCCTAGGGCTGTACAATATGGAAGGGGACCGGAAACTAGCTAAACATGAAAGCCATATGGACGACATCCTACGTACGTATGATAAAACTAGGGGGGCTTTTGTGCTTGGAGGAGAAGAAATCAGGATAACAGGTAATGACGTGCGTTTGATCATGGGGGTTGAGGGAGGGAGTACGAGAATTCCGAAATACAAAAAAGGCGAAGAAGAACCGTCGAAGTGGTTTCGGAAACATTTCCCAGGTACGACAACGGGCCGTCTTGAGTTTAAAGTGCTAAAGAGATTAATAACGAAGAGTATTCGGAAGAAGAACAACCCGGCATACTTAAGGACGTTTATTAAGTGCATGAACATTCTGACACTAACGTCCCTGTTTTACCCTTCGACATCCGCTCGAGCAACACAGTGGCACGTGTATATATCGGAGGATATAGACAAAATGAAGGAATACAATTGGGCAGACCACATAGCAGAGGCGGTTATGCAAGTACCAGAAGGAATAGGGTCCGGGTGCTGCACGATCTTGTTGGTAAGTGATTAATCTATACTTGTATAAAGCTTCTACTGTAAAATATTTAATGGATTGATGTTGTAAAATGACAGCCGTGGTTTTGCGAGCATGTTAAGAAGTCGCGCATGAAACCAGTTGTTGAAGATGCCATCCCACGTTTGTTCAAGTGGATTAATGTTGTTCCACCCGTACGTTTCCGCACAGAGGTTATAGAGAGGTTAAACAGTAGAAGGGTAAGCCGATAAGATTAGTTTATAAAAAGGAATCCTCTGGTTTGCATAAGTGATTGTAATAATATGCTTTGACAGGTACGTACCTTTGATCTACGGCCTACTAGCGCAGAGGTTGAAACATTAAGACTAGATTTGTCAACATTCACAAGAAGGGGCGCCGAGGTCAGTGCGGCAAATGTGGCAACTGGTGATGGTGGTGAGACAATTGATTTGATGAGATCAAGATTGAAGGAAGAGTTAGAGAAGGAGAGGCAAAGCAGTGTTGGACTGAAAAGGCAGCTTGAAGAGGTCAGCCGCGAAAACAAGCGTCTAAAGGAAGAGGTTGCTATGTTAACTAGGAAGGGACCTAGAGAGGATAAGGGAAAAGGTGTCATTGGTATAGAAGATGGGAACTTAATTGGTGGTGTTAGTAGTGGTGGGAATCAGCTACATGCAAATGAAGGTAGTTCTACTGTAGCGGGAGTTGTCGATAAGCGAGTGCCGGTTGAGGGTAATTTGATACCAGGTAACAGTGGGGTGGAGGATGGATTGTGTGTGGAAATAGGAGACAAAGCGAATTGTAGTGTGGACAGGTCAAACAAAGTGGTGTCCGGAAATAGGACATCCGAGAGTGGTGGAATTGATACAAACTTGTGGATTACTGATGGGCCAGACGGGGAAGAGGGTGATGCGCGTCAGTATACGGAGGAGAGTGAGAACGAAGCAGGAACAGGCGCAGACTTGATGGAAAGCGCAGACTATGAGGTGCCTCTGACAAGACTGGTCAATAAAATTGCTGAAATACACCTTGAATTTGAACCGGAGAGGATGGCCGCCGGTAATAGTGTGACTAGAAAGGTCCAGACGAATAATGGTCTGGACAGTAATGAGCAGAAAGTAGATGGGCTAGAGTGTACAATGCCATCGGAGAAGATATCGGAAAAACCTGCTGTGGAATGTAGTCACGTAGAGGGAGGTGAATGTAAGGATGTGGTTACAGATAAAGGGACAAGTTATGGTGAGACAAATGTGGAAAAGGATGTTGATGGAAGCACAACCGTTTCAGATGGTGATGAGGCTCTAATAGATAGTGAAGACGAGGACGTTCCGCTAACACAACTAGTGAACAAGATAGTTGATTCGGCCGGGTCTGTGATTGTTGAGAAAAAAAGAAGTTCGATGGTTGAACGTATAAAAGTTGCTGACCGGGAAAAGAGGAGAAAAGCACTAGGTGAGGAATTCATTACAGGGCAGACTCCAAAACGTCGGAAGTTTAGGCCACTATCGGTGGAACCAGCAGATGATACAAATAATGAGCTTCAAGATATAGTATCTGATGGTACACGGGTAACCGGAGAAAATCAGGTGGACATTCGTGTGTGCGAGTTGCCTAAAGGACAATCAAACGCAACAGAAGGTATGGCAGATAAAGTAATCAATGATGCTGTTGTTGTGGGTGAAAGGATTGGTAAAGAGGATGAGATCATCGAAAGTGCAAAACAAGCTGAGCAAGGGGAAACTGAGATACACACTACTGCAAAAGAGTTTGAAGTTGTGACGTTGGGGGATGCAGTAAACAGTCCTGTTGATAGGGAGAATGTAGAGACACCGGGGTCGACCATGGTAGTAAGTTCAAAGGAGAGATATGTGAAGGCAGATAAAGAAACAACAGTTGAGGTGGATGTGGGTGAAGGTAGTGTTCAATATCAGAATGAAGTGGAGCGAGTCAAAGATAATGTTGCTGTGTGTTTAGATAAAGAAAAAACTGCCAAAAAAGGTGGTCGTTTGGACATCGAACGAGTAGGTGACATAAGGGGGGATATTCAGCGTAACGATGAACTAATGTCAGGAGTCGAAGGCATTGATACAATAAATGGTGTTACGGTAGATCAATTGGAAACAGATAAGTTGGTCGTCGGTGAAGGTAGTGGTAAAGATGCGGTTGTCATGGAAAGGGATAACAAAAAAATGGCGGGTTGTATGGAGAAGGAGAAAGGTAACAAAAAGATTGGCGGTGTGAAGATAGGGGTGGTCCGTAAAGTAAGCGATGTTATACAACAGAAAGCTGACATAGCTTCGAAGGTGGGGCAAACACGTAACATGAAGGACAAAGAAAACGATTTGGATGAGGATAAACCACAAGAAAAGGAAAATGTTGCAAGTGATGAAGACTTAGAGGTACTACTAAAGATAAAGAGCCGTTTATCTGGCTCGACAGTTGTTTGGAAGCAGGACAGGTTGGAAGTTAGTGTAGATCACTGTTTGCTGCTGTCTGGACAGGAGCGGGTGAAATGGCAGGTACGAAGTACTATTAGGTATAGTCTAATATTTCATGTCTGGTGAGTGTTGTCTGGACAGATAGGTATATACTTTATATGTCTGTGCAGTATATTACGTACATATTTCAATAATCTGTAATGTACGGGGCAGTGTTCGTGGTGTGTTTGTTTTATATAACATATCTGCTGATGATGATTTTGTATTATCAGGTAATTGATGTTGTTATGAAAGCGTGGCATGCAATAAGTGCTGAAAAGTTAGGCGACAAATGGTGTATGTACTTGGAAAGCCGCACATTCGTAAGTATTTACTTCTGCTTACGTCTGAGCATATATTCTGGTTATTTTCTGCGTATGTGCTTAATTGTTTGGTTTGCAGCACAAGAGGGAGGATGATTCCAACGATGCGTTAGCTGAAGTGTACAGCAGGTGTGGGCAACTATTCAAAACCCATAGTTATGTGTTGATTCCGCTGAGCACTAAGGTGGAAAAAGCGACAGTATGGAGTTTGGTGGTATACAACAAAAAAAGCCACACGTTCGAACATTTCAAATCAGTGAAGGAGACAAATGAGCCTAATGATCTTGCCAAGGCGGCTGAGCAGAAGTCCAGGAAGTGGGTGAAGAGGCTTATGAGGAATGCTTTCAAAGACGATGACGCAAACAAAGAGCCGTCAAGATATAAGAAGAACAAAGCTAGCTTGAACTACAAAGCAAGAACATGGGAAGATTCTGGGATTTACATTTTGCTTTGTATGAATGAGTATTTGAATGGCGAACAATTTACAGGGACGTACAAGATAAAGGAGTTCCGTGACATGCGGAGCTATATTGTGGAGAGCTTGATGTCGGACAAGCACACAACTGACATTGTATTGAAAGCTGTCAACAGGCTAAAAAAGTAGCTATGTAATGTGTGTTTTTTTGAAGGTTGACCATTTATGTAAGAAACTGGGTTTATTATCTTGTTTTGAGAGTTTGTAATGTGATTAAGTAAACAGAATTTGATTCACATTAGTTTTTGGGATTTATCATGTTATTGGATTTCAATATGATTAAGTATAAGATATGTTATTAAATAATTGGGTTAAAAGATAAACAATAGAATACGTAAGGCATGGCCTGTCTGTTGGAGATGGACTGAATGTCTATGACTTATAAGTAAGACATATACTGTATATTGATTATGGATAAGTAAGGGAAAGTAGGCTAAGTATTTAATACAGGAATGTGTATTGTACAAGTTAATTAGTTGACAATTGAGGTATGGGAATATAAGGATATTGATGGTGTGTTTATCAGTTACAAATGTAGACAGTGTTCAGTTCAGACTGTTGTGTATGTACGTACTAGTATAAGGTTGTATCGACTAACCAGAAAGCTAGTGGCACGTCCGGGTGGATATGTCATACGTAATAAAGTCTGTACGTAAGTGGCCGTCCAATAGTGTCTGTATATTATAGATCATTATGTGTAGAGAATAAAATAATAATAAAAAGAGACAGTACGACTAAAACCGACAGACAACATTAACACATGTCAAGCGTATTAGAGATCCGTTAACAGATCCCAAAGTGCCACGTCAGATATTTTTTATCTGTATAAATACTGATTGTGAATCTTGAAATACTTTTATATTACTAGCATTCAAAGAAGGAGACTGAAGAAATATCAAAAGCTATTCTAGAGAGCAGCAGATGTGGTAAAGAAGAAGGCATCAAGTAATCTCATCGTGTACACCACCCAAATCTTAGGTAAACAGTGTTATGAATAACAAATAAAATGGCAGACGTTTCAAAAACAGGTAGAGTGTTCATACACTAAGGTGCATACCGTGATAAATAACATTGTGTCAAAAAGGTCAGCCTTTTGAGAAGTATATCCATGTATGTAGTATATAATTTTGTCTGCCAGTAATGTTAGTGTAAGTAAAATATATTGATAATGTATTGGAGTGTGTGAAGTATGTTGTTTGTAATCTTGTCACAAAGGCAGATATGCAAATGTATATAATAAAAAGCTAGACACGACTGTCTGTACCTAGCTGGTCTGTTACGTACATTAGGCGTTATATGCATTTTAATTCGCGTTCAGTCGGTGTACGTAGTGTTATTTACTAGGGCGATGGCTGTGTGTTGTATTAGTAAGAAATAAGGCCGCATATGTAAACCTTTGCTTTAAGTTTGCAACACATCCCAGACAGAGTGTGCTGTACATGATATGTCCAGCCCCATTACAGTCGAACTTTACGCTATCGAGTATGGACTAACAAACTTGTATGTAGGTTAACGGAAGATGTCTGGACAACGATGTACGCTGGGTAATGTTCTAGGAGTGTTGAGGGATCCAAATGTAACACCTGACCATATTGACTCATGTTCTGCATCACCATTCTACGGACTGTTCCGTAAACTATACGAAGTGCGTGATGAGGCGGATAATTGGGAACAGTCCAACCTACTTATAAGTGAATTAGTCTCTACATACGATGACAAAGCAAGGGCGTATGTTATTGGGGGTGTTGAGATGAAGGTAACAAGCAGAGATGTTAGTTTGATAATGGGAGTTGAAGGGGGTGACGAGTCAGTACCAACAACTGATATGTCGAACGGGGCGGGTACACCTTGGTTTATTCGAACTTTCAAGGGTGTTGGAGTGGGAGGGTTGCTGCAACAGACTGTGGAAGAGATGCTGCACAAAATAGTGGCATCCCCGCAATGTGAAGATGGATATGGAAACTTCGTGCGGCTAATGAATATTCTTGCACTATCGACCATCTTTTACCCGGCTAGCTTCGGACGTGTAACACAATGGCATGTGAGTGTGTCGGAGGACATTTCGAAATTACGGATTTATGATTGGTCTACCCACATAGCAGATTTTATGATGCGGCCCGTGAAGGCACGCGGGAAGGGTTGTTGCATATTACTAATAGTAAGTGCGTTCATTCATTGTAATGGGAGTTCGCTCCCTACAAATTATGTTATTAACGTTCACAGTTTCCTGTTTTACACAGCCGTGGTTTTATGAGCGTATAACCAACACAGGTGTGGTGTCAACAAAGCCGGATGCGATACCAAGGCTATTCAAGTGGAATATTACTGAATGCCCAACATATTTCAGAAGAAACATACTTGAAAGGATAACAAAAGAAATGGTTAGTACTGACTGTAACGAAATTTCCATTATATTGCAACACTATCTAATAGCACAGTTTGCAGGTAAATACAGGTGACCTATTATTGAGCGGATACGAAGCTTTATACCTAATAGATGACAAGGTCGACGCTTCGATAAAAAGGGTATGCATATATGACGTGCGTAATGGAGAAAATGTCGATACGTATGAATCGGAAATGTGTGGTACAGTGCACTACATAAGCTCATCCGGCGATGAGTCAGACTGTGGTGTGCAGCCTGGACAGCGCATGCCAAGCCAACCTACCGATGCAGGTGGGTGGGATGTTGTAGTGCCTGAATCGCCAAATGTGATAGGGAGCAGTTACAACTTGGACATGATTAGACTGGCCGTACGAAGCGAAGTAAATAATCTGAAGCAGATGATGTCCAACGATAAGGCAACCAATGAAACACTGAAGAAAGAGGTCGAGTCGTTAACCAGACGAAACATTGCGCTAGAAAGTGAGTGTGCTAGGTTAAATAAGCTTATCAGCTCGTTCGAAAAGCAAAAGTCTGAAAACAACGGACTACACCAGGGGGTTGAGACTCGTGATTTGAACGTGGAAGGTTCAGAAGTAAAAGAATATCATCAAATGAGTCTTGGTTTGAAATGCAAGACTATGGGCATGGAGGAGGCTGGTCTATACGTAAGCGATGTAGATGCAGATTGGGTTGCAGACTTAACGTCAATAGTTGATGTTGTAGAGCAACCTTTTGTTACGCCGGATAAAGTTTTTAGGTGTTTCGATGATGTTGAAGAACCACCCGTTCATGCTGCCTTTGAATTAGAAGGGGTGAAGCTGAAGAGCGAGACAGTTGAGCCGGATAAACTATGTACACCGACAAACCTTATGTCAGTATTCGGTGCGGTTTCAGGTGCTGAAGGAAGTGGATTATCGGTGGAGGACGTGGGGAATAGCGTCGATGGGTCGGAGGTGATTAATACAGATCGTGTTCGTGTGGAGGCGGAGAACAGAGATTTGAATGTGTCTGGACTACGTAGTGTGGGTTTACCAACATTTGATCTTGGAATTGTCACACCGGAAGGTGCACGACCAAACAAAAAGGTGTCACAGGTAAGCAGTGAAAGTGTGAAGGAAATTGAAGGAAAGGAGCATTCCACCAAGGTTTATAGAAGGAAGGCTGAGGCTGTGATGAAGGTCAAGATTGAGAGTATGGATGACGTAAAACTATGCAACCCATCATATATGGTTTCCAATGTCAACCAAGCGGATAGCAAAACAGTAAACTGTAACATGTCTGTACAGATGTGTCCGTTAAGCGAGGTACCGGTTTTAAGGAGTAGTCGTGAAGATAATGTGTTTTCTGACCTGACAAACCTGTGTACAGATGTTCAGTGTGACGTTGGATTAAAAGATTTAGATATGGAAAAGGAAAAAAAAACAACAAAGTTGGTGGACATCAGTGTGCTTAATTTGGACAACGCACAACAAGTGGAACACAGTACTACAATTGGAGTAACAAGTGAGGATGATAATGTACCATTATCAGTATTAGCAGCTAGGTTGATTGCAAGACGCGACTTGAATACGAAAGAAAATCTGCCGGCAAACATTAGTATAGGTAGTAGAGTATCCACTTTGAAACGAAAAGCAGCTGTGCGTGATGCGGTTGGTGTGTGTTCGTCTAAAGGACGCATACCGATGTTGGTAGCTGTATTAAAGAAACCTGGACGACGAGAGCTTTCAAGAGCCACTGTTGCCAGACATTCTGATACAAGTGTACTACAACGAATTCACGACAGACAACCTGAGAGTACAGTGGTGGCGATATGTAACAGCGTAAATGTAAACATAAAACATATAATGGATGTAAACAGACAACTCGAAGTGTCATGGCAGGTAGGGTTATGGACAGACTATGTTGTACAGACACTTGTGTATTAACAGTTGGTTTCCTACCGCGCAGGTACTGGACGCGATATTAAGCACATGGTCAGTGGAGGGTGAAAAGAATTACAATATAACAACGGACACAACATTGAAAGTTTGCACAAAATTGACATCACGAACAATGGTATTTTGAATTGTATAAGTAATGTCACTGTATGAAGTAGACATTATATAGGGGTGCTAATCTTTTATATATTTGTTTGGCAGTACTACTACAACAAGGAGTTAGTAGATATGGAGCAAGTGCACGTCATTGAATGTTTACAAAGTGCATGCCTCGATTATAAAAGTGTAGTGATTCCCATTCATACAAAAGTGGCGGGGACAACATTCTGGAGTGTCATGATATACGATACACTTGACAGTAGATTCATTCACTACTGTTCGCTGAATAAGGATAACGGTGACGTATTCGCATTAACAGCGGAAATGAACGCAAGAAAGCTGTATAATATGTTGCTGAAAAGCGTTTTCCAAGAGATGTATGCGGAGGAGACAGAGGAAGGACTGGAAAAAATTCATCCCTTCCACGAGGCAGATACAGGGCATAGTAAAGGGATTGTTATGGATTCAGGAGTGCACGTGCTGCTTTGTGCCAAGGATACATATCACGGAAGTGAAGTGAAGGGCTCGTACAGTGTGAATGAATATAAGAGTATGCGTCGTGATATTGTTGAGACATTGATGAAGAAGGGGTACCGTACAGAGATAGTGGGCGATGCAAAGTACATGAAGAATACGTTTGCACGTGCCACTAAGACTGCAAGTAAACAGGGCACTGTGGGCAGAGAGGATAAGTGATATGTATTTTGAATTAAATATCGACCTGTATTTTAATGTTTTGAGATTCGGGTAGTACTATATTAAAATGTTAATTCATCCCTCTATTTTAAGTTACGGATCGTAGTGTATTTTGAAACAAATTGCTTAACGTTTGTATTATGAAAATTGATGTTAAAATGCAGATTTGAATTGATTTGTTAAAACATGTACTATTTACTTATAGTGATATAGTACACCATACTATATATGTTGAACGTGATGGGCGGGAATGAGTACTAAAAATGTTATGCATGACGAATACACGTATAAGGAGCATGATAAGGATGTACCAAATGTACTGTAAGTAATGTTCTGTGCATATGCATTATAATGCTGGATTAGTACACCATTGAAAGTCCGCATTAAATGCTGATATATTATGTCTGTACACGGGGGTACATGTGAACATATACACGTATTGATACGCAGCCATTGTATCGTCCTGTGGTGTATTTGTTGGAACTTTGTGCACAGACTATTTACGTCAGACGTCAGTGAGTTATTAGAGCCGGGTAGTGGCTTATTAGTAATTTTAAAATAATAAGTAATAAGAAGAAAAACTAAAAAAACGAAATAAACCCATTAAAGGTACGCCCACGTGTGTCATCTTGATACCCACTAATATTGTAGAGGACGGAGACGCTGTTGAGGGTAGGTGACCACTACAGTATTGCACATTACTCAAAGCATGAAACTCTTACATTGAGGATTAGGCATGACACTCTTACATTCATTACGATAAGGGAGATAAACAAAGGGAAGGGTCTTCAGCGAGCAGAAACTGTAGATCGAGGTGTCGGTAAGCATCATCAAGGAAGAAGACAGGTAAGAACCTAGCATCTAAAGAATTTTTGTGAATTTGTTTCCATGTATGATGTACGGAATTGAAACTTATTCAATAATAGGGTCTAGGGGGGTTATAAAATAGTATGAAATTGATTATTAACCTATATATTGAGTAGATTCGCTTATATAATGGTCAGATCTGTGGTTGATATGGTCATTGAAGAAGTAGTGAGAAAGTTTATGTGTGTTATGTACAGACCTATGTCATATTTGTGTTTAAATATTTATGCAGAATGAATTATTTAACTATAGACATCACATGCAGAATGGCCAGAGCTTACAGTTGCAGCTTACAAGCCGTGCACAAAGTGTTCAAAGATAACAAGGTACCCCGTAAACACATGAAAGCGTTGAGATATTCCCCGTTTCAGAAACTGTTTATTGCGATAAGCGAACTGCAAATTGATGGTCGGATTGCGAAACACGAAACTGAAATTGCGGCAATTATAAACACCTATCAGCCAAGTGTTTCGAAGTTCAATATTGCTGGCGTGCAAATGCGTGTGACGGCAAACGATGTAAAATTAATATTGGGTGTAGACGGTGGGGTTAAAAGAATAGTCACCAGACAAAACCCTGGAGCTGTAGTGCCGTCAGCATGGTTCATGAAACATTTCCCTGGGTTTACAACAGGTAGGTTAACACCAAAAGCATTGAAGAAGGTGATCCGGAAGAGTTTGACAGTCAAGGACAAGGAGAATAGAGAGACATTTGTGAAATGTATGAATATGCTAGCGCTCACGACAATATTGTACCCAGCTGGATCATGTAGAATAAAGCAGTGGCATGTGGAGTACTCGGAAAATTTGGCGGACCTGAGAACATACGATTGGGCAACACACATTGCGGATCATTTTATGGACGGTGATAACGGGCTGGGACTTGGATGTTGCGTGCTGGTTTTGGTAAGTAGAAGCAATATATATTAGTATGAGAAGTGTTACATTTGTAGGTATTAACATCCTCAATTGCAGGCATGGTTTTTTGAGCATGTTAGGGGGACTGGGATGCAGCCGGATGTTAATGAAAAAATACCACGTCTATTTAAGTGGCTTAAAGTAGAGACATCTGTTGATTTCAAAACAAAAATAGTTGATGCGGTACAACCCGAACAGGTATGGTACTTGTTCTACATACAACATAGGCAGTACGTATGAATTGAGGGTGAGAATTACTATATATAAAATTTCGTAGGTTGTGAAGGGAGATTTGGCTATGACCGAAGCAGAAAAGGTTGCATACGGAGTAGGAAGTGATGGTGATGTCCAAAGAAAGGAAGAGAACGTTACAGTACAATATAAAGAAGAACTAGAGGAATTGCAAAAAATCATCGAGTTAGAAAGGGAATCAGTACAATCACTTAGAGCTGAACTGGAGTACTACAACACTGAAAATGCGAAACTGAAATCCGAAATACATAGATTGCAAAATACAGACGCAGAAAACGTTAAACAACCGGACGGAATTACAGAATTGAAAAGTATTTGCAGGCGAGCAACAATGCGTCGGGCGCTAAAGCCTGGCCATGAGCGTACAGACACAATGTGCCCAGATTCGTTGCCATCGGAAATAGCAGACAGACCCACTTGCATGGAGTTAGACGGGGGATTAGCAGTGGCCGGTGTAGATAAAGGGTTCAAAAGGAAAATTGTTGGAGACATTGCGGAGAAAAAGAAGCCGCTAAAAAAAAGGGTGACAATGGATAGGGTAGGAGAAAATAAAAAAACAGGGTCGGAAGTAATTCAGCGTAATATGAGGATACCCATTAGAAAAATGTTAGATTGTGAAAGCCAACTCAAGGCTAAAGAGAACGTAGATTATGAAGAAGGTGACAGGTGGGAGGGGCGGCAGGCCGGTGATTGTGAGGAGTCTGATAAGGTGGATCATGAAAAAAAGGGACAGCTTGATGGGAGAAGAGTCGGCTGGGAAGTGATATCTACGAAGATGAAAAAGGGCAGTGGTGTAAGTACGCGATCCGTTAAGGACAGTGTCGTTAGTGGAGGGATAAAAAACATATTGACTGGAAAAGAAACGACAAAGGAAGGAATAGCAAGTAAATCCCCGGAACAGTGCGGGAAAATGGTAAAAATAAACGCTGAGGATGTACAAAACAAATCTAAAGAAAAAGACTTAAATATCGTGGTGCCGCATAATAATGTGGCTTACGAGGAGGATTATATACTTCTATGCATTACAGGGCGGTTATACTCGGGGGACGCTGCAGTTTGTATGTATGAAAGGACAAAGGTGAGCGTGGATAACCTACTTGGGATAGCTTTGCAGGGTCCTGTAAAATGGAAGGTACTAGAAACGATAATGCATGTAATTTGTTCTGTAGATACCTGTATAGTACACACATACATGTCTGGTGAACTTTGTGTATACACATATGGCAGACACTAAATTAGCCGACTACAGTCATTAATCTATACTGTGTATTACTTTATAAATGTGTATAAGATAATACTGTTTGTATGATCTTAATGTATAGGTCATGGATGTGGTGATGGGAATGTGGCGTAAGGGTTGTGCAGAGCGTACAAAAGGGGATGGGAAGCGAAAGATTAACTACATGACCTCGGTAGCATTTGTAAGTGCAATAGTTTGCTCATCAGGTTATTATCTAAAAAAGTAAGTAAAATATATTCTACAATTGTAATGATGCAGTATAAAAGGAAACATGATACGAGGGCGAAGGAGGATATGGCCGTGATGTTGACTGAGGGAGTTTGCAACACATCCGATGTAGTACTCATACCTATAAAGAAAAAGGTTGATGGGGGAACAATGTGGAGTCTTCTGGTGTATAGAAATGACGATGGGGATGGAGAATTCAAGCACTACAGCTGTGGGAATCGAAAGAACAAAAACAAACAGGGTGCAGCATCAAGTAAGCTAGCAAATGAGGTATTCAAAAAATTAGCAAGAGAGCTGTGGTCCAATGAAAAACCAAGGACATCGAATAACAGGTACATTGAAGTACCTACCGCACAACATCACAGCAGTAGCGGGTGGGTGGACTCAGGTGTGTACGTTATGTTGTGCATGTTGGACATATTCAAGGGGGTTAAGGTGAGAGGGACGTACACCGCAGCAAACATGAGATCGATGAGAAAGTCGGTTGTGAATATGCTGCTTACAAGCAGCTGCACAACAGATGCGCTAAGAAAGGTGAAAGAAGATCAAGGATACCCCCGTTAGCATATTTTTTTAGTCATCTTAAAATGAAATAAATGATTGTAATGGTTGATAATAGAGGTCGCCAAATAATTGTGTTTTACGTGGATTGTGTTATTTATGTTTAATACGTTTGACAGTATTACATTGATCATATTTGTACGAGGTACGGATTAGTTATTTGGTACGTATCAGTTTGTAGTTGTGCAAGCAGTATAAGGTATGTAGTAGTTAACATGTAGTATCCCCGGACTTCACGACTATTAACGAGTTTAAAGCATGAGAAAAACATATCGTCCCAAAACAAGTATTAATTCTTATATCACAGAGGCAACTACGTATGTGGCCGCTATATAGTTTGTAAGGCGTAATTGTCACAAGACAATTATTAGTATAAGTGCCTAAGAAACACCGTTCACTATATATAAACACAAAAAGTATAGATATATAGAACATGATGCCCGTAAACTGTGTAAAACTGTTGTCATGCAAACAGTTCCTCCTCTATCCAGCTCTGACAAACGGTTGAGTGACGAACAAGTAAAAAGTAGTATACTATTGAATTATTGGAGGACTCTATGATGCACTTTTCAGTCTACATTTCTGTGTAGTCATGATCATATAGGTAAGCGTGCATTCCATTCATTTCTTTAGTTCTTTATTTCAAACAATTGTCTATATAACAACCACGTTATTCAATACTCCAGACACACCAAACATATCTACTACTTTTACCTCATTGAAATATGTCTTACGATGGATCAGGCGACAGTGCTGGCTGGCAAGACAGCCCCCCAAGAAGCCCTGAATATACATTAAGTGATTTCGAAGACAACGTTATAACTCCTTCTCCATTGATGGAAGTTGATCCGGATAACTACTCGCAAACCTATGTGTGTAATTGTTTCCTGCCAGCATTGGAGTACCGTACGTTGATAGACGGCCACAGAGTACTACGCTTCCTTCGTTGTCATTTCGAGAACTACCGTTTGCAAGAGTTTCCGAGAAGGGAATGTAACTACTTTCGCGCTCTTCCGGAGCAATCGGTACTTCCTGCTAGAGAGCCTACTCCAAAGCCAGATCTTTCAACCATGGACAGGCGCGGTAAAGGACCACCATTACCGTAAGGTGGACATCACAGGTTTAACGCACGGCCAGCGGGAATGTCTTCTTATGTTATTGTTTTCATGTTTGAGCAACGTTTATCTGTGACCTTCGTTTTGGGGTTACTGTTCCAGTTTGTTTGTGTGTGTGTGTGCATTATCCATTTTCAGCTTCATTTTCAGACCATATATAGCTTTTACTGCATCGACCGTTTGCTCTTACTAGTCCCCAAAATGATATGTTGCATTTATCCATTTACCCCCACCAAATCAAATAAGTAGGGCTTGTAGGTTCATTCTGGTAGCCAAATTCGACACACATAATTTTAGTTCCGACCCAATTCTATAACATACATATATGCGCATACCACATCAGTCAGACCAATGAATACATACATATATGTCTAAACATAATTGTCTGTACTGCCCATGGCAAAAATATATATTCAGATTAACGTGAAGCCTCGGGCGGATGTGTGTTCGATATGGTATAAGCCTATGTAGTATCCGACACTATGTGTACAGTAAGGGGCAAAGCACAAACAAACACTGACTTCCCAAGGATAAAGTATTCGGTAGGTATGTGAACTTGTACATATTGAAACGTACAAATGTAACTGTGCGTGCTTAGATGTATGGGCAAATGTGTACGTAGACAATGACTGAATGGAGTAATTAAGAAAATGTATTGCTTCAAAAACACGAGTCTGTCGCTCCAAATAGCAAAAATAGTAGTGTTAAACGGCGTATAGCACGTACAGATCATAATCAAAATACAGACAAAAAAGGATATAGACTATATCAAATAGACTGCGAAAAAACGTAAAAAGTAAATGCCTGAACCAATGTTAACGTGACGGGCAAGACCTCTTGTTATGATAACCCATTTCATTACAACTGCCACACCTAAACGGAGTTCGATTTAGTTCAAATATGGAAGCTCGCCTCTTCCGCTGCGGACGGCCTGGAGATATCTTTACAATAGGCGGCGAAATTGTAATGACTGCTTTGGATACGGGGCTGCCGAATGTTGAAACAGCTGGAATTTTGGATTCATAAACATTGGCAACAGTGATGGTCTTGAAATAGTCTTCCACGTAATCGAGTATGTTGTTGGGTTTATCTTTCGCTAGCGCAGCAATCGCATGTTCACAAGGGAACCCGTTATATTGCCATTTACCGCACGAGCATTCGCGTGTATCGATATTCACGGACATATTAGGATCACTATGTACTTCAAACACAAATGTACTAGACTGATAAACATACCACGTGCGAGACATCTGATAATTTTCTTCAATCTGAGTCTGTCGTACAGGAGCTAGGGGAGACTCCCATTTTGCAATATCGACCGATCGATCGTAAAACCAAGTCATTAGTTTGATGCGAAGTTTATGTGCAAGGTCGGATACCGGTAGATCACGGACATCATTCAGCCAGCTATTTAGGGACTCGACTGCGTTAGACGTCATCTCACCATACCGTTTCCCAACAAAGAATGCGTCAGCAAAGTGCTCGTTGGGTAGATTTGACATGAATTCAGTAGCGGCTTTTCCACCTACTCGAAGGAACTTCTCCATGTGATGGTCAAATAACTCAAAAGTTGGAGCGTAAGCCACCCTATTAAACAAGCATACCATTACTTCCTTCATCTCACCAGCATACCTAGCCTCTAGGTTAGCATGTATGTGGCGCAGGCAGAAAGAGTGATGGTGCTCAGGGAAAACATTGTGAACGCCGTTTATTATACCACGCAAACGATCTGAAACAAAAACCATTGGTCGGTCTGGCAACAGGGGTCGTAGAAACCGGAGAAAAGCGTCCCAGTTCACGTTGTCCTCCGCCCGACAAATGGAGAAGGCGATAGGGACCAGACCTGCAGACATAAATTTTGACAAAACAATGTCCGTACACTTTAGCCGGATCAATACGTAGTCTGTGATAAATTGTCTATACTTATATAGTACATACATATGACAGTGCGTACCATAATGGACAATTGTGTGTGAGGTAAATCAAACAAAAGCAAACAATAATGCGGAGAGCGTTATAACGTACCATTGTTCCCATCTTTAGCAACAGCGGCAAGGAATGTACCCTTGTATTTTGCCTTCAAGAACGTACCATCCAAGAACAAAACAGGCCGGCATGCCTTAAAACCATCTAAACACGCCCCAAATGCAAAATGAGCCCGTTCAAAAGTTGATGTCTCATGGTCAACCTCAACTACATATGATCCAGTGGGATCAAGGATAGTCATCTTATCGAAATACGCCTGGATTGTGTTGTAAGACTCGCCAACATCACCATTTAATTCATCCTTCGCCTGTTGTAACGCAGCGTAAGCACACTTGTACGAAATAACGAAACCATACGCATCCCTGAGCCGGTGCATTATGTCTTTGGCCTTTAGGTCAGGCTTGGACCTTGCCTCATCAAGTATAAGATCTTTTACTAGACCTGAGGACATCCGTTTATTCTTCAGCGTCCGTGTGGGAGTTCCACAAGTATGACGGTTGTTGAAAGTCTTTACATATACTTTGCCATCAACCTTAGATGGTGTAGCATATATCCACCATTGGCAACCAGTGTTGTCCCGTTTAGCGCAATATGCAGCAATCTTGGGGCCTTGATTGTGCGAATGAGTGTATGTGTAACCCGTCTCACAAGAGTACTTTCGTAAAGCAAATCTGAACTCTGCATGTCCATGGGGAAAGCATGTCCCTACTTCACCTAAACATTTCCCCCAACGCGAACTAAGCAACTCTTTTGTGCGGTGCGTGTAAAACTCAGGGGGTTCTACCCCAACGTCAAGGACATTTGAATGTGGTATACTAGTGATAGGGGCATGGTTTGCCTGACTCGAAGTATTTGTGCTGAAAGGATGTTTCAAGCTAACAGTGAACTCAACTTGATTAAGTCTATCACGGGAAACAAGCCATAAAAGGGTGGTATAATCATCGTCTGAGTTAATATGGCAATTTTCATGTCCAGTCACTGAATACTGTATAAGCAACTCAATATCAATAAGAACACTCCATTTGGTTAGGACATATTGTATACATTTGTCAAATGATGGTATATTTGCTAGCGGTGACATATATTTTTCACCATTGTGTTTGAAAATACCAACTGCATTTGACATGATGAACCTACACAGGTAATACAAATAATAAGCTGTATATGTAAACCTGTCTATACATAATAGTACGTATTACAAAACCTTGTACGCTTTAGTCTGTACAGATATAGACATTACATGTGGACGACTTATGGATATCCCCACTAACTTGACTGTTACATAAAATATATATGTTTGAGCATGATAGTCTGGACTAAATTGTGCGAACCATTGATACATATATATATATATATATGACTGACTGTTATGGAGTGCGTACAAGATTGTACATACATAATACGCAATCTTCATCACTACAATGCATGAACATGAAAAACCAAATGATACTCATCAACAAAATGTAATTATAGAGTAACAAAACAATAAACCTATATCACTACATAAGTGGACAACTAAATTATTATGATCAAACAACAAAAGAATGGTGGATCATGTAACCCACTGAATCGAAAAATCATTCAGCAAACGTTCTAGTTGTTCGTAGACTAAACAACATACTCAGAAAGATAACACATGACAGATGATTGTTGAACATACCTGATCAGATAGTGATATTGTATGATTTTTGCAGTTTTCGAATTTCAAATGACGACAGATGGAGGGAGAGAACCAGCTGGAGAAATGTATGAGAGAGTGTGAACTAACGAATACTAATGTATTAGTATCTGTTTAGGATATATAATATATTACATGTGTGTCAGATAAAGTATGAAAGAGAAGCAACTGATGTAAGTTGTAAAGGAGGGGTAGTAAGGTAAACTGAGCTGGTATATTTGTCTGGTTAGGCTTTTAATAGAACAAATATGGACTAGGGCTTTATAATTGGGTTGGGAGAGCATTTGGGCTCTAAAACGAAGTTTCCTCTTTTTTTACCCTTCTTTTTTGTCCTAAATTTTTTTTACCCTTCAACGAATGGGTTTTTATTAGAGGCAATTATTATAAAGGCCCATATAAGCTATAAGGAGGATTTATAAAATAAGGCCCCAACAACATTGGGTTAATAAAATAAGGCCCAAGCTTCCACCAGCCACTAACTACTAGTCCATTCCTAACTAAAACCCGTAAAAGACCTAAAACACCCCACTACTCTGTGAAGAAACAAAACCCAAAACAAAATACCATTAGGGTATCAATCCAAACCTCTACCCTCCTCACGCCGCCCCCATCCTAGAAAACCGCCACCCTACCACCCTCTTCCCCTTCACACCGACCCACCATGGCAGCCCCCTTCCCCTTCCCTCTTCACTATCACACCGCCCTGTTGCTCCTGCAACACCATCCCAATCCCACTGGTGCAACACCATCTGAGTTTCGACGTGGATCTCAAGATCCAACAAGTCACCATCAACCTTCTGACCTTCCCACCACTGCTACAACAGCAAGCTTCAACAGCAGCTTCACCGGAGACCAGTGAAACCCGCCGCCAACAGCGACAACCGCCGCTTCCCTTACTTCTACACCGACACAGCTCCATTCGTGAAGAAGACCAGGACCCTGCCCTCACCAGATCCGCCACCCTCCATGAGAAGAGAAGAAGACCACGTCGTTCCATAGATTTGGAGAAGAAGACCACCAAACTCCACCGCCATTCTCGACGCCTTTGTTCGAACCATTCTCGCCGCCTTTTGTTTACAAATCCGGCCATCACCTCTCGTTGTAGCATCATCACATCACCTTCATTTTCCCTCATCACCATCTGAGATCTCGACTTCCCACTGCTACTCCTGCACAAGATCGCCGCTCCTCTGCAACATCATCACATCACCTTCGTGCCATCACCATCTCCTCCAGCGAGTCTCAAATCTGGTGTTTGAGTTTTTTCTTTTTTTAATTATCAACTCCGCTGAACATTGTTTGGGTCCAGACAAGTTTGGGTCCAACCCGTTTGTGTTGCACATTTTTTCCGGCAAGCCCATTAGGCTTAACAATGACTTTGTTTTCTTTTTTTTGTTAGTGTCCAGCTCATTTTGGGTTAGTCATTTTAAAAAAAATTATGTGTGTATTTGTTACAGCCTATTTTGGATCTTTTGTATTGTATAGCCACTATGGTCGAGCCCCTTGGGTCCAACTGTGTTTTGTTTTAATTGGTTTTTGTTCCTATGCATGTGTGTGATGTGGAAGGGTACAAACTCGGGGATCCAGCCCCTCTCGGGTTTTTTTAGTTCCTATCCGATTTGAATTGAGTGGACTATGGTACAGCCCATAGGGTATTGGACAAATACTTGGACAAAAACAAGGGTACAGCCCCTACGGTATTGGACATGCACATACTTGGACAAAACGGGTTTAGGTACAACCATGAATATATATATATATATATATAATGGGATTAGGGTACAGCCCTTAGTCTGTGTGTATTTGGACTTTATAAAGAAATTCACACAACTTAAAAAAACAAAAAACCAATATAGGTCCGTACCCATGGGTACGGATCTATCCGTTTAATGAAAAAAATAGAAATAATGGAAAAAAAAAGGAAAAGGGTAAAATTGAGGAAAATCCAACTAAAAATTGAAACTAGGCCTTATTTAGAACTATTTTCTAACTAGGCTTTAAAAAGTAACTTGGATGGAATCTAGGCCTCAATTTGTATTTTCCTCAAGCTATAATGCTCATTAAATCTTCATCTAACTAACCCATTAAATCCTAACCAGAAACGACAAAAAGCTCCAAAAAGCCCCAATACTAATACTTCTACTACTAGTGAAAAGAAAAGGCTAAAAATAATCCTATTAGGTTTGATTTTTATCAGACCTTGGCCACACTCTCTCTCTCACTCTCTCTCCAATGCCAGCATGAGAAACCCGCCCCCTCACCATCTCCAGCGCACCACCGCCGCTCTCCAGCGTTCCGTCCCCACCTGGAAGACTCATCCCTTCGTCCCCAATCTTCTCCTTCCCAAAACAAAGCAGCCTCACCTCACTTACCCTATATTGTACTTCTTCTTCGATCTAGTGCATCACATGTCTCCACCAGCAGAATCCCGTTGCCATCTCGCATGAGGCACATTGTCAGGTACTCCTCACTAGAAACCACACCAATCTCTAGATCTGACGAAGCCACGCTGTTCGCCGGCGCCACGCTGGATCTTTGCGCCGGAGCCTAGCACGAGAAAACCGTCGTCAACCAGCGCCGCCTTCTTTGGCCATTCGAACCCATCTCTTCGTCGCTCACCTTCTTTGGTCGTTCGTACCCATCTTACCTTATTTGGCCATTCGGACCCATCTCTTCGTTGGCATGCGAACCCGTCTATTCTCCTTCAGCCGTTCAATTCCTTACTCACCGTTCGAGGCCCATCGTCGAACCCTGCCTCGACGTTCAGGGCTCATTCTCCACTATTTATCCAGCCCATTCTCCACCATTTTCCTAACCCCGCCGCCTCCACTGTCCTACCAAGAAAACCAACCCAAGGCTCAACTGGTAGCGACAAGACCCAGGCCCAATGAGATCCGCCGATGGTTTTTTTTAATTTATTTTTTAATTTCTGTTTAAATTTGTATTTCCCTTTTTGTATAAAGATTTCTTTTTGTTTATATCTAGATTTAGATCTCTTTTGAATTACCAAATTGATGTGTTTGGAATGTATAAAAGTGATATGTTTGGAATGTACCAAATCGTTTTTAGGGTGATTTACTATTAGAGTCCATGGACTTTAGTCAGTACCCATCAGGTCCGACTCACCCCAAAAGACTGAATTACCCTCCTCATACCATTGACTGTCTGTTGAGTTACCATAACAAAAATCCCTTCTTTCATGCAAAACTCATCAAACAACATTAGTGAAAAAAAACGAAGCGCCAAAACAAAAATTAAAAATTAAACAACCCATCGTCTCCCTCCCTCTAACCCAGCATCCCCTACGCACGATTCTGTACACCACCGGAAACAGATCAATGGCGAAGACAAAGTTACCACAGCAACCTACCGACGTTGAAGAAGGACTGGTTCGAAGGAAGAAAAAGAAGATAACCCGACTAACCGATGATGTAGGTCAGAACAGCATTAAAAAAGGAAAAAATAAGGTACAAAGCGACAATGATTATGAAGAAACTATTCAATTGAATACGACGAAGAAGAAAACCTAAGTTGCTGATGGTAAAGGGATGACAACGGTTAGTCCTGTGAAGAAGAAAAAACCCGTTGTTGTTGATGGAGAAGCTGAAGTCATTGTCTTTCGATGCGTATACATACCATTTACAACTCGACATGTATAAGAGTACAACACATGGGTTATTGCATAAATATGAAGGTGCAGATGAGTGCAATAAGCGGAATGTGTATTTTAGTGAAAATATGCTTTGTCTATAATGGTGGTGTGTGCGAGTAATCTTGGTGGGTTATGTGAACATATTGGTGAGTTACATGTAAACAGTTGTATAACAATGGTGGTGTGTACGTGTATAATAGGTGGGTTGACTGAAATATTTAATGGGTTGTTTTTAGATTCAGTTTTGATGCAAAAGAGAAACGTGGTAGACTATAACAAATGTTTGCTTCTGTGTGAGTTGCATCGAGAGAGTCGACTTAAGATTGTAGCTGAATGACTTAATAACTTCAAACGTGGAAGACTATAACAAATTTACCATATTAATTAGCTATGATTATGGGATATTATTTGATATGCGATAAAAAAGGAATTCGTTATCAAGTGATAAATATGGCAGAATCTATTAGAATCATTTCATGTAGGGGTAGCCATGGTATAAGAAAAAAATTTGGACTCTTATGGGGGAAAAAAATTGTGGACTCAATGGGTATGGGTTATTGAGGTTTTGGACTTAATTGACTAGTATCTCTTCTTGAAAAAAATTGTGTATTATTTTTACGGAAAAAACTTTGTTTGGCGCGTACGAATGGGTGGATCTCGACACGATATCTTCGATCGGGTTTCTAAATAAATCCGGACATTAACTTTGGGCATGACAAAAACCCCTCCATAAGTCTAGAAAAATACTATTAGGGACCCTTACACGTAAAAACGAACATAAATAGCATTTGGTATGTACCAAAACCAAAAAAATTGGTACGTTCCAAATAAATAAATATTGGTCTATACCAAACTTAAAAATGTTGGTCTGTACCAAAAACGAACTGAGTATGAGTAGGGGTAGGGGTATAAGGGTAAAAATATCTAACTAAAAAATCAAATTTAGGCCTTTGTTAGAATGATTTTTTTAGTTAGGACTTTGTGAATTTTTGTTTTTGTTATTTGGGCTTCTAACAGTAATATCATCTTTTATTATTATTATTATTATTATTATTATTATTATTATTATTATTATTATTATTATTATTATTATTAGTACTCTTGTAATAATCATTGGGTTAATTTTATCGGTGGGTCTTAGCCTAACTGGATAGAACTCTGGTTTTTTTTTAAACGAAATCTGTAAATCCAAATTAACTTTATGATGTTATAAAAAATTATTAGGTTAATTTAAGCTTGATAATATTATTTTTTCTACTATATGCATGATAGAATAGATACTAATTTTATTATTAAAATAATTTTTTATTGTAAATAATAATAATGGATGTTCTTTGAATTTCTAAGTCTTTCCCATTAGTTGACAAAAAAAGAAGTCTTTTCCATTCTCATGTTTATGGAAAGAGCTTATTATATGAAATGGAGGGTCATATATATCTTATAAATATATGATCTTCATCCCATTACCTTTTATACAAGTTGAATGAAAGAGTTCTTATTATATTCTACTCTTTTCTCTTGTATATCTCACCTTTCTCCTTTAGTTTACAACATTAGCTGATCCACAATATTGGAATGCGACAACTTAGATATCTCTTGCCAATATTAGGGGGAGCGTGAACAAGACATTGTACTCTTTTTCCTTCGTCTAAGTTTTTATCCCACTGGGTTTTTCTTGACAAGGTTTTAACGATGCAGTATTTCAAGATAATTAGTCCTATGTATATGTATTATTTTTCCTTCGACCAAGATTTAATTTATCCCATAGGGTTTTTATTGTAAAGGTTTTAATGAGACATATTTTATAAGGAACGGATATCCAAGGGGGAGTATTGTAAATAATTAGTGGGTGTCCTTTGGATATCTAGACCTTTTCACTTTACCATATTTATGGGAGAAATTATTGTGTAACATGAAGGGTCATATATATCGTATAAATATATGAAATTCATTCATTTGTATTGGACACAAGTTAGAATGAAAAGAACAAGCTTATACTTTACTCTTTTTGTTTTTCTTATCTCAGTTTATAACACGTTGTCAAGGAAATACAAATGAAAAAAGGATACAGTCGCATCCTTCGAAAATTTAAGGTTACCTAATTGTTCTCTTGAAGTAGATATTATTGTAGGTAGAAGATTTGAACAATTATATGTTAAGATCTTTACACATTTCATGTCATAAAATAATCCTGGCTTAGTAATATCGTAAGTAGAGTTTTATCCCAGATTTTATGGTTTAACATTACATTTTCTTGTAAACTATAACGTTTCATTTTTCGAAGTGAATGGAGCTACATTCCCTTAAGTGAATGTAACTGTTTTCATTATCTTAATAAATAGACGTGTGAATGACAAAACAAGTGGGTTAACGTTGTATCCCATGATTATATATTATTACCTGGAGAGAATAGTATCACATTCTCTAAAGCAAATGCACTATTTTCACCTTTTACAAAAATTGACCCGGTAATGGATATAATTGAGTGACTTAAATATTGTTTTTCCTAACTAAAAACCATTTCTTGAAGTGAATGGGAGTGCGTTTCTGGAAGAAAATTCAATGTCTTTCAATGTGTCTAGAATTGACATCTTGGTAACGCGAACTCCAAACGAGGTTAAGGTAAGGAAAAAATTCTTACCACCAGAAGTAGAATAATAAGGAATATTCTGAAAGTAAAAGATCACGGTAAATAAGCCATCACGAAATGATAACCATGAATATTATCAATAAAGTGGAACTATATAGTGTCTGCGTACCCGTAGAATACTAAGACATTTAGTCGATCTAACTAAAAGTTTTTGGATGCCCAAAAAGTTATGTTACCTTGAGGTAGAAAATTGACATAATTGGAGAATTATGTTTTAAGTAAATCCCAAAGAAATTAACTACATTTAAAGGATATTTCTAATATGAATAAAACCCATTAAAGTACCCATATCCAACAAAGTCGTCACTTTTAGCTATAACTATATTTAAGGCCACTTTGAGACGAGTTCTGGAAACTAGGCTTCTACGAGGCGATGGACCAAAAATAACCACAATTAAATCTAAGGTTTAATATAAGTAAGGTTTAGAGAAACCTGTCTTTTCCCGAGGATGATGGTAGTGGTTGAGTTCCCCATGTAAGCACATTCTCCATCAGACACTTCCACGAACTTCTTGACCATGTTCTTATTTAAGATTAATTGTTTGGATAATATAGTGTCGAGAATTCATTCGCTCTTATTCTCCACTAGATCCACCTTAACCATCGGAACAACAGTTACCTCGTCTGTCTTAGTTAGGTCAACAACGAGTTTTGGAGCTTGATCCTTTCTCTAATAACACTGGTCTACCTCGTGTCATACTTTCCCACAACAATAGCACGTGCCTTTGGTCATGACTTTATTTGTATGACCGGAACTACCAGTTAAATTAGTATTTGAAGTATTAGAAATAAAATATATAAAGCTATCCTTGAGGCAATTTTCCTCTTCGAGTTGTAAATGATTAATCAGTTCTTGAAGGATAATTTCTTTTTTCTTGAAATGTCTACCCAAATGAAATTTACAGACTTCTCCTTAGTGAACAGATTGAGAAACAGTTTCTTCCTTTTGTTCAAGAGTCTCTTCTAGCCAACAAGTTACTATTATTGAGCTTGGTCAAGAGAGTGAAATTCCTTTCCAATTCTCCTTCGGTAGCGGTTGCATGGTCAATAGTAGAAAACTCCTCGAACACAACGAAATCAAGATCAAATTGGTTGAGACAAATTAGAAGTTTTTGTGCGCAACGTTTGCGGTTGGAACCATTATGATTCCAACTTTGACACCTTGGGAGGCGTTTTTTTATTTAAAAAGGAAGCAACAACAGAGAAGTGAAAAGTCATTTATGATTAGTTGTTTAACAAAAATCCTTGTAAATTGATGGTAAAATATGAATATTGATCGTTAAATGATAAGCACACGATAAGCACACGAATGATTTCTAAATACAATAAGAAACTTACAAGTTATACATAAATAAATAACGATTACAACAAAAATTTACAAAGCAATCCAGAAAATTTGAGTCATATTGTGACATCTACATACTAATCTTAGTGTCTTTTACAAATGACTCTAACTCATCTTATATAGTGTTAGAGGTCTTTCAAATATGTCCACACTTAATGATTTTCATAAAAGCGTTCACCATAAAGACAACTGTTTTTCAACTTTAAAAACCGGATATGATATTAGACATTTCTTTTTTGACAATTGGGAGAACGAATCTTGACAAGATTTGTAACTTCTGTTACAGTCGATTCATAATTGACAGAGTTACAAACGCTGGGATAGAGTATTCAAGGTTGGACGTTTTTTTCTTATAATAGTCTTTCCAAATGTGGTCAATGTTAGTATATAAGGTCCAATTATAAAAAATGTTTTTTTTTTTATTCCCTAAATTTTCCAACTCACCATCAACATTACCACGACATCGCCGGGCTGGCCGGACGAAGGTGGGGGATAATGGTGGTGACCATGACCATGGTGCACCCGTGTGTGGTATTTCCCTTACTTTTCGTTTCTAGAAAGATTTAAAAGAAATTGAGGATCATGTTGATGGAAGTGTTGAAGGCGTTGAGGAAGAATTTTTTTTTTTTTCAAAGAATTGAGGAAGAAACTGAGGTGCGTGTGATGAAGGTGTTGAAGGCGGTGAACAAGTAAATGAGATTCATGTTTATGTTGGTGTTGAAGATGTTGAGGTTTATGTAGCTTTTGAAGTCAATATACATGTCTAGATTCAAATTAAAGATAGGGTCGATGTAGATATTCTTTTTAGCTGGTTAAAAGCGAAAAAGGACTAGCACAGACAAGAGATTCCCATAAAATATCTTCTCGCCTTTTATTTGCCGCACACTTTTCATGTGTTTCTACTCACATCTATTATAACAAAATAACATAAAATTACCATTTATTGAAGATAAAATTACAATCTACTGATTGTGTTTAACAATTCCCAGGTTTACAGAATAAGTCACAGACACCATCATCCTCATAATCGAATCCAAGTACAAACGATCTCATACAGAGGATATAATATACTGGAAACATGAACAATTAACCATCTAGCTTAACAAAAAACATAAAAAATGTAAATGGAATCAACAGAAGTAACCAAAAGGCTGCAATTTACACGCTGCAACAGATTCGAGGATCCAAGTGTGCGGAACAACTTGAGAAGTAGCTTCCATTGCAATGTCTTGAGCCTTTGCTAGTCTCTGTGAAACAATGTCCCCTTCTTCTCCAGATGGACATCCTTGAGGAGGATCACAGTTATAAACTATGATCCCTGTTGATGAAGTTGACTGACGATCAGTGAGAAACCTTTTCTTGCTCTCCACAGTAATGCCTCCTCCATTTTCTACTAGATCAACCAGGTCAAGCTTCTCTTCCGCCACAAAATCCCCGGTGAAATGAAACCTTAACCCGTTAAAAAGCTTGGGTTCCTGCATTAGAAATGGTAAATCTTTTTAGCAAATCAAAAAGACAATAAATTAATAAATTTTGATACAAGGTACCACCATTGATTTTGTATAAGAATGGGAAGTTTCTTACATTGTTTAAGACCCTAAGTCTTCCAGTTTTAGGTCCATGATGAGTCCAATAATTATCCAATTCAACTTCATAAGGTTCTTCGTTCTTGGGAGAGTTTGCTTCCATGCAAGCTTTTACCCCTGCAACCAAACATCACAAGTTGAATTTACCATATTGAACAACAATCTATAAATCATTAAATTATTTTGCTTGAGATCTTACAATCCATTGTAAGAATCCACTTTCCATGAAGAATCGACCTGAGAACTTTGAACGTCCTGATGCATGCACCTAGTTCATCTGTGGCTGCAATAACATGTGTAACATTTGGTTTCCAATACTTGTTGACTGTTGCACCACACATGCTAGCAAACTTTACCAAAATATCCTGCACATCAAATATAAATAATTAATAACTGCAAAGGACGGCGAGGATAATGTTTGTGTAATAATGTAGGACTATATTTAAGCAAGATTTCCTTTAAGATAGAAAACTGAGTTCCAATACTGAGAAGAAAAAAAAGAGATAGAAATGTAACTGAATTTAAATATAAAATGAATTGTGAAATTATCTTGGTATGGAGTCAAAAGACAAACCGTTTCCTTTGAAGAAAGAGCAGATCCACAAAAAACCCACTCTTTAGGTCCATCTTGTGAAGACTCCCAGAAGTTTGGTTGTTTGGATGATCTACAGTCACCAGTAAGAGAAAATGATCATCAAGTTCTGACGATGCTATTAGAAAGTTGAAAGTAAAGTATAACAAAATGCTTGGCTTATAAGGAATTATAATAAAAATTGGGGAATAAGTAAATTGGATCTTACACTGCAAGTTTTGTTGAACTGCTGCATTTCTGAGTCTTTTTGGATTTTTCTCTAGTAGTCTCGATACGTTTCTCACTTTCTTTTGGAAACTTAAGATCATTATGCTTCGGACATAGCACATATAAGTCTTCCTATATATTTATATTTTGTGAAAAAGAAAGGGTAAGCAAGAGAGGAAAAAAAATGGTAGAAGTATATAGAGTGATCTTACATAGTCTTTTCTGCACTCTTGGATGTCAAATGCACAAGGGACATGATAAGTTTTCCTGCAAGATTTTGCAAAGCACCCAAGTCCTGCACCCTTGAACCCACAGCTACTACATTTAAGTCTTCCAGCTCTTGCCAATTCAGACTCCAAATTTTTAATCTCTTCTCCTTCATAATATACTTGTGGTGTCCTGCAATTCAAATTTGTGATTAATATTTAGACATCCAATATAATTTATAAAACATCAAAGGGTTTTCTTTCCACCACTTGAATATAAAATCACTAAAATTGGTCCTATTATTCATTTAATGTCATACCAGTCAATACATCTTTGGTGGGCAGGTATGACATTGGAAACATTACCAGCATTTCCAACTACCTCCTTTCCATGTGCATAATACAACATTGGTCCTGAATCCTACAAGACAACAAATGAAACATATGATAAAAGAAAGATAATAATATTTTAAAAAATACGAAGTAATAGTATCGTAAAATGTTGGAAACTCACCTCTGATAACTTAGAAGAATGGCAAAATGCACAGAGACTTCTTATAGCTGCACTCTCAGTAGATGATTCTTGGTGAAATGTTAGTGCACCAATCTCAGGTGTTCCATTACTCATTTTTTTTAGTCTTTTGGAACTCCTAGTTTGATAGACTTTTTCACGAGCTGGTTGCTCGGGTACCAATCCACCATCTGAAGTGATTAAAAAAAAAAAGACCAGACAATTATCACGTTCTTTACAAAATTATCAATGAAACAGTATATGGGAATGCAATGTCAATTACCGGTAGATAAAGATGGCAACATAGCCGCACCCACACTTCTATAAATCTTGAGCACATTTTCAAGTTCTGGAACCGACCTTGCATCTGCATCACAATTAACATAATTAACCAAAACCCAAAATTTATTGGCATCATAAAAATTAGTTGAATTTTGAAGTGTTGGAAAATATTAAACAGGATATATATATATATTCTTTCATTATAACAAAAGTACAGTGGTGAATTGAAGGGGAGATATACATAAGAAAAAAAATTGAGTCTCAGCTATTAGAGTTTATAACCTAGACACTAGACAAATCAATAATAAAACACCTAAATCAATAATTAAACACTTAAATCAATAATTAAACACCTAAATCAACAATTAAGATACCTCCATAGTTGAAATGATGTTCACATGACGGGCAAGAAGATCTAGATTGAGCCGAATTTGGAACGCAATCCCTGCATTAGCACAATACAGAACAGCAATCAATTCAGCAGAAATCAAAATAATAAATAGGAAAACAATAATCAGAATCTTAGACATGAAACTCACTTGCAAATGACATGACCACAAGGGAGTAATCTTGGTTCATTTAGCAAGTTAAGGCTGCAAAAATCAACATAATTCCAAATTAGTAAGTAAATCTAGTAATCAAATATACATTATCAGTGTAATATATAGCGAAAAAGTCATGGGTATCAATTACCAGAATAGGCATTTGAGTGCGTCTCCTATGTTGTGGATATGATTAGCTAACGTGTTTAGGATTTCAGTCAGCTTCTGGGCTTCGGCCATTGTGACGGCTTGAAAATTGGCGAGGTTGTTTATTGGCCTTTTTTGATAAAGAGTGAGAGTGTTTGATCGTAGAGAAAGATGAAGACGTAGATTTAGTTATAAGAGCGCTACCAAAAAAAATTGGCGTCTATTCTCCCTCCACTTGCGAAATTTGGAATATTGTGAATTATGTATATGGCGCCTTCTATGCCGCCACTTGTGAAACATGGAAAAATGTGAATTATGTATTCTGAGTTAATTTATTTACGATTTACACCCCCAATAAATGTGGTATTTCTACTCAAGGGAATTTTATGTTTTTCTTTAAAGAATTTATTATGGTTTTCAAGTCTTGCCCATTTATGAATTTTGCTTACATGTGTGATATATACCAAAAGTAGGTTGATCTATCTTACAAAAGTAACCTTGTACTTTTAAACATGACTAAGTTCCAGCAGACTCTAAGTAATCTAAATTTACAATTATCTCTTTGACATGAACTCAAACTAAGAAACTGTGAATAGACCATCATCGGTAAAATTAAGGCAAGGACCTACAAGAAGAGATTGATTCCGAAATCCAAGTGTGTCGAACAACTTAGAAACTTGCTTCATTTGCCATATCTTTTGCTTATGCTAGTCTCTGCAAAACAATGGCTTAGGTCATAAAGTATTATACCTGATAAAGTTTCTTGCGAATCCCCACTAAAATAAAGTCTTAAACCATCCAAAGGCTTAGGTTCCTGCATTAGAAATGTAAATTTTTTTAAACAGATTTAAAAAGGAAAAAGAAAACGTATTGTGGGAAAATCAATGAAACACTAATAAAAATCTAATTTTGTTTACTATAATCAACTAATGATAGAATAACTAGAATTATTCTAGAATAATTGCACCATATTATAAGGCTTAAATGTTACTTAATTAGAGGGATGTGTTATCCTCCTTATACTATATAGTTATCATTCGCGTATATATAAAAATACACATTTCTTTCATTCTTTTCAATATGATATCAGAGATCAAAATTTCTGCGCTTCTTCTCATTTAAATTTCTTTCCAACTTCTAAATCTTTCGTATAACAATTACATAGCCAGCTTCCATCAAAAATTTTGAAATTCCCACGAAGCTATTTTGTGGGAAGCGATAAGCTTTTTTGAGCAGTACCGTTACTATCAGTTTTCGCGGAAAAAACGCTAAAGAATACCGAGGTAGCAGGGATTATAGCGGCCATTGTCATGACAACATCTATGTTTGGTTTAAATTTATATAACTGGAGAAGATTTTTATCTCTTGCTCGGAAAAGGGGGAAATGGAGTGTAAATATAAAGAAGCGTTCAATATCTGAATGCGAAAGAAATGTTCATAGATAAGTGAAATTCGACAGGCTTGTGCACTTTCACATCCTATTTCGAAGTTCATCTCCTTTTAAATCAGTCGAAAACAAAATCCGATCTGATTTAGTTTACTATAATTAGTTAATGTTAGAATAGTTAGAATCACTTTAGAATAATCGAAACATATTTTTTAGTTTGAATATTCCTTAATCATAAGGATTTGTGATTCTCCTTGTAATATATATAGATATCATTGAGCACGCGGATAGATAGCGAATAGATAAAATAAACTAACTTATAAACAAAGAATCTTATACGTTTAATCAAAGTAAAATATCAGCGCCTCAAAATTCTGATTCACATAACCTTGAACCCAAAGTTAAATTTGGAAGGTTGCTTTGCAATTCTCAATATCATCTTCTGGTTCAAAATTTTAATTCACCCAACCCTCAAATAAAGTTAATTTGGATGACACAATTAGATACATGCTAAACCCGTTAACCCAATATTATACAAGTAGGCCCTCAAGGATAGTTGAAGCATATACTAATATAACTATTAGACCACTGAATAAATAATTACAGTATTATAAAAGCATAAATGTAATTTAGTACACATATTTCAACAATGTGTATGATTAAAGCAGTACCTTCATCTTAGGAATGATATTTACATGCGGGAATTCGGATCTTCATAGAGCTGACTACAGAATACAATCACACTGCATTACCAAATTATAAAACTAGGTATATAGTAGGTAGTTTCATTGTAATTAAAGAGACACAGAGAAAAGGAAGGTACCATATGGGCATTTGCTTCCAACGCTTAGTATCTGAGGATGGAGAGCCCATTGATACACTGAGACTGATAATATCGTTGTAAAGACTTGGATGAGAGTAGTTTTTTTTTTTTTGATACATATGAGAACCACGTTCAACTCTGAATAGTCTAAGCACTAGACCTATGATCTTGATGAGAGTAGTTTACGTCCTGGGTCTTCAATATATTAGAGTGGTGAGGAGTACAAAGAAGAAAGCGGTGGATTTCTTTTCCAATAAAGAACCACGCACTATAATTTTCATGATTTGGGTGGGTTTAGTGGTGGTGAGTGTAAATTGATCCGCGTACTAATTTTCTTTTTCATGTTTTAAAGAAAATGGGAAAAATTCATGATTTCAGTGTATTATTTTCTTTTTAAACTAGTGTCATTCGCTTATTTGTACTCAAAGATCCATGGTTTCTTTAAGAGATTATTATACAAAGCGTCTTGAAAACACCACCTCAGGACTTAACAAGACGGGCTCTATAGCCTCTTAGGCCACAACAAAAATTTAACCCTTGAGTAATGCTGTGTATCACCCAAAAAGTGATCACCCAAATATCACCTTCCTAGGTGGTCCAATTAAATTGTTTCTCTTTCTTGATTACTTTTTTTCTCTCTCTTATATGAAACAGTTTGATTGGACCACCTAGGAAGGTGATATTTAGGTGATCACTTTTTGGGTGATACCCAGCATTACTCTTTTTTATTTATTATTTCTCTATATATATTATTTGTTATCAGATAAAATTAAATATCAAACCTCTCTCCTCTCTCATTCGGACACACAAACTTGTCTCCTCTCTCATTTTAGCCGCCGTCGATCAGAACCTGCACCACCGCCGTTCTGCTTTAGATCGTCTCTTTCTTCCACCAAAGGACAACGACAACAGTCCGCCTCAGCCTTTTCTTCGCCGTGGATTGGCTCCGGCACCATCACGCACGTTTTTTTGGTGCTTCCGTTGCTGCGCTACATCGTCACACCAGCCAAACCACATACATCGCCACACCAGCATAACCCTTCTCCGTATAACAACCACCGATCTCCCCATTCGATCTCAACCACGCCCAATCCACCATCAACATCAATCGAAGCCCAACCCATCTTGAATAAACCATGGAAGATGTGATTGAGGAGCTTCTTCACGCCCAATCCACCGTCAACATCAATCAAAGCCCAACCCATCTTGAATAAACCATGGAAGATGTGATTGAGGAGCTTCTTCAAGAGGAGAAACTTGATGAAACTGATGAATATGTAAATATACATAACAGGTAGATTTTACCATCTTATGCTAAGTCTTTCTTTTGTTTCTATTTAATGCCAATAACGAAAATTACCAATAACGAAAATTATAGGATATGGCATCACATTCAGCGTGTGATTTCGGAGGGGGCAAAGCTGAAAAATTAGCATTAGCGAAATATAGAAAAATATTATGGCAAGGAAGAGTAATAAATAGTCAATATACAGATGAAGAATTAAGAAAGGAAGGTGCCCTTTAACTCTTGAAGAAATTGGACTTTTATTAGCTGCTTTAGGTTTTAACAATATTTTATCATTATTAGAGATTGTTTGTGCTATTGGTGATTTTTGTCATGAATTTGGCAGGTAATGGGTTTGAAATCTGGTTTTGTTCTTGTGGAAAACGCCATTGTTGACCAAAGAAGTGTATTCTTTTTTTTTTCTAGCAAACAATACTTCTTTATCAATGTAACTTTTTTGTTTTTTTTTGTTTTTTTGTTTTTTTCTTTTTTCTTGTAATTGTAACAATTTGGGAAATGAAATAATTTGGGTTTTCATTGTATGAAACTTCTTACAAAATGTTACTTAAATTCGATTACTTGCGGTGATTTTGATTTTTTGTGTTGAATCAAGAAATTATTTAAAATTTTGTCTAGATACTCAGCAGTTTACTAACTATACAAAAATGCTCAGTAAGTTTACTGATTATACGAGAAACGCTCAGCAAGTTACTGAGCAAACGAGTACGCTCAGTAAAGTCATTCAACAAAAAAATTCGAATACTCAACAACTTTTTTCGACACTCAGAACTTTTTTACGATACTCAACAACTTTTTTCATGCTCAGTAGCCCATGCTCAGTACTTTTTCCATGTCCAATACCCCATGCTCAGAACTATTTTTTCAGACTCAGAACTTTTTTCCATGCTCAGAACTATTTTTTCAGACTCAGAACTTTTTTTCTAGACTCAGAACTATTTTCCAGACTCAGAACTTTTTTCCATGCTCAGAACTTTTTCCGGCGGTGGTCGACGGTGATCGGTGGTTGTGGTCGGAGCTGGAAATTATTTGATAATTAATGAAGAAGGAGAGAGATTAATGGTAATGGAGGAGAGAGTGTAATGGTCGTGGAGGAGAGAGAAATCTATAGCTGGAGGGCGAATACATATGGGTTGCACTCGGAATGGGCCAGGAAGGTCTAGATCTAACTGTTTATTAATGATGTCTCCCTATTTGTTCTAATTATTAGCCCTTTGGAGACATCCTTTTAGGTGAATAAATGACTTATTTCATAGACTTTTATGCTTATTTGATCATATTGCACTTTCTCCCCTTGGAAATAGACTAATTGCATTTTTAGAGCTTTTGTGCATTAATTTGATTATTTTTAGTGCAAAGTTAGTAGGTTATTGAATTTCATGAAAGACCAATCCAAGGAGGAGAAGTGAGAATTAAAGTCTTAGGGTATTTTAGTGTGTTAGGAAAAACAAAGTGGTCATTCCATAAAAAATTTGAGAAGCGGTAATGGAAAAGAATACACTTCCCTGGAATTCGATAAATTCTGTGAAGAAGAAGGCATTGATAGACAACTCACTACAATTTATACTCCACAACAAAATGGAGTTTGTGAAAGGAAAAATCAAACAGTAGTGGAAATGGCAAAATCAATGATCATTGCAAAAAGTTTGCCAAAATCATTTTGGGGTGAAGTTGTTTATACATCCGTGTATCTTTTCAATAGATCTCCAACAAAAGAACTTAAAAATTAAACGCCACTCGAAGCATGGAATGGAAGAAAACCATCAGTGAAGCATTTGAGAGTATTTGGGATCATTTGTTATGCACAAGTACCGAATGTGAAAAGAAAAAAACTTGATGAGTCAAGTGAAAAATGCATTCTTGTGGGATATAGCTTGAAATAAAAAGCATATAGACTCTATAATTTGAATACTCACAAAATTATAATTAGTCGAGATATGATCTTTGACGAGAATGCTTCGTAAGATAGGAAAGAAAAGAAGATTGAAAGAAAAGAAATTATTTCGTTGGAGGACAATCAAGACTCAAGTGATGATAATGAATCACCCCTAAATACACCAAGGTCAGATTCTCCACCATCCTCAACTAGTCAATCAAGCGACAATACAAGTTCAAGTTCATCTTCTACAAACTTAAGTCCAAATTCTACTCCAAACTCAACTCCGAGAAAAATGCAAAGTTTGAGTGACATTTATGCAAGCTTCAACTTCTGTACGGTTGGACCAAATTCATTTGAGGAGGCGGTGAAAGACGAGTCATGGAAAAAAGCGATGGACGAAGAAATCAAAATGATTGTGAAAAACAAATCTTGGGATCTCGTCGAGAAACCAAATGAAAAAGAAATAATTGGTGTAAAGTGGATCTACAAGGTAAAGTATAATCCGATGGCACTGTGCAGAAGAACAAGGTAAGGCTTGTCGCCAAAGGTTATTCTCATCAACCTGGAGTCGACTACAACGAAACTTTTGCACCAGTTGCAAGGCTTGACGTAATGTGAGTCTTGATTGCTTTTGCGGCACACAAAGGTTGGAGTCTTTACCAATTGGATGTTAAATCAACATTCTCTTGGGGAATTAAAAGAAGAATTATATGTTGAACAACCTCCAGGATATGTTCAAGGAAATGAAGAAAAAGTGTACAAGTTAAAAAAGGCGTTGTACGGGTTGAAGCAAGCACCAAGAGCTTAATATAGTCAAATTGATGGCTATTTCAATACAAATGGGTTTGAAAAAAGCAAAAGTGAACCAACGTTGTACGTAAAAAAACAAGGTAACACTAGCATCCTCATTGTTGCTTTATACGTTGATGACGTAGTGTTTACCGGCAATGATAATAACATGGTGGAAGAGTTCAAGAAAGACATGATGAAAAAATATGAAATGAGTGACATGGGATTGCTTAGATATTTCCTTGGCATTGAAATCAATCAAGATGAAATGGTGCTTTCATTTCACAAAAGAAATATGTCAAAAATGTGTTGAAAAAATTCAGAATGTTTGGATTCAAGTCTGTTGACACGCCTATCGTTGTGAACGAGAAGTTCAAAAAAGAAGACGGCGCTGAAAAAGTTGAAGGAACTCTTTATCGAAGGATGGTGTGCAATTTGTTTTATCTTACAGCCACAAGGCCAGATATCATGTTTGCTACAAGCTTGCTATTTAGATTCATAAATAATCCAAGTCAAATTCATTTCAGAGCTCGGAAAAGAATTCTTCGTTATCTACAATGGACTCTAAACTACGGAATCATATATGCAACAACAAAGCATGTCGATCTTGTTGGTTATTGTGATAGTTATTGGGGAGGTTGTGTTGATGATATGATAAGTACCTCCAAATATTCGTTTTCTTTTGGGAGTGGAATATTTTCTTGGTCATCCAAGAAACAACAAAGTGTAGCTCAATCCTCAGCTGAAGCTGAATATATTTCAGCATGTCAATCAACGTCTCAAGCCATTTGGTTAAGAAGTATTCTTGAAGATATGGGTGGTAAACGAGACGAAGTAATTGAGTTATATTGCGATAACAAATCCGCAATTACTATGGCGAAAAATCCTGTCTTTCATAGTCGAACTAGACACATTGCAATCAAGCATCACTTAATTCGAGACGCTATTGAAGATGGGGAGATATAAATCAAGTTCTGTAAATCCGAAGAACAACAAGCTAACATTTTTATAAAGGCTCTACCAAGAGATAAATTTCACCATTTAAGAGGGCTCCTCGGAATTCAAGAATTTTCACATTAAGGGGGAGAATGTTAAGTAATGTTCAGTTAACTAAATACAAGTGAATGAATCTACCTTTAATCAAAGTCTTGAAATAGTAAAAGACATCTACGGATAATGAAAGGTCCGGACTCTTGATAGGTAGTTCATGTATCCACATTAATATCTGATTCATGTATTTACATTCAACATTTAGAGTCTAGAATATTCACCTAGTAGTATATTGTTGGGAAAGGTCACTAATAAACGCATCGGAAATATATTGGATCTCGTTTTCCCCCACTTGTGTGATATGAATAGACAAGAAAAGAAAGTAAACGACACAAAGATTTACGTGGAAAACCCTCCAAAGAGAAGGTAAAAACCACGGGTGGACCAAGGGTCCAAATAATCCACTATAAGAATATAATAATGGGATTACAAGAGGTTCTCTCTAGACAACACTAGAGGATTACCGAATACATCAACTAATGGAATACACAAAACTGGAACAAACTCACCAGGCCTGAAATGAGGCTATAACTTTAGTTTGAACCGTTAACTTAACAATTCCACCGTTGGATCTTAACTTCAAGATGTTAGGAACACCGTGTCAAAATTTCGTTTCGATCGGGATTGATTTGACCATTCAGCCTAGACTTTCAAGATTCTGTCGCAGAAGGATTTAGCGGAACTCCTCTACGGATTTCTATCTTTTGTGCTCTCTAAACTCACTCTCTAAGTGTTTCACTCTTGCTCTTTCTTGCTGAAAATGATAGCTAATGGACCTCCTTATATAGGACTCAAGAGAGAGAGAGAGAGAGAGAGAGAGAGAGAGAGAGAGAGAGAGAGAGAGAGAGAGAGAGAGAGAGAGAGAGAGAGAGAGAGAGAGAGGGGCCTTTCAAGACATGAGTTAATGACTTGAAGATACCAAAGCAATTAGTGTATTTCCAATACACTCTTTCATGATTTCCAAGGTTTGACTTCATTGTTCCAATGAGTTTCTCGCATACCAATGTAGGAGTTGTCCTCCAATAAAGAGGAACTAACCCAATATATATATATAGTGGAGTAGTTGATCTTACTTGTAACAAGTCATTTTACAAGAACAAGTTAATAGTAAACAAAGTTATTTTTTTATCTCTTTTATTCTATCCTTTCTCTACTAAATATTATCCAACACTCAACATCTTTTTTTTCATTCTCATCTTCAGAGTTTCTCATCAAATTATTGGTTAAGAAGGAATGGGTTGGAGAAAAGATTTAGTGCAAGTGATGTTTTTAATTCTAGTCTTTTTAGAAGACTAGGCTAAAATCAAGAGAAGGATTGGTATAAAGAAAGGTAGATGAGAAGGGATATATATCCCTACGGTGGATTAGTTTGTGAAAAGATATATAAGATATTCCATATGGAAGATGTAGTCACCTGAGATGTTTAGAGAATCATCTTAGAAGAATTAGTTGTCTGATGTCTGGACACATATGACCAACCGACAATTAGAAGCCAAATGGAAGAAATTATAAGGCTAATATAATCATATAGATAATTAAGTAAGTAAACACATATCTAAATAAATTATAAGACAATCAGTATGTGCATGAAGATTAAAAGGAGAGGGTTAGAAAAGCTACCTATTTCGATGCGTGGACCATTTTGTATCTTCTTCAATGTTGATTTATTGTCTTCTTTAATTTCTTCTAATAACTACAAATATAATTCATATTACACTTTTGGATTTTTTGGGTCAACTCGTGATACATGTTTGGTTTTCCATGAGTACTTTCATTTCTTTACGGTTCCTTAGCTCTTGTTTGAATCTTTGGACTACTCGACCTACAATGCACAAATCACCCAAAATGCTCTAAAAACACATGATTCGTTAATATTAGCTAAATACTCGGATCAAACTAAATAGTGGGATAAATCCCAACTTTACATTCTTAAAACTGTATAAATAATGCCTCGTGCCTATACAAACTCATCAAAAAATGAGAAATCAACTTTCAAGGTCGTGAACTATTGGTTGTCTTCCTCACCTTCTTCTTGATGGTCACCTACATTTGCATACATAGCTCTTCTTGTTGTGTTTTTATTTATATAAACTAGTAAAACAATATAAAAACTAATCCATAAATAAAATAAAAATAAATAAATAACTTTACTTGTCGAGGCTTGGATTAGATCCGATGTCTTTAAGGTATGTAAGCCACATACCAGTGTCTTACGTTTGTTGACTCCAACCTCTAGAATACGACGACAAAACTATTCAAAAAAAATTGACACACGAATTCTTAAGAATTTCAACAAACTCAATAATACTGATTCTTTCTAACTCTCTCTTATAATTATAATGCTTAGAAAAAAATAAATAAATAAAATGGTTTAGTTGGCCAACTATTTATAGAAGATGAAAAGATGGTTTGGTAAAGAATTGTAATGTTTCGTTTGGAGATTCGGTATTAATTAACATACATTATTAAAAAAAAAATCCTCTTTTTACAGCATTTTTTTTTCGCTTTGCTTTATAAAAGATACAACGTCCTGTGGTTCAGGTTCGAACCATCCAAACATCATTTTTTTTCGCTTTGCTTTATAAAAGAAATGAAAAATAAAATAACGTATATTATTAAAAAAAAAATCTTTTTTTAATTTTTCCAAATTATATGACTCGATTTCTCATTCAATTTTAAATGATTTTAACCAAGTGAATATATTACGTTAATCTTTACAACTGGAACAAACGTATCAATATTTGAATCATTTTTTTAAATTAAGTCACCGACTATCATCGTAAACATGGTCAACACTTGGGAAGAATCTCATTTGTTCTAACACTTCTTAGCTTTCCTTTTCGAAGCATATGGAAAAAAAGTTTAATATATATATACTCTTTCTATCCATAATTGTAGTATGTAAGACCCCCCATGCTTTCCTTTACTCGAGCTTTCTTCTTTAGAAAATTTATTGCATTTTAATATTCTTTTCATATCTTTTGCTAGTTATTCAACACTTTCATTGCTTAAAAAATCTTATTCAGTTTGCCTTCTCCTCTCCACCTTTTAGCTTGAAGCGTAATCAGTTTTGTTTTTCTTTCATCACTGTCTTAAATATTTTTTTTGATCAAAATTAGCTTTTCCACCATTAGATTACAAACAGGTTCATGCACATACATATTTGAGAGATCCTTGGATTCTCTAACTGCTGTTTCTTTATCCTTGTACTCTTTTTTAAGGGAGAAAAATAATTTTTGAACTTATTGTTCGTATATCTTGTTTGAACGCTCTTAAGTTGATGACGAGTGTAATGAAAAGTTGATGCATCATATTTATCTTTTTAGACATGCTAGAGATCATGTTAGGGTTGGTGTGGTTGCATAAAAACTGCTACACCAGTTTTCTTAACTAAGTGATCACTTTACGAGAAGACAAAAAAGTGGCCACATTCTGAAAACCGGGCAGGTATACAAAAATTAATAAATTCTTGTTTTGTGTAGGTCAGTGTAATAAATTTTCGAGCTTTACTGTAGGTTGACGAGAGTGGAATTGTTTTAACGGAAGCAGAAGTCACAACTCTGGAAAGAATTAAAATAAATTGAGGGTCGTGTTGCTAAAGGTGTTGAGGAAGAAACTAAGGGCTGTGTAATCGAGGTGTTGAAGGCGGTGAAAAAGTAAATGAGGTTCGTGTTCATGGAGGTGTTGAAGATGTTGAGGTTTATGTAGGTGTTGAAGTCAATGTACATGTCTAGATTCAAATTTAAAATAAGTTAGATGTAAGATACTTTTTTGAAAGATTCGCACGGTTAAGGAACTCACATAAAATATCTTGTCGCCTTTCATTCGCTTTTCATGTGTTTTTACTCACAGTTATTATAACAAAATAATGTAAAATTGCCTTTTATTGAAAATAAGTAATCAATTTTCTGGAGAATTGTGAAAAACATGAATTACAATCTACTAATTTTGTTTAGCAATTCCCAGTTTACAGAATAAGTCAGACACACACCATCATCATAATCTTATCCAAGCACAAACCATCCCATACAGAGAATATAATATACTCAACACTAGAAACATGAACAAGTAACCATCTAGCTCTTACAAAGACAAAAAAACTGTAAAGGACAAAAATCAACAGAAGTCATTGAAAGGCTGCAACTTACAAGCTGCAACAGATTCGAAGATCCAAGTGTGCCGAACAACTTGAGAAGTAGCTTCCTTTGCAAGGTCTTGAGCCTTTGCTAGTCTCTGTGAAATAATGTCCCCTTCTTCTCCAGATGAACATCCTTGAGGAGGATCACAGTTATAAACTATGATCCCTGTTGATGAAGTTGACTGACGATCAATGAGCAACCTTCTCTTGCTCTTGACAATAATGCCTCCTGCAATTCGTACTAGATCTACCAGGTCACGCATCTCTTCATCTCCAAAATGCCCGTTAAAATAGAACCTTAACCCATCAAAAAGCTTTGGTTCCTGAATTAGAAATGGTAAACTTTTTTAGAAAATTAAAAAGACAATAAATTACTATTTTTATGTAAAAAATCTTGATACAAGGTACCATCGTTAATTTTGTATAAGAATGTGAAGTTTCTTACATTAGCTGAAACCCTAAGTCTTCCAGTTTTAGGTCCATTATGAGTCCCATAATTGTCCGACTCAACTTCGTAAGGTTCTTCGATCATGGGAGAGTTTGCTTCCATGCAAGCTTTTACCCCTGCAACCAAACATCAGAATTTAAATTTATCATATATTGAACAACAATCTAGAAAACATTAAATTATTTTGCTTGAGAACTTACAATCAATTGTAACAACCCATTTTCCATGCAGAATCGCCATGAGAACTCTCCATGTCCTGGTGCATACACCATCTTCATCTGTGGCAGCAACAACATGTGTAACATTTGGATCCCATTTCTCAGTGAAAGTTGCACCACACATGCTAACAAACTTAACCAAAATATCCTGCAAATCAAAAATAAATAATTAAATAACTGCAAAGGACAGCGAGGATAATGTTTGTGTAATAATGTAGGAATATGATTTAAACAAGATTATAGAAAACTGAATTCCAATACAGAGAAGACAAACAAATATAGAAATGTAAAACTAAATTTATGCATATCCAAATTTAAAGTGCATGCTGAAATTAACTTTTGGTATGGATTCAAAATACGAACCTTTTCATCTGAAGAAAGAGAACATCCACAAAAAACCCACTCTTTAGTTCCATCACGTGAAGACTCCCAGAAGTTTGGTTGTTTGGATGATCTGCAGTCACCAGTAAGAGAAAATGATCATCAAGTTCTGACTATGCTATTAAAATGTTGTAAATGAAGTATATAACAAATTGTTTAGTTTATGAGGAATTATAATAAAATTGTGAATATGTAAATCGGATTTTACACTGTAAGTTTTGCTGAACTGCTGCATTTCTGAGTAGATGATTGTTGCTGAAAAGTTAGTGCACCAATCTCAGGTGTTCCATTACTCATATTCTTTAATCTTTTGGAACTCCTAGTTTGATACACTTTTGTATTCGATTCATTATCAAGTGTTGTTTTCCTCATTTTACCTTTCTCAACACTCTGCAGAGATAAGTAGATACTTGTTAAGAAAACAGTCAACATAACAACTAGAAGATTTATTTGAAAAATATATTGGTTGTATTATTAATTATTAAGCACTACAACATATAATGAATTAGACAAGGGGTGTTTATTTAAAATTGTGCAATGTAAGGAAGGTTTAGTCTTACTTCATCTCTATCCGGCGGAGTGGGGGCATCTCCAATCATATCATGAAATGAATCTGAGCTGTCCGGTGAAAGTGGTAGCTTCTTATTCAAGTCTATTTCCTCCCTTTGTATTCCATCTGTGTTTTCAACTTGCTGAAATTTGTCAAACTTGGTCCCACTGCCAGAAGCAATTTCATCAGCTTCTCTCAGAGCACTCCTTCCCCTTCCCCTGCCTCTACCCCTACCCCTGCCCCTGCCCCTGCCCCTTCCTCTGCCCCTTCCTCTGCCCCTGCCTCTTGCACTTGCACCAATTTCCTCTAAATTGGCTGGTTGCTCGGGTACCAATTCACCATCTGAAGTGATTAAAAGAAAGACGAGACAATTATTACGTTTTTACGAAATTATCAATGAAACAGTATATGGGGATGCAATAAAAATTACCGGTAGATAAAGGGGGAAGCATAGACATATCCACGTTTCTATAACTCTTGACCATATTTTCAAGATTAATTGGAACCGACCGTACTTCTGCATCACAATTAACATTATTAACTAAAACCAAAAAATAATTAGCATCATAAAAATTAGTTGAATTTTGAAGTGTTGGAAATATTAAACAGGATCTATATATCCTTTCATTACTACAGAAGTACAATGGTGAATGAAAATCAATTTTTCATCAAATTAGAAGTCTCGAATATCCCTGCTTCCCCAATTTCTTACTCCATGTTGAAACAAAGGGAATCTAAATTGTAATCATACTCACAAATTAGACTCACCTATAAGACAAGAATGTTTTCCTTATTTATATATCCTTAGTTGATGCATCATATTTATTTAAAAAAACTAATTATCAACCCTCCATTACATAGATTCTCAATGTAAGCCATCATAAATATGATGAGATCATTATGGTATCACTAGATCAAAAATAAATATCGTCACTGACTAAAATCAAGTGAATTAAGGGGGAGATATACATAAGCAAAATTCTGAGTCTCGCTATTAGAGTTTATAACCGAGACACTAGACAAATCAATAATAAAAGTTATATAATTACTAAGAAGGTCTTATATAAAAATCAAACACCTAAATCAACAATTAAGATACCTCCATTTTCGAAATGATGTTCACACGACGGGCAAGCAGATCTAGATTGAGCCGATTTTGGAACACAATCCCTGAATTAGCACAATACAAAACAACAATCAATTCAACAGAAATCAAAATAACATATAGGAAAACAATAATCAGAATCTGAGACATGAAACTCACTTGCAAATGACATGATCACAAGGGAGCAATATTGGTTCATTTAGCAAGTCAAGGCTGCAAAAATCAACATGAATCCAAAATAGTAAATAAATCTAATAATCAAATAGACAATTTCAGCGTAATATACAGCGAAAAAGTCATGGGCATCACTTACCAAAATGGACATTTGAGTGCATCTCCTATTTTGTGGATATGATTAGCCGATGTGATTAGGATTTCACTCAACTTCTGGGCTCCGGCCATTGTGACGGCTTGAAAGGTGATGAGGTTGTTTATGGGCCTTTTTTGATAAATAATGAGCAGTAATAAGAGAGTGTTGGTTGTGTAGAAAGATGAAGAGGTAGATTTGGTTATAATAGCGCTATCATATCAAAATTTGGCGCCTATTTACCCTCAACTTGCGAAATTTAAAAAATTGTGAATTATGTATATGGCGCCTACTATGCCGCCACTTGTGAAATATGGAAAAGTGTGAATTATGTATTCCGCGGGAGTTCATTTACGATTTACATCCCCGATAAATGTGGTATTTCAATTTTAGGGAATTTTATGTTTTTTTTTGGAGAATTTATTATGGTTTTCAAGGCTTGCCCATTTATGATTTTTGCTTACACGTGTGATATATACCAAAAGTAGGTTGATCTACCCTAGAACCTCTATCTTACAAATATAACCTTGTATGTTTAAACATGACTAAGTTCCAGCAGACTCGAAGTAATCTAAATTCACAATTGTCTCTTTGACATGAACTCAAACTAAGAAACTGTGAATTGACCATCATCGCTAAATTAAGGCAGGAACCTACAAGAAGAGATCGCTTCCGAAATCCAAGTTTGTCAAACAACTTAGAAACTAGCCACTTGCCCTATATTTTGCTTATGCAGACTCTGAAAAATAACGGCTTAGGTTATAAACTATTATACCTGATGAAGTTTCTTGCGGATCCTTACTAAAATAAATTCTTAAGCCATCCAAAGGCTTAGGTTCCTGGATTAGAAATGGAAAAGTTTTTATGCAGATTTAAAAAGGGGGGAAAAAACAAATTGTAGGAAAATCAGCAAAACACTAAACAAAATCTGATTTTGTTTTCTATAGTCAAGTGATAAGAGAATAACTAGAATAACTCTAGAATGATTGCAGCATACTTTAAGGCGTATATATTTCTTAATGATAAACAAAGAATCTTATACGTTTAATCAAAGTAAAATATCAGCGGCTCAAAATTTTGATTCACGTAACCCTGAACCCATATATAATCCGGAAGGTTGCTTTGCAATTCTCAATATCATCTTCTGGTTCAAAATTTTAATTCACCCAACCCTCAAATAAAGTTAATTTGGATGACACAATTGGATACATGCTAACCCCGTTAACCCAATATTATACTAGTAGGCCCTCAAGGATAGTTAAAGCATAATATAACTATTATACCACTGAATAAATAATTACTATTAGATAATTACAGTATTATAAAAGCATAAATGTAAATTAGAACACATATTTCAACAATGTGTATGATTAAAGCAGTACCTTCATCTTAGGGATGATGTTTACATGCTGGATATGGGATCTTGATAGAGCTGACTCCAGAATACAATCACACCTGCATTACCAAATTATAAAACAATTACTTCAACAGAAAACATACACGAAAATCACTAATGACAAACTAATTTGCAGAAGTTATGACTACTAGAACAATATCGGTTGACTCGGCCGGTTAAGGCTTTGCAAAAATAAACATAAACCCAAATTATAAAATAGATATATAATAGGTAGTTTTATAGTAATTTAAAGAGACGCAAAGAAAAAGAAGGTACCATATAGGCATTTGCTTCCAAGGCTTAGTATCTGAGGATGGAGAGCCCATTGGTACACTGAGACTGATAATATCGTTGTAAAGACTTGGATGAAAGTAGTTTAAGTCTTGGGTCTTCACTATAATAGAGTGGTGAGGAGTAAGAAAGCGGTGGATATTCGTTCTAACAGAGAGCCACGGATATGGTTAGCTCTATTAAAAGAAATTATGAAATACTTAGAATGTAATTGGCACAAAGATCTCCGAATCCCTTCTTATTATAAAATAAAGAGTAATATATATACCACCTAATGATATATGACATGAATTGGTTAGTTACATTAACAATTTGTAACCAATCAATTCTTCCCATGTCATTAAGGTCATTTGGTAATATATCATTACTCTAAAATAAAATAAGAAAACTTAAAATCCAACCCATATAATTAAGTTATGGAAAATAAAAAATTCCTATTTTACTTTTCTATCACTATTTTCTCTTCTTTCTTTTAATACTTTTTTTTCTTTTGATAAGAAAACCGCGACGCCTTGAATCTGTCTTCACCACTACCTAATGCCCTGAACCATGATTCATCTTCATCTATTGTAGACAAAAACCGCCGCCTCCCTGGACACTGATTCACCATTAGCTGTTGCAGAAGAGCAGCGCCACCGTATTGGACCATTTCCCACCATCCTCCGTCGCCGTCTTGGAAGATTCTTCACCATCAGCTTGCTTCGAGGGAAATGGGAAAGATAAATTATCTTGATGTCTCTCAAAAAATTTGGTGGGGGCAAAGGTGTGATAAAATAATAGATAAATAAAAATAATAATAAAGAACACACACCCTTGAGAACCACCGAACTCACTGCAAGTATCACAGATCGTTTGCAAGTTTTAATGATAAGTCAAGTTCGTTCGCAAGGATTTAATCCGTTAGATCTACTTGTAATAAATAAGCGTAGATGGATTTATATGTTTAGAATAAAATATGACATGACAAGATGACCAATTATCTAACGCGAATAAACAAATAATGCAAATAAATAAATATGAATGTGAGTCAAATAAATTAGGGTTACTAATATGTCGTATTTTATTTGTATAAACCAGTAAAACAATATATAAACTAATGCAGAAAGAAAATAAAAGTAAATAAATAAATAACTTTACTTGTCGAGACTCGGATTGGATTCGATGTCTTTAAGGTATTTAGGCCACGTACATGTGTCTTACGTTTGCTGGCTTTAACCTCCAGGATACAACGACAAAACTATTCAAAAGAAACTGACACGCGAATTATTAAGAATTTCAACGAACTTAATAATGATGCTTCTTTCTATATCTCTCTTATAATTTTAATGTTTTGAAAAATGAATGAATAAAATGGTTTAGTTGGTTAACTATTTATTGAAAATGAAAAAGTGGCTTGCCAAAAGTTGTGATATTTCATTTTGGAATTACGTTGTATTAATTTAAGATACAACGTGTACTTAAAAGACCAAAAAACTTGGGATGGTCCAGATGGTATGAACCTAAGGCCCAAAAGCCCAACAAAGTTCATGGTCCAGGTTCATTCCCCACCTAAGGCCCAACAAAGGTATGAACCTAAGGCCCAAAAGCCCAACAAAGCTAATGGTCAAACCCTACCAAGGCCTTTTTTTTTCTTTGCTTTATAACAAAAAGAAATAAAATAACATATATTGTTTTTTTTTATTTCTCCAAATTACATGACTCAATTTCTCATTCAATTTCAAATGATTTTAATCAAGTGAATATATTACGTTAATCTTTACAACTTGAATAAACGCATAAATATTCGAATCATTTCATTAAAATGAGTCACCGACTAACATCGTAAACATGGTCAACACTTGGGTAGAATCACATTTGTCCAACAATCCCCACATGGTATTCGAAGGTAAGGAAAGTGAATTTTTAGAGAAAAAAGAGTGGTCATTATCTAAAATCGTTTAAGTCATAATCGAGTTAGGTTTACTTAATATGTAATTCAGATTAGTTCGCAAGGGAGGATTTAGCGGAAAATGAGAAGAACTCTCAATCATGGGATGTAGTGAGAATTTGCCAAAAAGTATTAGGAACAAAATAATAAAATTTCACGGACGCGCTGACTTAAGCAGAGTTGGTTTCTGATTCCGTGTGTTTATTAGTTTTTGTTTTGTTTTTTTATTAATTTATATTTATTTATTTTTAATTATTAATTATAGGGGTAGTTTAGGATGAGGTTGTTTTCTATAAAGTATCTTATTGTAGGTACCTTTTTCTAAATAAGATTTTTAATAGGCATTAATCTATAATTGACTCATATGGTAATAATCCTTTTCGGTTATGCGGTTTTATTTATATCTAAAACCATAACTTAACGGTTTTAAGCATCGGTTACACTTTTCAAAACCATAACCTAGGTTTTAACTACAGTTACATAATTCAGTTTTTAATCGGTTCGGTTATCCGCGATTTCGATTTTTAACTGTAACCATTTCCATCCCTATTATAAGGTTTGTTCTGGGATGGCTTCCCTTATTGGGACTGCAGCTTGTAACATCCTTAATAAGGGGTATTAGAAGTCTTAACACTATGCAACTTCAAGGAACTGTTTCATTTTATCAAACAGTTTTAGAGATTTGATGCGCAAAGGATCTACTGAGTATGTGCTTTTGACAAATCAACTCTTTTTATCTTCCATTTTTTACTTGTACTTACTTGTAGGTTGGTAGGGCATATTATCCAAAACCCTAAGCACGATATCAGAATTACGTGTGTACAAACAATTGGTGTGTGGATTATTTATACTCGTCCTTGTTTTTGCAGGAATCATACTTAGTCCACATTAGAAGTAAACTTGACGATAAGGTATGCCTCTCTTACAATAGTACAATACATATAAAAGATATTGTGGCTATGTACCCAGTTGAGTGGTTTCCTGTGTTCAAAGCCTGTTACTTGCTTTACTTAAGATATACGAGGTGGAGGAAAATGTACCATCACTTAATCATATCACCAAAACATATGAGAATATATTCATCCATTGATAATTTAGAATGTGTTGTGAAGTTAGCAAAGATACTTGTATGCACTATCATTTGCATATTCTACTTTGTATGGTTAATTACATTAAAGATTGGTGTTTATTAATGAGACAATTTACATTTTGGCATGACTCTTATTCAGGACTAGAACTGTATTATCACAATATCTTGTTAAGACATGATCTAGATTCTTGAAAGTTTAATTATGGTGTTATGGGAACATTTAGAAGGTTACAAAGCTACAAAGACATGTTTGATTGATAGAATGGAGATAAGTTGATGATAAGAAAACAGCTAACACAACTACTCATTGGTAGTATTAGAGATAATCAAAATAAGTCACAACCATCATAATGTGATCCAAAAAAAACATTCAAAAACTGTAAATACATCAAATCATCAACAAACAAAAGGCCTCAACTTACAACCTGCAATAGATTCAAGGATCCAAGTATGTCGAACAACTTGAGAATTAGCTTCCTTTCCAAGATCTTGAGCCTCTGCTAGTCTTTGTGATACAATATCCCCTTCTTCTTTAAATGAACCTTCTTGAGTTACATCACTATTATAAACTATAATACATTTTGATGAACTTGCTTGCCTTTTGTTCTCAATAATAACACCTCCTCCACATTCTACTAAATCCAATAAATCATTCTTGTACGCCCCCACAAAATCACCACTAAAATAAAACCTTAAACCATCAAAAAGCTTTGGTTCCTGCATTACAAATCAAAGACTTTAATCACAAGCTATAGAGTGTAACATTTTTTATTTTGTTTAACAATAAAAAGATCCTTACCTGGGTTGAAACCCTAAGTCTTCCAGTCTTAGGGCCATTATAACACCCATGATTATCCAACTCAATTTCATAAGGCTCTTCATTCTTGGGACACTTTGCTTCCATGCAAGCTTTTACCCCTACAAAAAAAAAAAACATAAGTCAAATTTACCATATTGACCAACAAAATTAAAAAGAAATGAGAACACTTACAATCCATTGTTAGAATCCATTTTCCATTAAGAATAGACATGAGAACTTTCAATGTCCTAACACATGCACCATCTTCATTTGTAGCTGCAATAACATGTGTAACATTTGGTTTCCAGTATTTGGTCACTGTTGCACCACACATGCTAGCAAACTTTACCAAAATATACTGCACATCAAAAAATAAATTAAATTAATTAATGACAGTGATATAAATGTAACTAAATATAGAAATTACAAGATTCTAAAACATTTGAATCTAAGCTGATTTGTACAAATATAAACCTTATTACGAGGTGAAAAGACAAACCTTATCTTCTGAAGAAAGAGCAGATCCACAAAAGACCCATTCTTTAGGTCCATTAGGTAAAGACTCCCAAAAGCTTAATTGTTTGGATAATCTGTAATCACCAATAAAAAGTTAAAAATAAAGTATAACAAGAATAAAACTAAGCTAAGCTAAGGCAAATCTTACACTGGATCTGAAACATCAAGTTTAGATGAACTGCTACTGCATTTTCCAGGCTTAGATTTTTGTCTAGGAAACTTAGCACGTTTAGAACTTTCATTTGGAAACTTGACATTGTTATGTTTTGGACATAGCACTAGAAAGTTCTCCTGTAATAAAATAAAAACAAATAAACAAGAGAAAAAAAAACAAAAAGAATATTAGGCAGTAAATAAAAGTAAACTTACACAATCCCATCTACATTCTAGAATGTCATAAGCACAAGGTACATGATAAGTGTTCTTGCAAGATTTTGCATAACACCCAAGACCTGCACCTTTTATTCCACAGCTAGTACACTTAAGCTTATCTGCTCTAGCTAATTCAGACTCCAAGTTCTTAATATTTTCACCTTCAAAGTATACTTGTGGTGTCCTACAAATAATTATTCATTATAAATATATGATATTCAAAAATTACTTATTGTTTTTATTCTTTTTCAAAAGTAATACCATTCGACACATTTTTTGTGAACTGGTATGACATTTGAAAGCTTGGTTATATCACCAAAAACCTCTTTTCCTTGTGCATAATATAGCATTGGTCCTGAACCCTACAAGTACCATAATACCATAATTTAAAGATATGAGAAAAGGAAAATAATAAAATAAATTATTTAAGTAAAAAACTCACCTCTGATATTTTAGAAGAATGACAAAATGAACAAAGACTTCTTATAGTTGCATCTTCACTAGATGATTCTTGTTGAACAGTTAATGCACAATTCTTAGTAATTACAATCTTTTGTCTCTTGAAATCCCTGTTTGGATCATTATTTATACCAATTCTTACTGATTCAGACTCTTTCTCAACTCTTTTCCTCATTTTACTTTTTTCAACACACTGCAAAAAAGATAATACAGTGATTAAAACACATATTTGTTTCAAATTATGACATTTAAGGAAAGTGTGATGTAATCTTACTTCCTTCATGTGGGTATTTCCATTTATATAATTAAATGAATTTGAAGTTGCTGGTGATAATTGTGGGACTTGATTTGTATCTATCTCTGAAGTGTGTAACACATTAGTGTTTTCAATTTGTTGAAATGTCCCAATTTCACTATTAGAACCCGTTTCAATTTCTTCTTTTGGAGCACCAATCAGTAACATACTTGTATTAGCTGCTTTTTCAGCTTTCTCCTCAGAATTTGGAATAATAATATCCTTTCTTGAGTTATCCACTGTGATTTGTTTAGAGATAATTCCATTTCCAACATCTGAAATGATTAAAGACAGCACATTTATTACATTATTATAGAAAATAATATCAGATATTAACATGGGGATTTAATGTAAATTACCAGTAGATAATGGTTGCAAAATAGCATCCATTGTTTTGTAAATCACAACCATATTTTCAATATATGGAGCCGGCCTTGTATCTGCATCACAATTAAACCCAATATTAATCAAGCTATTAAATTAAATTGAATTAATAACAACAAAAGTACCAAAAATCATATCAAAAATGTTCCTTTACTTAATTCTCAGTCCAGCACATAGAAATTAAGGGGAGAAGTAACAAAAACTCTTGAATGAAAATCAAAACACCGATAGATAGACGTACCTTTATCATCAAAAAGATGCTTACACGAGGGGCAAGCAGATCTGGAATGGGTCGAGTTTGGAACACAGTCACTGCAATTGGAAAACACAAAACAACGGTCACTTCAACAGAAATCAAAATTTTAAAATAAAATGACAACAAGAAACTAAGAAAGGGACTCACTTGCAGAAGATATGGTCGCAAGGAAGCAACGTTGGTTTCTTCAGTAAGTGAAGGCTGCAAAAAAACAACATAAACCCAAAATAATAAATAAATCTAGCAAGTAGCAACTGAAGTATACATTTTTTTGTAATTTAAAGTGAAAAAAATCTCTCTTTTTTTTGGGTGCAAAAACCTGAAAAAGATCAGGGATAGGAATTACCAGAGAGGGCACTTGAGTTCAAGTCCCAGCTTCTGAAAATGAAGAGCCCAGGGATTCAAGAATCGGGTTAAATTTTGGGATTCGGTGAAGGTCGAAGACATTGTAAAGGTAAAGAGATGATGGAGTTGCTTCTGGATTTTAGTTGTGGAGGCGGAGCAGAAAGTAAGAAAGTGATGAAAGGTAGGGAGGGGAGATGAAGAAAGTGGGTTTTGTTTATAAGAGCGGCGTGATGTTGAAATATGGCGCTTAGTCTCCCGCCTACAAAGTTTGGAAAATCGTGAAACTTTTAATTGGTGGGAATTTTATTTTATTTCAAATCCAAACATTTTTAAACAAAAGAAAAAAACAAATTCCTATTGCCTAAAAAATATTTATTTCAAATATTTCAAAAATATCAATTTTAGACTAAACATAATCAAAATACTATTTTTAGACATTTCACTATTTTTGTAAGCTATTTCGTAAAAATGATTTGGATATTCCTAATTTATGATATAGCCTAATAAAAATTTTAGTATTTAAAATCTCTAAATTATTCTTAAAATTTATGAAATATTTCACAAAATTAGTATAATGACTTAAAAATAGTGTTTTTGAATACGTTTGGCATAAAAAAGTACTTTAAAAACGTTTGACCTAAAAATGTTTCCAAGTCATTGATCATGGCTTAATTGTGATTATGGAATTTGCTTGATAAAAAAACATACTCACCGTTTATAAAATTGAGAAAATATAAAAAAGTAAGTCATAAACTTAGCTCTATAAACATAGCAATGGTGTTCGTCATCAACTCTTTTCATTTATTTTTCTTGGAAATTCTCCATGTTATTTAGTTGTCCAAATAGTTTGCTTTGCTTTAACCTCTTTTTCTTTACATTTACTTTCTTAGTTCAATTGTCACTAAAAGTTACTCTCCCTTTCAGTTCTCGGTTATAACAAAGTGGTTATCGTCCTTACAATTTTTATTTATTTTTTCAAAAATTATCCTTACGATTCACTTGGAAAGTTAATACTCTTTTTCCTTTCTTGAGATATAAGCAATCTTGAGCCTTTATCATTTTTACTTTTCTCCTTTGGCTAGTTCCAGGAAACCACTTCATTGCTCCCCTGGTTACGTTGTTATCTTTTACTCTTAGCTATGTATTATCTCTTTATTTACATCCCTACGAACCATACTCTGAAATTTTCTTATCCTACAACCATGGTGACCAGAATGATCAAAATAATGAAACTGAAACCCAAATACCAAGACCACAAGGTCTCCACTCAGAAAAACATGTTTATATCAAAGATCCTCTCGATCACTAATATCAATATTTTTCATAATAAAAAATATGGTGAATAGTTCATGGGGGCTAAAGGAAAACATGCATGTGCTTAGTTTTGTTTATAACAAGTTCTTCTTAGCCTTTGATTATATAAATAGACTCTCTAACACCTCTTCTGACATAGCTTTCTATACATTGTGAACTGGCTAAGACATTGAACTACAATGTTACACGAAATTCATTTCCAACAACTTTAATGAATGGACTTTTTTCATATGAGCGATGTATCATTAAATTGATCTAGAAAGAAGGAATTGGGCATTTGTGTAAACCATCTTACCCAGGATCCTTACACAAACCATATGACGTTTCAAGGAAAAACGATACCCCTTTACAACAACAAAATAGAGATGTTTATGACCTTTGAGAGCTCTCTTATACCTATATATTATATCTCCTTCAAGGCCATTCCATAAGTTTTTATAAGACATTCTCATAATTTCATATCTATTCTTAAAGAGTCAAGATTCTCTAGCCTTCAATATCATCACTTTCACATCTCTATTGAAGGCTTCATATTATCATTGTTATATTTTCTCTATTAGGAGTTTTCATTTCCTTTTCCTTGTACTTAAAATATACACCACACTCGTCTCTAGATTAGGACTTAGCTTTTGTTGCTAGAGGTTGGAGTAAATGGATTTTTAATCTTTTTGAAGAAGAGATGACTTCCATTATTGGAAACAGTTACTTGTGTGGAGAAATGCACAAGGGAGGTAGCTCGAGTGTTTAAGCTTAGGTTGTGGTTTAGCCCGGTAAAAACCTCATTGTAAAGGTTTTGTTTCCACATTTAAGAAAACGTGGAGTTCAGTGGAGAAGTTTGAAAATCCTAAGGTGGTTAGGTAGTGGATGTAGGAAAACCGACCCACTAATATTGATTGTGCTAATCACATGTAGAGTTTAGTATGACGTGGAATACAACAAATCAGAAGGAATGAGTGTTACTAGTCTTTATTGTTTGTAGGTACGATTTCTAAACTTTGAAGAAGTTTTATGGTGGCGACTTGAAGATCACTTTGAGAACATTGTCAAAACAACGATGAAAATGATTCACACACACAAGGAAGTGACTTACTTCAAGAAGAAGAAGAAGAAGAAGAAGAAGAAGAAGAAGAAGAAGAAGAAGAAGAAGAAGAAGAAGAAGAAGAAGAAGGAGAAGAAGGAGAAGAAGAAGAAGAAGGAGGAGGAGGAGGAGGAGGAGGAGGAGGAGGAGGAGGAGGAGGAGAAAAAGAAGAAGAAGAAGAAGAAGAAGAAGAAGAAGAAGAAGAAGAAGAAGAAGAAGAAGAAGAATGTTTCCAAAGTTCCAACATTGGACAAACCCGATTAGATTCTTCAAGTCGGTTTAAAAAAGTAAAATCAACAACAATCAAGATAGATCATCAAGAAGAAAGTTAATCTTATCATAAATACGTGGTGAGATAAACTATGAGGAGAAGCACTAACATAGACTCAATAAGCCCATTTACGATATGAAACAAGGTAAATATGAATACCTTTTAAACTCTTTTTGCTAATATCAGCTTGTCTCTTTGTATTATTGATTACTCTCATAAATAATTTAGCTATATATATAATCTACTTAGGATAACATATTTCTTTAACTTCCTAGTAGGCATTGTACACCCGACTATTCAGTGATCTTAAAATCTATCCCCCAATCCTTTTAATCAGATTACCAACACTAGGAACTAATGACACGTGTCCTTCAACTTGATTGCATACATCCATACCTATAAAGATATGATGTCCTATCATACTATGTATTTTAAACCAACTAAATACATACCATCTTTTCACATACACAAATTATTCATGTACAAGTTATTCAAGAAATATTGTATGCTTAATCATCCGACCAACCTCTCTCAAAAGTTGAACCGCCTTATTTTATTATAAATAAGAGAATTAAACTCCTCATTATTCGTCCACACTATGAACCCCCCCCCCCCATTTGATTCTAAAAAACTCCTTTATCATATTTTGAAACAGAATTTCAGCTCACTCACCCATTTAAAACATCTCTAAATAGGGGTGGAAATTAGATGGAACGATTCAGAAAAGGTACTTTCGAACAAATTCTAATTTTTTCATAATAGATTTTTCCATTCCGATCCAAAATTTTCGGAACTAGAAAAATAATGAATTTGGAATTTCAAAATTTACTAGAAAATTGGAAAATTCGGAACTTTTGGGTTGAAAATCAGAAATTTCTAAATTAGACTACCCTATATATTATTGCAGTTAGTTAACAACAATTTTCAAGAAATAAATTTAAATAGTATAGTTGTCAAACCACTGTTGACTTTTCAAGGTGTTGATGATCACAGTACAATATAATTATAGTTTTCTCTAAGCATGCATCACTTTTTATCAGGAAACACATGCATGTTCTCGATGTAAAAAAAAGCACACTTCTTCGTTTAGTACGAAAAAATAATACACTCATACATGTATGAAACTCAACATCCTCCAAACATAAGGAGCTATTCTCACCGATAAAGATAAACACAATTACATGAAAAAAATTAACAAAAAATTACAAAAAAAACTCTAAGGGTCTGTTTGTATTTAAGAGTGAGAAAAATAATAAAGGACAAGAAAAGAAAAGTTATAAAAGAAAGAGAAAGAAAGGAATTTTTTTTGTATGGATTCGAAATTTTTATCAAAAAAGATTTCATAAGTGAATTTGGAAATTTTTTGTTTGGATTGAAAAAAATACAAAAGAAAAGAAAAAAAGAGTTATTTTCTGCCTCTAATCATTAAAAAAATTAATTTCTCTCCATTTGACTCCAATTTAGAGTGATAATAAATATGGATACTGGAGTGATTTTTGGAATGCTCTTCTTTCTTTTATTTTATATAATTTCTAATACAAACAATGTAAAAAATAAAAAACCATTTCTATTCCATTCCATTCTTTCCATAGGTTATATTGTGTAGCATATTGTATGATATATAAATTTATATATATATCTATTATATTACATATTATTATTTGATAAATAAAAGTATTAACAATAAAAAAAATATACCAAAAATAATATTTGGAATATAAAATTGGAAAAAAGAATCAGAAATACAAATCGAAAACAAAATTAGAATCGAAAAATCAAATATTTTGGAAATGTATATGCAGTTCAAATTCCGATCTGGTTTTTTCTAGAAAAATCGGAAATCGGAACATTAAAAAATTATTATGAAATAGGAATATTCGGATCGTAAAAATTGGTAATCAAAAATTTCGAATCCGATTTCCACCCCTATCTCTGACAGTGGCTTTGAGTTTCATGGCTACTCCTGTTCTAGTGAGAGAAAATATTCGTCATCCAAGCACCTTGCTAGACTTCGATCTTGAGAAATCTCCAAATAAAGATGAATTAAGATCCCACGAGTCACGTTCTAGTCGAGTCATTTATGAAAGTGTTTGTTAGCATATGGTTCCTCCTAAATGCTTTTTGCGTGATAAGTACTCAAGTGTTAAAGTATTAATCTTTGTATCTAACCAAAACACTTCCCTTTGAATATATTCATAAAAAACACTTCTTGTTAAATAATATATTATATGCTTTATCTTATTGTGCCTTGATTATCTATGTATTACATATATATATATATATATATATATATATATATATATTCTAAATTATATACTTTATCCATGTTTGTTATGCTCAACCTTATTATGCTTTAACTATCTATTTGCTCCATATGTTTTTTTACTTATACTTATATTCTTTAAACACACACCCGCACTTGTATTATGCTTTGGGTTATATAAGTACCACATGTGTTGTGCTTAAACTAATACTTGTGTCTTCTAGCGCACATACACACGCACAAATCAAGATAAAGCCCTTTCAAAAGATAACTTAGAATTCTTAAGGTTATTATCTCATGATTATCCTTTCTAGATTTATTTCTTGGTATGTTGTGTTTTTAGTTCTTGAGTTGTTCTAACAAATATTTTAAAATGTATTTTCTAATCACTCTTGTGTATGAAGGATACCCTTTCAAAGCCTTGATTATATCTTAGGTGCACATTCTTTCGCAACAATTATAAGAAATGACATATGCCATTTTTGGTGTAAAACTCCCAAATACACTCTAGAAAAATTTGAGCATCATGGAAACATCCCCATCGAATTTAAGGGAAATGGTATATGAAGTTTTAATCCAGAAAAATGGTGTAACGTTTTACATCATACGATGTCGTCTTCTCACCTTCTGATATTGTATTGGTTCAAGAAAGGACGACACGTGGATTAAAGTTGTTAGATATCAAAACATTATAACGTTTTTATAGGGAAAACAGTATGTTGTTTTTGCAAGAAAGGTGATCAACACCAATAGAGTCATTGCTTCCTTGTGCACTATATATATGAGGCTCTCTTGCCTCACTAAACACACTCTTAAAATCAAAACTTATCACTTGTTTTCCACTTTTATATCACATAAACAAGCCTTTATCTCACAACTTTCATATCCAAGAGATCAAAGAGATTAATCAAGAAACGCTTCAAATTATACCTACTCAACCAATGAGTTCAACAATCAAGCTTCAACTTTCACATCCAACTCATAACGAAGTTCATGTTCTTACTTGTAATGCTTGCTTAATTTAAAAGCACAAGCAATTTGCCCATATTTGTATCCATCCAACCACCAATGGTTCAACACTTTATCTAGATTAGAACTTAGCGACAGTTTCTAGAGTTTAGATAAGAGGGAGGTTAAATAGGTTGTGACTTAGCCTTTTAAAAGTCTCACATGGTGTGACTAGCCGACAAAAGTCTTGGGTTTTGTAGGTTGTGGTTTAGCCTGGAAAAAACTCAAGTGTAAAAGTTTATATCTCATCTTTGAGAGATATTAGAAGCTTAGTGGAGAAGCTTGCAAATCCTATGGGGATGACCCTAGGTAGTGGATATATGAATACCAAACCACTATAAATAAACAAGTATCATCTAACACTTACCTTTTACATTTTTACGCAATTTAATTTTACTTAATTATGTTTATATCTTTTCTAATTAACTCTTTATTATATTAAGTAATTGCTTACTCAGACTTAGATCACCTAGTTTAACTTAGAAGACCTTAATATTAATCATAACATTTAATCTAAGTTAAACTTCTCCTTAGTGTTTTCTAAGTCGTACTTTTTAAATATTACTTAGTCTTAATCTTAATCTTAATTCTCTTAGACTTAGGTTAATCCTAATTTATCTTAAAACCTATTTTCCGTATAATAAAAACTCCTAGAATATATTTAATATCCCTCAGGAGAGTTCTATATTACTTAGGAGCCTTTAATTTTTAATTAGCATAGACTATATGTAATCATATTCTTGGAACAAACTTCTTTTCTCTTCTAGCTACCCAAGGCTCACTGATTTCCTAAGCGTTGATGGATCTATATGTCTCCCTAATAAAATAGTTTTACCAACATCTCTAGTACGATGGTAACAACCATCAAGTCAGCTCACTCATCATAAACACTAGCATTAACAACCGTTGTGAAAAATTTGCTACCAGATTCTCATTTCTCAACAACGAAGTTGTATCAAAATTATTGGAGGATTGAAAAAAAATTATGAGGAAGTCTTGTTCTTAAATTATTGGACTTTCCATCTACTCACATGATTGTGGAACAATATCCTCGTTATAAAAAAAAATCTCACTTGAATTCAAAGTTTCCCAGAAACTTCTTGTTAGTGGTATCCAGGGGCGGATCCAGGACAAAAAGTGAGAGGGGGCTTGAAATATATGGGGGTTCGGGGGCAGCGCCCCCGATTTTTTTTTTGGGAGACATACAGTATACTTGGGTACATCTTTTTTTTTTCTTATTTAGTTATTTAATACTAATACAATATTTATATAACTATCAATACTAAAATACTTTTTATGTAATAAATGTAAATATTAGTAATACTAATTTATTTTTTATGTACTATGAAGCATACAAAACGATTAGAAAAAAAATTTATGTAGCATAGACTTCTATAGAGTTTCGGTAATGGATTAAACTAAAAGAACCAAAATTTAGGAAAGGTATTAACTATTTTATTCATATGAAAGAAAAATTAAATTTTCATTCAATAATTTTACTAATAAATTTTAAATTAGTATAAAAAAAATTAATAATTTTTGTACAGTTATCCAAATTTTTATAAAAACACTAAAATAAAAAACTTACCGAATATTTAGTTTTTATAAAAAAGTAGAGGAATAGATCCAAAACTATTTGTAAATTTGATTACATTAATATTTGTAAATATAATACTATGTAATTAAATGTATTAAATAGAATTAAAGAATTATTTAACTTACAAAATTAGAAATGAAATTTTTTAGCAGCAAAAGCAATTATTAATATAAATATAGGATAAACTTTTTTTTTTTTTTGAAAAAGTGAGGGGGGGCTTGAGCCCCCTCTGGGCCCAATATGGGTCCGCCACTGGTGGTATCATACCGAAAGACGGAATTGACGTAGTAATATTCTTGTATGAAGGTTATTTACTTTATTGTATCTACACTTGGATCTTGGTCAACTTGACTTTTGTCATTATTGCACACATGCATTCAGATTCTCCTATAAAAAAACTATGGCAGGTTCATATGGAATGGTTCTTGGGTGAAGCTTAAACATCAACACTTGCGGCTCAACAATTCATGCCTTCAATACTAATGGATCTTTAATTTTAAAATCCTAAGCAAAATGAAAAATTAGTTATATAATGGAAAATATTTTTGCCCTGAGTTTGTTGAAAATCTGTCGACTGAGATCAAGAATGATCTTAGAGAATATATGAATTCGGGTGTCGAAACAACTGGTCCTGAACCTAATATCATAATATCATACTCACTTGAAGGGAAATTTCTCGTGCTCCTAGTCGTTCCTCCTCCCGTAGTTGTACCTAGGCCTGAGCAAAATTAACTTAACCCGAATTTTAATCCTAAACTGGTTGAAAACCAACCTGGAAAATTGTTATTTTTAATTAAACTAAATTAATGGATCGGACCAAGTCAAAAAAAACCCAAACCGTTCAAACTCAGCCCGGGTTGATAACTTGGACCAAGATATTTGTTTTAACCCGGTCAACCCAGTCCTGACATTTATAGACAAGATTTTAGATAGTTTCTTCAAAGAATTTCGATGTGGGATACTTTAGTTTCATAATTTGAGCTGTTTGCCCAATTTTCTCGAACAACTTGGCAACCTTGCCCAATTTCTCGCACAACTTGGCCGGAGTTTTCGCACATCAGGCATTTTTGCCCCATTTCTTTGCCAACAGCACATCACAGCTTATTCCACATCGAAACTTTACTAACATATTTTAAGAATTTTGTCTATAAATACAAAGGCTCCTAAGATGTTTTTCTTGTGATTAAACACGATGTCTTTCCTATAAAGGAGGTAATCAGTTTTGACTTTTTATAATCTTATGAGTTAATAATAATGACCCGTCTAGCTTTTTTTTTTTTACACCGGGGTTAATATTAAGTATTAACTGACCCTCTGACCCCAGTTTAATTTTTATTATGGAGCTAAATCTTTTAGTTGAATTTTTTCAACCTGGTATTAGCCGGTGTTTGCCAACCCGGTTAGATTAACAAATAAAAACAGGGTTGGATTTTAAATAAATAAACCCGAAAATATATTACTCGGGTTGATAATAATCCTAACCCGGGAGTAACCCGGTGTTTGCTCTACCCTAGGTGTACCGGTAACAGGAGGTTAGGATATCTCATTGAAGAAAAGTTCAAGATGATTAAAGAGAAATTACAACATATTTTTGAGTCTCTATCATGCATGTGCAAGAAAGTTGATACAATATAAGCATTTATTAATTGAGAAAGAATACGGTCTCCTCATGTCTAAGTAGGATTTCTACTTTGTTTGCGTGTATTAATCATATACAATCTCCTATTTTCTTATGCTTAATCTATCATATCTTTTTCTTCTACACTTGCTTTAATTTTAATATTGACAAAGAAGAAGAAATATGCATTCAATCACTATGGACAGTGATTAAATACATGAAAATTTAGATTAACGCCTATTCTATGCTCAGATTTATTATGCTTAACTTAATTGATTATATGCTTATGGGGGAGATTTTCTCTTTTATACTTGTTAATAAAACTATTTGTAGCAATCCATGAATTATCTTGTCATCGTCAAAATAGGGTTGATATATCATTGTTTGTGAGATATAAATACCCTTAGGAGATATCATTTTAGGTTTAAATTAGATTTACTTAGTTGATTTATGAGCATATTTTGCTATAATGCACTTTCTTCCTTTAGATTTGTAATATTGTTACTTATAGAGCTTTTGTGCGTTAATTTGTTTGTTTAGTGTGAAGTTCTTAGGTAAATGGATGTTAGAAGGAACCAATATGAATGTAAAAAGTGAAGTTTGAAGTCCAAGAACAAGCAAAAGAGTTAAAGGAGCAAAATTCACCACTTTAGTGAAGAAGAAGAAATTTCAGATTGAGAAAGTCATCACTTCCAACTCCTTTCGCGTGGTGCAGATTCAGACCTAGTGGTTCAAATGAAAAGTGTGCACCTCTGAGTTAGTGTCACATAAGAATTGGAATCGGGTGATTTGGACCAGCGAGTCAAAAGTTACGCCTGTTTTACTGAATGGTGTACAACAGATGTGAGAATTATAGAATGGACTTGGGCCTTAATTACTTAATTAAGCCCAATATTAGACCTAGTCCGTTTTTAAGCTCTATGTAAATCCGTTTTAAAGCTCTATATAAGGCTCATTAGACCTCATTAATTAGTATCTCTCAGGTAAGCTTTAATTATATCATATTCAGAGAGAGCCGGGAGCAGAAGCTGGAGAAACTCTTTTCTACAACAGACAACTCAAACCAGTCCTTCAATTAGGTTCTTATTTTATTTCTGTTATTATGAACATGTATAATCTTAATTTATTTCCTGTTTTCAATTTGGAATTGAGCTAAACCTTTACATACTTGAGAAGTGCGATATGGGATGAACCCTAGATTATTTATTTAATGTATTTGAATTTGGGATTAGTTTCTAATTTAAATTGAGGTGAGTATTTTCATATATATTGTTATCTTTTGCTTCTTCACTATTTTTGATTTACCCGGAAATTAAAAATAGGTCATAGTAATTAAGTTATTTACTAGTTGGCGGTGATCATCCGAGAGGGGGATTTAATTACTGAACTAGGTAACAGACACGCATTATTCGTCATTGATCCTGACGGGCTTGACTACCGCGTAGCCCATTGAGTAAATGTCTTAATCATCTGAACGACTAAACGTAGCCTATAAACACCCAAACGGGGTTCGTAATACGGTAGGATAACTCCTAAGTCTACCCCGACGGGAGTTAGGAGATTTTAAAGTCCAAACTATTATAGAAAATACCATTTTACCCTTAAGCAAAGGCATTAAATACATGAACTTAGGTGATTCCCTAGCGAGACTCAAGAATACCCTTTAGTTTAATTTACTTTCATGCATTTAGTATTTTCATAAATAAAACCAAACAAATATCTATTTACTTTATTTCTGCAATTAATTCTACTTGTTATTTGAACACATTTATCTTACCTCGCAATCCCTGTGGAGACGATAATCCCTTTTTACTTATCTATTACTTGGAACGACCCGTACTCTTTTGGTTAGTTGCTCCTCCTATTTAGTTCTGATTTGTATCACACTCTTGGAGCGACCAAGTTTTTGGTGCCGTTGTGTTTATTTAACTTATTATAAGTAATTGTTTTATTTTACGCTTGGTCTTTGTTATTGTTTACAAGTTCTTTATTTAGGTTAATGATCAAGAGATTTTATTTGAGATGTATGGAGGACATTACCCAAATCCCGGTCCATTCGGCTATTGGGAAGACTCTCCGGGACAGCAGCAATGGGGTAGTAACTTCTACCAACCACCTTATCAACACCCTAAGAGCAAGGATGTAACAACCAATGGATCAGGAACAGCCAAAAACAATCATCGATATCACTATCAACAAGAGCAAAGTTGGAACAACCAGTGGGTTGAAAACAATTAACAACCCCCACCTTCACCGCAATTTTTCGAACTGAATGGGACATTTCACTAATTCATGCACCAATTTGAGGAAGAAAAGGAAAGAGATCAAGTGCAGAAGGCAAGAGAGGAAAATGAGGCGCATGGAAAGAAATAAAAAAAATCTATTGACCAACTTACAAGTCTTCACATGGCCATGAGCAAGTCTCATCAAGATTTCATCAGTTCGTGGGATGAAAAAAATCAACCGGAAGAAGTACTTGAGGTGGAGGTATTGAAAATAGACATTTGTGATAGTGATGTGACCATCGTGCCAATGATAAATGAAAATCACCATGTGGTTGAGAATCCTGTTGGCTTGGTGGAAAAAGAGTAGCAACGGAAATCCTAGAAGTTGAAACTAAGATTGTCGTTCCTATGGTGTATGCACATGATCAAGAGATAGAATGCGAAAAAAAAGAGGTGGTGATCGAGGTTATAGAAATTCTACAACAAAAATATGATGAGATAATAGTAGAAGATTGGGTTGAAGACGAAGATAAATCTGGAGTGGTTGAGGAGTCAATTGAAGAACTCAAGGTTCACGCTAAAATAAAAGGTGAACCTCCGCCACAAAAAGTTCACCCATCACCATCCCCATCACAAATCATGAATGAAATTTGAGCTGAAAAATAGGAATAACCTCCACCAATAAAAATGATCAACATGTACTATGCAAGCAAGGTGCCATACCGTGAAAGTAGGGCGACAAGGAGGGGAACCTACACACCTCATTTTAAAGATAAACGTGAGATTGAAAAAAAAAATGAGCTTATACGTTCAAAATGGTCATCTATTATCATGCGGTAGAGAATGAGTTTTGTCATGCAAGTAAGAAGACGAAACGGGGAACTTACCCACCCTCTTTAAAAGATCGAATAAATCAAAGCTTAGGTGGGAAAGTTCCAAAGCTTACATACCAAGGACGGGGCGAATTTAAGTGGAGGAGAATCACAAGGGACTTAATACCATCTTTATGGAAGGTAACGCGTTGAACTTAAAGGCGTAATAAACAAAATCGCTTAGTGGGAGACTACCCACGCTTTAAAATGCTTTATTAGTTTAATTTTATGTTCTTAGTGTAATTTAGTAAGTTTAAAATCATGTTTTGGTATGTATTACAGTCAATGAGAAGGGTGTAGAGTGTTTTTTATGTGCAGTTGAGTCAAGGATTGAGTTTGGGGTGAAAGAAGTGCAAAAATTTGTGCTCACAGGTCAAAAAGAATAGAAGTTTCTCGCGGTGCACCGCAGGTATTTGTGGTATACCACATGTCTCCGCTGATGACAAATTTGAGAAAAGTTTAAGAGGTCATAACTTTGCGCTCGAATGTCGGAATTAACCTTTTTCTCGAGCCAAAACAGTGTATTTTTTTCAATATCTATCCAATGGAGTAGATACTACCGAGTTTGGAGATAAAAGGGAAAATCTGTGTCGTCACATGCGCACGTGCCGTGCCACGGTATGGAACAGATAATATGCGCGGTACGCCACACCACTTGTGTGGTACATCGTCATCACGGTATGGGAAATCGGGTACAAAGCTGCGAGCAAGGTATGCTTCATATGGTGCACATCACACTTCACGCGGTACACCGCACCCTGGAACCGTTTCGTCGTTTGCGCAAGACCGTGACACGGGTTGAAGAAGTCAGGCGTCATTTGCGGTACACCGCACCATCCCCGTGGTGCACCGTACTAAGTCGGTTCAAGAGCTAAATATTGTTTCTTGTTGGATTTTAACCTTACAAGACCTAATCATAGCCTCCTCCACCTTCACCAACACGAATATATCAGTCCCAAACTCCAATGAACCTTCACCAACACCGCAAAACACCATCAAATCTTCCACAACACGGGAAGATATCCATTACCCAACTCCTCAATCACCATAACAACACCAAATCCATCATCAAAAACATTAAAAGACATGAAATCATCAAAAAATTTCAAACCTTGAAAAAGTTTGAAATCAAGAATTTTCGAAGTTTTGTGGATTGGAGCTTGCAAAGCCACCATCTTACGCATCCTAGCAATTCAAATTCAAGCAATTAACATCGGTACAATAGTTAATAGTCCTCTTTTTCTATTTCTGGCCAAATTGGGAATTGAGAATTTTAGTTATATTACTTGGAATTGTGAATTGTATATGATCCCCGTGCTCTAGTATGTGCAAGTATTTTTAAGCAGGTGTTTGATAATTGAGTTGACAGTGATTCATATCACCAAAACTTGAATGAACAAAACATGAGTAGTTGAGGACGATCAAAGTGCAAGGAGAACCAAAAAAAGTTGAACAGATTGAAACCTCGATATGATGGTTATAGAGACAAGCCTAGTGCCTGTAAGATATGTTTCCTTAACTATTTTCTCATAAATAGTGTATATTAGTTTATTTGCTGTATAAAGTCTTTTTCGAGTCGTGGGGACACGACTCAGTTTTGAGTTGGGGGTGGAGTACTCGTAGTTCTCATCCTTGTTTTCTGTATTTGCTGCTTTTTGAAATCTTTTGAAAAATAAATAAAATTAGTTTAAAGAATGATTTGACTGTAGAGAGTGTTGAATATCCTCGTAAGCATACTTTATCTAAATTAATGATAGAAAATAGTAGACCGTAGAATTAATGTAAAACACACCTTGAATGCATGCATACATTAGATGATAGATAGGAAAAATTAATGAACAATGCAAAAGAAGTAAGCTTGTACTTAGTGAGAATGAGTGGTGTGTAGAACATGAGATCTAAATGAGTAGAAAACCTACTAAATTATGAACTAGAGGTGAAAATGGAGTGACACTTTGTAACTGGCCAAATGATAGAGACAGTTATTTGATAGCCACTTGAGACCTTTTTAGCTTTCTAACCCGTGATTACTTATATCCTTCTTAGCACCATTTTTTTAGCCTTTGAGCCTTATTTTGAAGCCAAATAATAAGCTTATCCTTTAGATGTTAGGACTATACCATATGACCCACACTTGAATCACGATTGCTTAAGACTAGTTGTCCTTGAGCTTGAGTTTGGGGCGACATAATCTATTATTACATGTATTGGGTAGGTTTGTGATGTGCTTTAATGATTATGCTTTGTTGTAAATTCCTTTGTCGGTTTCTAAGAAGAAAAGAAAAAGAAAGAAAAGAAAAAAATTGAGAAAATAAGTTAGCATCACAATTCACATTAAAAAGAATGTCATGTTTAACTTACAAAGGGAGATTGAATAAATGAAAAAAATAAAAAAGAAATGGCAAAGGAATATTTTGGTAAATCATTTTGATAAGTTTGGGTTTATATGTGGATGCTAAATTTGTGCGTCAAGTGAGTGAGATCATATGTGAGTGTAAACACAAGCTCAGGATAGTTTGTTGAAGGCTAGTGAGGAGAGAGCCAAAAACTCACTTTTCATTATCCAAATATACCATATCGTCCCCAAGCCTACCTAAAACCGTAATGACCTCATGATTCCTAGGTACATAGTGGAATAACATTTTTACTAATAGGGAGTAAGTTAAGTGGAACGCTCAAAGCAAGTAAAGATTGATGAACACCCTATAACCACCATCTCGAGCTAAGTATAAAGTGAAACCTTCTAGCATTGTGAAATTTATATGGGTTTGTTTTTGTACGATAGGTGTATGTGTGCATTAGTTCTTAGGTTGTACTATATGGAATTTGTTTTTGAGTTTTTCTTTGGGTTTATTCTTTAGATTCTAGATTTGCTTCTTACCTTAGACCTCTACTTTTGTTCTTACTTTGTCGTGAAGACAAAGGTTTGAGTTGGGGGTATTGATGTCTCCCTATTTGTGAGATATAAATACCCTTATGAGACATCATTTTAAGTTTAAATTGGACTTAGTTAGTCGATTTATGAGCATATTTTGCTATAATGCATAATTTTCCTTCATATTTGTAATATTGTTACTTTTAGAGCTTTTGTGCGTTAATTTGTTTGTTTAGTGTGAAGTTCTCAGGTACATGGATGCTAAAAGGTACCAAAATGAATGGAAGAAGTGATGTTTGAAGTTCAAGAGCAAGCAAAAGGGTCATAGGAGCAAAAGTTATCACTTTGGTGAAGAAGAAGAATTTTCAGCTTGAGAAAGTCGTCACTTCCACCTCCTTTCGCGCCCAAATGGTGCAAATTCAGACCTGGTGGTTCAAATAAAAAGTGTGCACCTCTGAGTTAGCGTCACATAGGAATTAGAATCGGGTGATTTGGACCAACGAGTCAAAAGTTATGCCTATTTTACTGAATGGTGTCCAACAGGTGCTGGGATTATAAAATAGACTTGGGCCTTAATTACTTAATTAAGAACAAAACTAGACCTACTGGTGGTCCTTTGTGTGTTCTAAAAATAATGCAAAAGTAATTGAACCACAACCGCAAGTGTACGGTTGTCCCAAGTAGTAATAATGATTCTAGGATCGTTCGCAGGGACGGTTTGGTTAACTACAATGCTTATCGATTAATGAATGATTGCACTTATGAAAGCAAATAAAAGATATAATGATTGATTGGTTGGTTTTATAGTTCCTAAGATGATTAAGACTAATATGAAAATGTAAATAAATGACAAGACGCAAATAATAAATAGCTAGACGCAAGAAAGAAAAGGCAGTACTCGAGAAATGCAAAGGATCCTCCTAATTCTATTTTATCTCATATGTTGTTTAAGGGTCAAATCGGTCAAATAACATTGGTCGGGATTCAAGAGTCTCTGTACCCCCGTCAGGGCGGATTACAAAGCTATTCTAGAGTGTCACTAATCCCGTTAGGGTAAATATGATCCATTTTCGAATGATAAGTCTATATTACCTCATTGGCCCTAAGATTAAGTACGCTCGTCAAAGTCAAATAGTTTTTATCTTATATTGAGTAATTGATTCCATACCTAAACCCTCCGTCAGGATGATCCACACGCCACATATGTGGAATAACCTAGATACTAATACCTGTTCTTAGTTAGCTACTCCAAAAACAGTAAATAATCATAAATTACCGAATAATGTAAATGACCCAATTTGATTTAATTCATGAAAAACCCAAATTCAAACATAAGAAATTCAATAGTTTTAGGAATCACCCATTAAGCATTCTCAAGTACTAAAATGATTTAGCTCATAATTAAGGGAAAAACAAATACTAAATTAAAAGATGAATTCATATTGTTTTACAGAATGAAACTAAAGAAAAACCTAATTCCGGAATTGAGTTAGCTGGGAGTTGGAGATATAGACCGTCTCCAGTTCTCTAACTTTCCTGCTTCCTTGCTTTGACTTCTCTATGGTGTATTCTCTTGTAAAAAGTGAATTGTATTTTAAAATAGAAGTCAAAACCTTTTTTTATAAGTGGAAAAACGGATTAGGGCTTGGACTTAAGAATAAATCACTAATTAGATGTCCAAGCCCAATTTCTAAGCCCAAAATCCCGTAACTGCTGCACCACCTTCACTAAAACGGCTCTAGCCGCTTCGTTATAACTCCGATTGACCTAAAATCACTTGCTAAAGTTCCGTAACTCGATAAGGAATCTAATCTCTTCAAGGGTCAGCGGCTAAATCAACTCGCAAGTGCCTAGAAATCAGCAATCTTTGGACTGTTTCTAGATTTGCAGCTTCAAAATCTAACTCTTTTTGGGATTTATCTTCAAGGTTTGACTCCATATCATGATCTTTGACTTTCTTCTCGTATTCCTCTTCCAGCTAACATCCAAAACCTATAAACTTTCCACTAAAAATATCAATATTACGCGCAAAAGCTTAATAAATTAAAAATGCTAGAAATAAAAGAGGAAAATCGTATTATTGCATATTTAGTCCAAAAGTCTATCAAAATAAACGAATAAACACCAAATCCCAAGGGCATAAAATTAGAACATTTGGGGAGACATCACCTACTCCGTTTTTAAACTCTATATAAGGCTTCTTAGACCTAATTAATCAATACCTCTCAATTAAGCTTTAAATTATATTATATTGAGAAAGAGTCGAGAGCATAAGCTGGAGAAACTCTTTTCTTCAACCAGACAGCTCAAATCAGTCCTTCAATTAGGTTTTTATTTTATTTTTGTTATTAGGAACATGTATAGTCTTAATTTATTTTCTGTTTTTAATTTGAATTTGAGCTAAACCTTTACATACTTGAGAATCGCGATATGGGATGATCCATAGATTATTTATTTAATGCATTTGAATTTGGGATTAGTTTCTAATTTAAATTGAGTTTAGAATTTTCATATTGACTATTATATTTTGCTTATTCACTGTTTTTTATTTACCCGGGAACTAAAAATAGGTCATAGTAATTAGGCTATTCACTAGCGACGGTGATCATCCGGGAGGGGGGTTTAATTACTAAACTATGTAACAGACACGTGGTATTCGTCATTGATCATGACGGGCTTGACTAACCGCGTAGCCAATTGGGTAAAAGTCTTAATCTTCTTAACATAGTTTATAATCGCCCTAACGGGGTTTCCTCTCTTAGAGCACACTTCCCTTGCACACCCATCACGCTGTCCTGGAGGAGAACCATTATCATCACGGTCCCAAGTATACAACCTGCTATGGGAACAAAAGTATCCCCCACACGTCTTCTCATTCCATATAAAGGTTGGCTAAGTGTCTCCTTAATGACATTCTCCATATTCCACATTATCAATCTTAACTTCACAGCTGAAACTCCATCTCTATCTAAGGGGTCCCCACAGTTATCCTTCTTGTGACCTAGTTTACCACATTCGAAACAAAATAATCCCACATTTTCATACTTGAACGTAACCCACCCTACTTTATCCTCCCGACGAAGGTAAACACCTGGAGGGAGAGGGTCTAACACACGAAAGGCAGCCCTAAACCTCAACGTAGGCACTATAGCGTTATCATCTTCTGGAAAATCAATCTCATCCAAATTTGTTAAGATTCTCGTAATTTGTTTAACAAATTTAATAGTGTTCTGAATATGTGCTAAACCACCAACTTGAACCCAAGCAGAATAATTAGAAGTCGTAAAAGTACCATTAAAAACTCCACTACCTTTCGTAAATCTAGCATGAAACCCAATCATATTACCTGGTCTAAGACCCCAAAGCCTATCCCTCTCACGTTGATCATCAATTTCGAGTTTAAAGTAGTTATGGTTTACCTCGGAGACGATAACATTTCCTCTGACGTGCCATCTATCGAACACCCATCATCTAAACCCAACGAGATTAACCCTCTCATCTCCCATAATACGAACCATGAGCACCCTACCCTTGTCGAGATTCTCCACTCGTCGAACTTTGATGTCCAATTCGATGACCCCTACCTCTTCTTCTTCCGCCGGGTCAAGGAAAGTAACCGGGAGTGCGTGACGAGAGTGTGTAGCCATTATAATAAGATAGTAGTAGTAAAGAGAAGTGAAGAAGAAAGATTTGTGAAGGGTGAAACAAAGATGATTAGCAGTATTATAATGAAAGTAAAAAAGGAGAATAAGAAACGATGGTACCTTAAATAGAATAGTCGGAGCCATAGAGATGTAGCGGTGGGCGAGAATCTCCATGTGAACCAGGTGTAATTTAGCCGCGTAATTAGAAGGAGAATTCCTTATTGTCTGTTCCACGTGTACTCCACTAAGGGAGATGAAGAGATAAACTTGTCTCGTAAACCTCATATGTTCATCATTAATCATGACTCTAACTCCGCATGCGTGCCACATAACCCGATAAGTAAACTTGTAAGCCCACGTTGTTAAGATAATCTAATCCATTATCTTTAGATAGTTATCCAAAACCATTATCCAACCCACTGAAATTAATTTCCTATCTTGTACCAGAGTAAAGCCCAATTTCCAAACCGTAGTCCATTTCCTGAAGTCCACTAGTGTGCCACCACTCACCACCGTGACCTCGCCATCCCTGGTAGAATTAAACTGCCAAACCCTAAAACTCACCCGCCCAACGTAATAATCCAAGCCACTCATCTCAACTGTCATCGCCGTATGAACTAAGGAGATGACCACCAGCTCCTTCCATCCAGTTTTAAAAATCGTGGCCTTGTGACTGAGATTCATCAGTATCCGTATCTCCGATAAGGCGGCGCCGAAGAACCTCCGCCGTCCAACCACCTTGTTTAACCTCACCAAAGATGTTAATCTTGAACCCCATCCAACCACCCGTCCTTTTAGAGCCTAGTTTATTCAATACTTTACCCTTGTTATTGTACCGAATCTGAACCCATAGCTCATCCTTCCGATAATTCAATTCATTAACCCATGTATAATTTTTGTGTAGAGTTATCAACACCCATATACTAATATGATAATTATCAGCACTATGACCGCTAATCTGGTTGTCTTCCACAAGAATCCTAATTCTAATACGAAGGATCTGAAATTTAACCAAGAAACCTCTTACAGGTATAAGCTGCCAATAGCCCTTAGGATTCCTCCTCTCCTTATTATTTCTGTAGGTATAGATACTCTTCTTCATCCGTTGTTGTATCCGATGTCTATTAAAACATGTTCTTCGTGTAAACTCTCGTCACTGTATCTCACCATCAGTGGATAGGCCCATCTCGTCACCTCCCACTCTAATATTATGAACTAAGACTTGAGAAACTGCAGTGATTCAACCGAACAACAAAAGTTGTTGTGAATTTGTCTTGATTTTGATTGAAAAAACCCTAGTTTGTCGAAGAAGATAACCGCCTAAAGTCGCCTTTATCGCACCTAGTAAAGGTGTACTATGTGTTATATCTAATTGCTCTTCAGATAATAGTTATTAGGTTGTAATATTTTTTGAGTAATAATATATATCATCCATCACGTGGCGTAATTTGGTTGACAGTAAATCGTTAATCAGATAAAAAAAATAAATAGATTAACAATTCACTTTAACCAAATCACATCATATTATGGGTGATATACATCATTACTCTATTTTTTTAGAGTAAAGATATATATCACCCCTTTTTGCTTCACCCATGTATCACTTCTTATGTGGAGGTTTATTTTTATTTTTTTTAATGTCACATTAGATGACACATAGGAGGTGATAAATGAGTGAAGCAAAAAAGGGTGATATAGCAATGCTTATTTTTTTATTGTAAATATTTACTACTAGCCAATAAAATCTCTCCAAACTAATTTCTTTTTATAAATACTACTATACTACACTTTAGTTACTTATTCAAGTGAGTCAAGATAAACTTTTATAGCCAAACTCAGTGGCCCATCCCGAGTTCCTAATTCGTTAAACCCCTTATCACCAAAACCCTCACCCCCTTCACCTTCACTCTACATTTCCTATTTTCCAGTCTCCACCTCTTCACAATGGCAGCTAACATAGCCCTCCGATCAATCGTAGCCCTCCGATCATCTTCCTCCTCTATCTTCATTTCCAAACGCCTCTTCTCATCTACAATATCCATACCCAAATCCTTACCCGGGTTCACCCGACCCGCTACCATCCGCTTTACTCCCTCAATCTCACACGCTCTCCGATTCCTCCCGGCTAGCGCCACCCGGTTCAACACTATCCGATGCAGAACCAATCGTTCCGGTTCATCTTACTCACCACTCAACTCCGGCTCCAACTTCAGTGACCGTCCACCTACTGAAATGGCGCCGCTATTCCCTGGCTGTGATTACGAGCACTGGCTGATTGTTATGGATAAGCCTGGTGGTGAAGGCGCCACCAAGCAGCAAATGATCGATTGCTACATTCAAACCCTAGCTAGTATCCTCGGCGGAAGGTATTATTATAATTATTGTTCTTATTTTCTATTAATTTCTCGTTTTTTATAAAAAAATTGGAAAAACAGCAACAAATAATCTGACTTTGTATCATAATCTTACTGACTAACAGAAATTGTATTCGGTTCATTACTAAATTATTATGGTACTTTCACTTCCAAATTTACTAAGACAGGGTTTGGAGCTTGCCCATTTTAACTGTATATAACATAACTTTAGATTAATTGCAGTATTGGTCCTTGTGTTTTAAGAAATAGCTAAACTATATATTCATATAGCGTCTACACCCCTGCATTCTACTATAAGGTTGTAATTTTACCCCTAATTTTGACTACAATTTTCGTAACACATAAGTTTGGCTATTTTTCTCATATCTAAGTATCCAATGGTGCAATTAGTTATTAGCCCCAATTATATGCCCTGTACTATTTCTTTTAACTATGTAAAGTATAATTTTGCTTGTTGTACTTTAGAACTATAGCTATCATCATTTAAGAGATAAAAGACTCTAAAAAATGGTTATTTAGATAGATAATTTTCTGTTTATTATAATAATTCAGTATAGAGGAAGCGAAAAAGAAGATATACAATGTATCATGTGAAAGATACTTTGGATTTGGATGTGAGATTGATGAGGAGACTTCAAACAAGCTTGAAGGTACTTATTTTCTTGCGATTAGAATTAATGTTTACGTATTTAGTTTGTTTAATTTTTAAATATTTTGTCATGTTTTTCTTCATTTATTGGTTTACAGGAGTACCTGGTGTTCTTTTCGTGTTACCCGATTCATATGTTGACCCAGAGAACAAGGATTATGGAGGTATAATAATTTTAATTAATTTTCAAGCTAAAATTTTACTTAATATAGTTTATTTTTTAATAGTCTAAATGATATGGTTTGGTTTGTTTGTTATAGCTGAGTTGCTTGTGAATGGAGAAATAGTACAGAGATCACCGGAAAGACAGAGAAGAGTGGAGCCGGTCCCACAACGATCTAATGATCGTCCAAGATACAATGATCGTACTCGATATGTGAGGCGACGTGAAAATATGCGTTAAAATGAATTTCATGTATTGGCTTTGCTTTGAGATTTAGTTGTTATGAGCATATTACTTCTTCTTAGGTGGTGTACTTTGTATTAATGTCTATTTTACTTATGTACTTAAAAAACCTTGAGATATTACACTTCCAATTCTGTCTTTTTATTATGGGATTCTACTAAGATTGTTTAAAAGTTATGTGCATATTTATCATCTATGTTTTCTTACTGCCAAAAGCCGTTCTTTGGTTAAGGAATTTTGCACTTCTTAGTTCTTGTGAAGTAACTTTCAAACAGATTAAACTGCATAGATATTAACACCAACGCACAGATCAAGAAGTGTAATCGAACAAGCAGCTCACTTTAGTGTTGCATCAACAAACAAATCGTATAAACAAACTGGCTAACAAATTTAACATGGACTATTAAGTTCATAAAAGGTAAACTACAAAAGCTGTGTTTTGTGTTTTGACAAAAGTGCACTATATAAAATAACATGAAATTACTTAACCTTCATATTTATTAAAAACAAACAAATACAACCTTAACAAGAACAAATAAAACCCAAAAAGACACAATATAGAGTTTATTAAACAATAGTTAAATATATTCGAACAAAAAAAAAAAACAATAGTTAAATACAATTTACAATAGAATATCTAGTGGATCAATTTTGAAGGATCCAGAAAGCTGGAGTCATCTTATACTCTAACTTACAATCATAAATCTCACGAATACTTTTATCCCCAAAGTCAAAAATCCCCATATCATGACCTCCATACATCCAATCTTCTTCCATGCGTAACCAATAATCATCTGTAAAATAGATTGAATTTGCTTTGCATCCTTTATACTTCTTTGCTGACAAAGATTTAGATTGATTACCACCTACAAATAACATTCTATCACCCAAATCCTTCATCTCTATCCATTCCTTGTTGCTCAAATCCAACTTGTACACATAGAAATTCTTGGTCCAGTATGGACTACAAAACTCATCAACTAAGTCTCGTTCAAGAACAGGTTCACCATCGGAATTCACATATTCCGCAATGCATCTAATTACTAGGAGAAGTTCACCGTTAGACTCAACTATGTAGTGTTGACTAGAGTATAACTCCATGTTTTCCGACATATTCCTGGGAAGAGATAGTGATAGTGACTGGTTTGTTACTTTTGTTGGATTTAGACTATCAATTCGCCAAGCTTCCATTGAACCATTATCACATAGTGCGTATATGTAATTTTTGCAGACTGTGATATCACAATATTTATAGTGCGAGTCTTCAAACAAAGTCCATTCACGAGCTTCATGGTTGGTGTAAGCAATCTTCGATTCCCAACCGTAGATTACTGCAACCCCATAGTACTGACTATATACAGGATCACCCCACATAATAACTTTGGAAAACCAATTTCTTAATAAATTTGCAGTGTTGTATTTAAAATTAGACAAAGATTTAATCGAGGGAAGATGAAACTTAACGTCCAGAATTGGATTATAGAGGAGTATATTCTGATTATCTTGCAGAAGTATTAACCAACCTTGCGATGAACCAAAGCAGTGAGAGTTAGCAGGCATATTTAGTGGCTTCTGAACCTTTTCCACAAGATCAAACAAATTATTTTCTGCTTCTTCTTCAGGGTCTATAGGCATCAAAAGTAACGGGGATGTATTCTTTAACTCGATCATAAAAGACTCGATATGTGATTTGGCTACAGAATACCAGTAAAGACACGTATCTCTGAACTTAAATTTATCATCAAAACACAATTTTTGTAAAACCAAATCAAGAATATCCCTAGGTAACATAGACCAATCTACATGAGGAGTTGTTTTTCTTTTTTTCAACATCACGTTCACGTCCGAGCAACCCTCAATCTTACAGTCGGCTACTACGTAAGTAGTTTCTCTTTCTCTCTTTCTCTTGGAAAATTTTTCGGCCATGGTAATGAATGAACTAATAAGTTGCCAACAAGATTATGACGATAGGGTTAGGAAATCGCCTGATAGTTGTGTGTATATATAGGTTTAGAGTTTAGACAAGGTTTATGTTACTTGCATGCTAGTTTTTGTATAGCTGTAAATTTCTTTTACTTGGTCCTTAATTAATGATATTGGTACGGAGATTTAGATCCTTAAAAGATTTCCTTCTATAAATATATTTTCACTTTAATTTAAGTAAAAAAATAAACTCGAAAAAAAGGAAACTTCTAAAACACATATACTACTTCTATTGTAACCAAAATATTTATTTATTAAGCAAAGTACAATAGGTCATCTAATTTAGTAGTACAAGTTTGAACTAAGTCATTGATTTTGAGTCCAAAATAGTTCTCCTATATAACAAAAAAAAATTATTTATTTATTTATAAATATTTTATTCTCACTCATACGGTTTCGTTCTTTAGAGAGGGTATTAACGTGAAATTCGGTTCTAAAGATAGACTTGTATCGTTTACGACAGCATTTCGTCGAAATTATCTCGTTGGTAAAATTTCGTTGGAAAAGATATCATTAAAGACAAAAGATGGTCCATCCACAAGATTGACCACGTGTCCGTTGAGACGATTAATGTTGTCTTTATTAATATCGTCGGTATTGATTATATATCAATACCGACGAACATTGTCGTCGGTTTTTTTCGTCTTTTTCAGCGAAGATATTCTTCGTCTCAATTGATCATTGTTAAAGGCGGGGAAATATATGTCGTCGGCATTGATCTTTTTTTTACTTTTTTTTACTTTTTTTATTGAAATAATTGTTTTATTAATTTATTTATTATATTAATATTAACAAACAAAAATAATAATGATATAGAATAAACGTTTCGAAACTAAAATAGCAATTTATATATTACAATGTTACAGCATAATGGATTAAAAGTCCAAAGTACGATTAAAAACAAATTATTACAGTCCTAAATAAAATTATATGGATAAAAAAAATATTACACAATCGAATAAAAGATAAAAGTCATAGCAAATATAAAGGGCGGGGATAGATAATAATTAAGGAGAATCGAGATCTTCAGTATTCTCGTCCCAGAGGCTTCTTCGAGTATGAGGGGAGGAGTGGCATCAACAGCAGAGTCAGTAGGAGAGATGGCGGAAGTGAGACCAGTAAGAGGGACATTAGAAGGGGGCCGGCAGGAGGGACGTCAGAAGAAGGACAAGTAGAAGAGACGGTGGTAGAGGGACCGTTAGGACCAAAACTGACACTAGAATTAAGAGCGAACATGGATAGACCTTTGGATACGCGTTCTTCATTTAACCACGTGATCATCCTACTCACATCCTCTAGGCTAAGTACGGGAGAAGCAGAACTGACAACATCCGAGGTCACCGATTGATCGAACGATGAACGAAGGGTTCTCGGCCCTTAGATACCAGATAATCATTCATCGCCTTTACCACCCCCTCCAAATTCCGAAGCAAATCTGGAGGAATTTTGAGTTTCCACGAATCTCTTACTCTTACCCTTTGGATGCGGGACCACTCCCGCTACCCTACTCCGGGAGCTGCTACGTATGACCTTAGTGGCAGTATCGATCACCAGTTCCACCATATCCCTCAAGCTCACTTCGGGCCCGAACTAATGGTAGCGTTAGAACCAAATTGTGAACTCTGGATGATCAGGGTGCGCATCAGGCCCCTATACACCTCCTATTGCAATAATACAAAATCCCTCTATATCTATATATATAAGTCCAATTAAATTAATTTCTAAAAGTTGGGAAGGAGGTGGGGGTTAATGGAAAATTCTGAAAATTTTAGGAAGATCATATTAAATTTTATTTTCATTTTTTTATAGGACAATACTTTCATCCAGTATTGGATGAACCTACACCAATCATATTAATACACATCTTTATGGTTTTAAACTTACAAAAGTGACTAACAAATTCATCTAATGACATGTGTTTTGTTATAATAATCAATGAATATAATGTGAGTATTGAACCCTCCAATATTAGATGGAAGTCTTACGTTTTTTTATATAGGTAAAAAACCGAATTTTGAAAAATAGTAGGAAAGAAAGGGGAGAGGGGAAGACAATTCCTAAATCTTTTAAGGTAGTTATTGTCTTCAAATCAAAAGCAAAAGAATCCTTGTGAACCAACCAAAGAACACGTAAATAGTTACGAAATTTTTTATCATCTTAAAAAATCAACAACACCTAATTGTGTTACTGAATCCTTATCTTTTGTATTCTTTTCATCTTTAAAATATTGTCAATATTAATAAAAATAGTTGTTTATGATTTAGATCACTTTTATATGTAACTGAATATTAGAATTTATATATTCAATAAATATTCAAGATATCAAAATATTTATAAAATTATTTTAATAATTAGATAGATAAAAGAATAAGGGAAAATGACCCAAAAAATCAAAATAATATTATTTTCAGCCCAATAACATCAATGACAAAATTTCTGCCCAATAACATCATTAACTAAATTTTGTCCTTGATGGGAATCGTCCTTGACGGGAATCGTCCTTGACGGGAATCGTCTTTGATGGGAATCGTCCTTGACGGGAATCGTCCTTGATGGGAATCGTCCTTGACGGGAATCGTCCTTGACGGGTAAACATGTAATCTTATAATAGTAAGTTAATGGATGATTCTTTGGGACAAATATAATATTATTTTGATTTTTTGGGTCATTGACCCAAAGAATAAACTTTTTTAGTTTATGTAAAAAACAAGTATAAAAACAGTTGAGATTAGTTTAATGGGCAGGAGCTTGGTTATCCAATCTAATGATGTAGGTTCGAACCGAGTCAATGACTTAGAGTTTTTTTTTTTTTTTTTTGTCAAATGCTTTAAAATATAAATCGAAATAGTTCATTACAGCAAAACCTAACCAATCCCCGAAGTGGGTGGTAAAGAAGACATAAACCTAACTAATTGGGGAGGGGGTTTGGACACCCAATTGCTCGGCAACACACCTAGAAGCTGCTGCCTCGCAACCCAATCAGCACAAACATTTAATTTCCTAGGAATAAAGTAAAAGGAAACTAATCTATTACACGATAATAACTTAATATCCGAGTACAAAATTTTGTGTCTAGCAAAAGGAGGAGTCTTGGGTTGATTAAGCATATCTATCACTATCTTGTTGTCACTCATGATTCGAATGTCTTCAAATTGGAAATTGATAGCCGAAATTAGCCCATTATGCACTCCTATCATCTCAGCTTCTTCTGCATTATAAGATAAGAAGTTTTGGGTATGCCCATGTATTAGTTTATTGTTTTTATCTAGTAGAATACAAGCTGATGTAGCATTTTTATCAGTTTTAAAGCAAACATCTGAAAATGCAAACAAAGTTTTTTCAGTAACATTTTCATTCCATTTTCTCATATTACCATTACCTGATTTTGAGCAGTGAAGAATACTTTTTCCTTCCTGTTTCTCATTGTTTTTAATGTTGTTGTGTTGAGTATTTAAACTTCTTACATTTTCACTCTTTTGGTCAGTGGGTTTATTAGCCTCAGATACTTTATTAAGATTGGAAAAAATAGTATAGACCAACACAATCAACTTTAACGAAATAGATTATTAAATTTGCAGAATCGAACAAATTACAATAAAATATCTCCTAAAAATATGAATTTTGGATCAATTTTGAAGGATCCAGAAACCTGGAGTCATCTTATAATCGAACTTACAATCATAAATTTCATGGATACTTCTATCCCCCAAGTCGAAGATACCCATGTCATGACCTTTGTACGTGTATTCTCCATCCATGCCCTCCCAGATAAATTCATCAGTAAAATAAATAGAATTTTCTTTGAACCCTTTATAATCCTTAATCGACAGAGATTTAGAGTGGTTACCGCCTACAAACAACATTCGATCACCCAAATCCTTTATCTCTATCCATTCCTTCTTGCTTAAACCCAACTTGTACACATAAAAACTCTTCGTCAAGTATCCATAAGAGACACCTTCAAGTAAATCTTGTCTGAGAGTAGGTTCACCATCAGGATTGGCAAATTTAGCAACGCATCTAATTACTAGTAGAATTTCACCATTAGATTCAACTATGTAACTTTGAGCAAAGTAGAACTCACTATTTTCCTGAAGTTCTGATATATTCATGGGAATAGATGGCGATAGTGTTAAGTTGATTGCTTTTGTTGGATTCAAGCAATTGATACAATTGATACGCCAAGCTTCGATTAAACCTCCATTACGTAGTGCATATATGTAATCTTTGCAGACCGTGATATCACAGTAATCATCTTGTGAGTCTTCAAACAAAGTCCATTCAAGAGCTTTATGGTTGGTGTAAGCAATCTCCCGAGTCCAACTGTAGATTACTCCAACCCCATAGTACTGACTAAAAACAGGATCACCCCATATAATAACTTTACGAATCCAAAGTCTTGAAAAAATTTTGGGGTCGTAAATAAATTCCGGGAAAGAAAGAACCCCAGGAAGTTGAAATTTGACGTCCAAAATTGGATTATAGATGAATAAATCTTGTATACCCTGCAAAAGTATTAACCAACCTTGTGATGAACCGATACAGTGAGAGTTAGCAGGCATCTTTAGTGACTTTTGAACCTTTTTCACAAGATCAAATTGATAAGTCTTATGTTTGTTGATTTCTTCTTCTTCTTCTTCTTCTTCTTCAGTAGGCATCAAAAGCAACGGTGGTTCATTCTGTAACTCAATCATAAAGGACTTGATATGCAGTTCGGCTATTGATTTCCAGGAACAGCATGTATATTTGAACATAAGCTTGTCATGAAAAGACAAACTTTTCAAAATTAAGTCAAGAAGATCATTAGGCAGTGTAGACCAATCACCTTGAAGGGTTGAATTTCTGTTTTTCAACCTCACGATCAAGTCGGAGCAACTCTCAACCTTTACATTGGATTCGAAGGTCGTTTTTGCCTTTTTGTTGGAGAAATTGTGAGACATGCTTCAGAATATTGCTTAATGGACGAACGAATAAGTTGCAAACTAGATTTATATAGAGGTTAATTAAGGAGATACCTGATACTTGTATATATATAAACAATAGTGTTGAGGAGTTTTCGATTTGTATACTCCTCTATTCCACAAATAATGTAACTTGTGTTTGTGTTATATTTTAGATATATACTAAAAATATAAATATTAATTCTAAAAAATTGAAATTAAAAAGGTAAACATAGTGGTGGAACTCTTCTAAATTTGGGAAATCATTGTTTTTTTTTTTTCAATACATAAGAGTTTTTTAAAAGCCGTTAAGAATATATAAATTACAAGCAGAATAAAAATTCTTATTCGGACTCTAATACAACTCTAGCAGTCGCATGCACACTTCTATCTCTTGTAATAAAATTCCACAGGTACTTCGGGGTTCTTCAAAAATCATTGGTTATGTGTTCGTAGCTACACCCTCCTTTGCTAACTTATCTGTACAAAAATTTGATTCACGGAAAATGTGGGTTAATTCAAACTTAGGTAAATCGCGCAGCATGGTCCAACATTCCCTCACGATTGAAACATATTGACTACTTGAGTTTCCACTGCCCTTCACTGGCGCATGGAACATCCTCGAGTCTAAACCATAAGATGTATTAGAGCTCCCACCGCCCTTCCTTGCTTTAATTATTACTTGCAGTAGTTGTATAGTTGTGGAAAATCCTTATAACTTCTTTCCTTAATTAATCATCTTGAAATTATCTTAACTTTAATTTAACTTGAAATTTGTAAATATTTACTACTTTCCAAGAATTCCTTTAATTTTTCTTGGTAAATTATTTGTCGAAACTAAGAGAACTTCTAAGATAGATTTATGGAAGCCATTTTTTAGTTTTTATTCTCTTTATTTTCGTAAATACAAATAAAAATATGTTTGGTTAGCTAAAATAAATTGATTTTAGTTTTTTAAAATTTAAAATTTTATAGGTGTTTGAAATTAACGGGTCTTACATTAGAATTTTATTATTAAAGATTTTTGTACAATTAAAAGTTACACATCTTACAAATTAATAAAATATCCTCAGATATCACATAAAGATTAAAGAAAAGTGGCAAAATAATACTAAACATCTATGACACTGAACATACTCATATTTCGACCGTCGCTGATCACCGGCACACCGTCGCCGACACCACGATCAGTGGCGATACTAAGCCTGCTCAAAAACTGATTTAGTGAGCATGATCAAAGTTCGACCGCCGGAGCCACCAACGACATCGTTACCGAGTCCGTAAGTTCGGCATTAATCCTACAGAGAGATTTTGACATGAAGCATAATTTTAATTCTAAGCATATATTTTAATGAGCATGCTTAATATACAATTCTGAGCATTTTTTAATTGAGCATGCTCAATGTTCGAGACTGGGGCTCAGTGTTCTTGACTTAGCGTATTATTTTGAAGTGAAAATTCCTTCGTGGACACACACTGTTTCACCATTTGGACAAATAAGTTCCCAAGTTTACAAAAGTGTACAAATAGGTACAAAATGTTTTGTTTTTGTTATGTCGATTCCCGTCGTAAAGTTCGGCGTTAAATGTTACGTTTCAATAAATATAATCAGGGTCCTATTTGAAAATAAAGAACGTTGGGTACCTATTTGTCCACTTTTATGAACTTGGATACTTCATTTTAGAGGAAATAGGTAGTCACGTCATTAACATCTGGCATTTAACGACAAAATTCATTGCAGGTACTAACGGGAGCCTGAAAATAAAACATCGGGTACCTGTTTGTCCACTTTTGTAAACTTGGTATTTATTTGTCAAAATTTGAAACAATAGGTATCGACGGAGAAATTTTTCCTATTTCTAATTATAACCAACACATAAATTAATATAATAATCATATTAAAGGGACTTAATTGATTAATAACAAGGATACCTAGTGGGTGGTGGACTAGACAAATAAGTACCCAAGTTTTTTGAAGTGGACAAACAAGTACCTAAGTTTCTGATTTTGGTCCAACCGTTAGTAGTCGTTCTCTATTAGGTCCCCACGGATTTTGTAAAAGGACAAATAAGTATCCAACGAATTTTAAAAAGAACAATTAGTCACCCATATCCTTGCCAACTTCAATACTCAATGGTTGTATTGACGATGGGTACTAAAAGTTGGACCAAATAAAAACGTTTGAAACCTGATTGTCCAATTTAAAAAAGTTAGGTATCTATTTGTTTAATTTTGAAATGATGGATACCCCCTGGGATCTATTTCCCTTAAAACAATTAAAACAATTACATTATATATAGAATTAAAAAAGACTTAGAGTCTCCATTTAAATTACAAGCGACGAGGAGTAGAAAAAACAAATCTGCAATGAGCTGATGTCCGCACTGTGACAATAATATAATGATATCAACTTCATCTTTCCCAACATGTAGCACCATCTCTTACTGAGTAACATCATTTAGAAATTGTATTGGGTTCATTACTAAATTATTATGGTACTTTCACTACCAAATTTACTAAGACAGGGTTTGTCGCTTGCCTATTTTAACTGAATATAAATTAACTTTTTTGAATTAATTGCACCATTCGCCCTTGTGTTGTGAGAAATAGCCAATATATATATATATATATATATATATATATATATATATATATATTTATATAGCGTCTACACCCCTGCATTATACTATAAGGTTGTATTTTTGCCCCTTTGAGTACAATTTTCGTAACACATAAGTTTGGTTATTTCTCATATCTCAGTGTCCAATGGTGCAACTAGCCCCAATTGTATGTATTGTACTATTTCTTTTAACTATGTAAAGTATAATTTTAATTTTGCTTGTTGTAGTTTAGAACTATAGCTATCATCATTTAGGAGATAACAGACTCTAATGAATGAATTTTTCCTCGATTTTGTAATAATGCAAAGGTCTAATAGAGTAGTAAGATAGATAATTTTTGTTGGGATTTAAATCAATTGTTTAGAGTAATTATTATTAATCTGATCATGTTCTTTTGTATAAGTAGAAAAGTTTTAGATTAAAACATCAAACATAGCTATCTTTTCCTATTCTTTTGGAAAAGTGGGAAAGTCACTTTTTGTGCATGAAATATCCCACATAGGAGGAGAGATGGAAAAAATATTAGTATAAATATACTTACCCATCTATTATATCCAAAAAGCCTAAAAGCTATGAAAGCCAAAGAGGAATAGGCAAAGCCCCACACGCACCACCACCACCACCCGGCCCGGCATGGGGGTGGGCTCGTGGGGGAGTTGGGGAGTTTGGGGAGTCAAAAAATGAAAAATGAAAAATGAAATAATTTATCTGAAGTGAATCCGGTGAAAGATGACTAGCTCTTATAGTAGTCGCTGGCAAGTCAACCCATTCAAACAGAATTCAAAACGCCCACCAATTTCGCTCCGGAAGACAAGCCTCCATCAATTACGCACCAGTCATCAGTTACGGAACTTGGTCATTGCTGAATTGAAAACGTGGGTCAAATGTCAAATCAAAACCGCCAATTAATTGAGGAGGAAATCAAGGGCTCTAATTGTGTACCTTTCTGACAAAGGCTCACTCCACCCACTCCCTTCCCCTATAAATATTGCAGCTCCCCACTTGTCTCAAAGCTACGAAATACACCAGAAAAAAGAATAACACTCTGCCTCTCTTTCTCTCTAAAACGCTAGTTGAACTTCGTTTTTTCCGTTAGAGATACCGGTACGCTAGAATATCTTTTTAACAACCTGTGTAATTTGTTATTCATTTTTCTTTCCGTGTAAGTGTATTTTGTATTTCTGTAATCGTATTTCATTGTTTTACATTAATAGTTAGTTTACATTAAAACGAATAATATTTCTTTTACTTTTTGGAAACCATTTTTGTTTTGTTAAAACCAGTTATTATTTTAATCACAATTTAAAAAGATATTCATTTTCTTTTCTCACCAGTTATTTTCTGAAATGGATCTTCCTATTTTGGCTGTTGGTTCTCCTCTGAACGCAAAGCCTCGACGTGAACAAGTTGGAACCCCTTAATGGTTCTAACTACAAGCGTTGGGCACAAAAGGTTATGATTTGTCTTGAACAGTATGAACTCGACTTTGCTATAGTCTAGGCTCCTCTAGTTATGGAAATTGGAGCTCATTCTGAACAAGAGCTAGCTAGACATCTTGCCCTCGAATCCAGGTTCAAGAGAGCTAATACCATGGCTTGGGGCTGGATGTTGAACAATGAAGTATCCAAGTTTACAAAAGTGGACAAACAGGTACTTAACGTTCTTTGTTTGCAAATAGGACCCTGTTTATATTTGTTGAAACGTAACATTTAATGCCAAACTTCACGTCGGGTACTAACATGACAAAAACAGAACGTTGGGTACCTATTTGTACACTTTTGTAAATCTGGGTACTTATTTGTCCAAATGGTGAAACAGTGGGTATCCATGAAGAAATTTTACTTTAAAATAATACGCTAAGTCAAGAACACTAGGCCCAGTCTCGAACATTAAGCATGCTTAATTAAAAAATGCTCAGAATCATATATTAAGCATGCTCAGTTAAAAATATATGCTTAGAATTAAAATTATACTCCATGTCAAAATCTCTCACTAGGATTAGTAATGAACTTACGGACTCGGAAACGATGTCGTTGGTGACTTCGACGACCGAACTTTGATCATGCTTAGTAAATCAGTTTTTGAGTAGGCTTAGTGCCGCCATCGACCGTGGTGTCGGTGACGGTGTGCATGTGATCAATGACGGTCGAAATATGAGTATGCTTAGTGTGTTTAGTATTTCATTTACCACATTTCTTTAATCTTTATGTGATATTTGAGGATATTTTACTAATTCATTTGTGAGATGTGTAATTTTTAGTATGAACAAAAATCCTTAATAATAAAATTCTTATGCAAGACTCGTTTATTCGGAACACCTATATAATGTTAAATATTGAAAAACTAAAATCAATTTATTTTGGCTAACCAAACATATTTTTATTTGTATTTAAAGAGAAATAAAAATTAGAAAATCGTTTTCATAAATCTATCTTAGAAGTTTTCTTAATTTCGAGAAAATAATTTACCAAGAAAAATTAAAGAAATTCTTGGAAAGTTAAGTTGAAGTTTTGGTTTTATCTTTTCTGAGTAAATATTTACAAATGTCAAGCTAAATTAAAGTTAAGATAATTTCAAGATGATTAATTAAGGAAAGAAGTTATAAGAAATTTCCACAACTATACAACTACTGCAAGTAATAATTGCAATGATTTCCTAAATTTAGGAGAGTTCCACCGACTATGTTTACCTTTTTAATTTCAATTTTTTAGAATTAAGATTTAACACAAACACAAACACAAGTTACATTATTTGTGGAATAGAGGAGAATACAAATCGACAACTCCTCAACACTATTCTTTATATATATACAACTCTATATAAATCTAGTTTGCAACTTATTCGTTCGTCCATTGAGTAATATTTTGAACCATGTCTCACAATTTTTCCAACAAAAAGGCAAAAACGAATTATGAATCCAATGTTAAGGTCGAGAGTTGCTCCGACTTGATCGTGAGATCGAGGTTGAAAAACAGAAATTCAACTCCTCAAGGTGATTGGTCTACACTGCCTAATGATCTTCTTAACTTGATTTTGAAAAGTTTGTCTTTTCATGACAAGCTTATGTTCAAATATACATGTTGTTCCTGGAAATCAATAGCCGAACTGCATATCAAGTCATTTATGACTGAGTTACAGAATGAACCACCGTTGCTTTTGATGCCTACTGAAGAAGAAGAAGATGAAGAAGAAGAAGAAGAAGAAGAAGAAGAAGAAGAAGAAGAAGAAGAAGAAGAAGAAGAAATCAACAAACATATAAATTATCAATTTGATCTTGTGAAAAAGGTTCAAAAGCCACTAAAGATGCCTGCTAACTCACACTGTATTGGTTCATCACAGGGTTGGTTAATACTTTTGCAGGGTATACAAGATTTATTCATCTATAATCCAATTTTGGACGTCAAATTTCAACTTCCTGGGGTTCTTTCTTTCCCAGAATTTATTTACGATCCCACAAATTTATCGAGACATTGGATTCGTAAAGTTATTATATGGGGTGATCCTGTTTTTAGTCAATGCTATGAGGTTGCAGTAATCTATAGTTGGACTTCGAATATTGCTTACACCAACCATAAAGCTCTTGAATGGACTTTATTCGAAGACTCACACGATGATTACTGTGATATCACGGTCTGCAAAGATTACATATATGCACTACGTAATAGAGGTTTAATCGAAGCTTGGCGTATCAATCGTATCAATTGCTTGAATCCAACAAAAGCAACCAACTTAACACTATCTCCATCTATTCCCATGAACATATCAGAACTTCAGGAAAATAGAGAGTTCTACTTTGCTCAAAGTTACATAGTTGAATCCAATGGTGAAATTCTACTAGTAATTAGATGCGTTGCTGAATTTGCCAATCCTGATGGTGAACCTACTCTCAGACAAGATTTACTTGAAGGTGTCTCTTATGGATACTTGACAAAGAGTTTTTATGTGTACAATTTGGGTTTAAGCAAGCAGGAATGGATAGAGATAAAGGATTTGGGTGATCGAATGTTATTTGTAGGCGGTAATCACTCTAAATCTCTGTCGATTAATGATTATAAAGGTTGCAAACAAAATTCTATTTATTTTACCGATGATTTTCACTGGGAGGGCATGGATGAAGATTACATGTACAAAGGTCATGACATGGGTATTTTCGACTTGGGAGATAAAAGTATTCATAAAATTTATGATTGTAAGTTCGATTATAAGATGACTCCCGCTTTCTGGATCCTTCAAAATTGATCCAAAATTCATCTTGTTTGGAGATATTTTATTGTAATTTGTTCGATTTTGTCTAAGTTTCTGCATATATTTTCTAAAAGTTATTGGTCTATATTATTTTTTCCAATCTTCAAATTTTTTTTAATAACTAATCAATTTTATTTTTTATCCATTTAATTATTAAAATATTTCTATATAATATTTTGACATCTTGAATGTTTACATAAACTATAATATTCGAAGATCAATAGTTGATCTAGTGGTTAGATTATTTCACAAGAGGTTATGGAATCGAATTTTATTAGAGTTAAAAAAATTATAAATCCAAAATGGCTCTCACATATAAAAAAAAATTATAGTATTCAATGTGATGTAAAAATTAAAAAAAGTGATTTGATTTATAAAATGATTTTTTATAAACAACTATTTTTAGTAATATTCACAACCTTTTGGAGATGAAAGTAGAACAAAATATGACGATTCAGTAACACAGAGGATGATGTATGATTTTTTGAGATGATCATGTTGAATATTCAAGCTATCGTTGTTCATAACCATTCACAAGATCCTTCTTTGGTTCATAAGGATTCTTTTGCTTGTGATTCAGAGACTTAACTACCTTAAATTTTTATATAATATAAGACCATATAACGCAATTTTTTGCATAATATATGGAGATAAGTTCAATTAAGTCGAAAAAAACCCCCCAATTACATAGGAACCTATTGTTCAATTAAGTCAAACCCAAATTATATAGAGGCATAAAGTAAAATTTACTCAAAACAAATTATATAGGAATCTATAGTGCAACTAAGTCAAAACCACTTACATATGGACCTATAATGCAATAAACTCAAAACAAATTATATAGGGATCTATAGTGCATTTAACTAAACCCAAATTATACACGAACTATACTGCAATTTACTCAAACCCGAAAATTGGTCTATAATCACAATTTTAATAAGAAAAATCCTAAAATACATGTTTAGTTTACCTGTAACTATACAACAATTATACAATACAAATTGAAATTATACTACAAAATTCATATACCATTCATATAAATAGTATAATAATAATTGCACAATGAAGATGCGGAGGTGGTAGTGGTGGTGCTTGAACACACCACGACAACAATATGGGTGCTAGCATGGTAAGGTAAGAGGAAGGGGATTGGGGACTTAAGCGAAATGGAAAACAAGAAGGGTCTATTTATTGTTTAAAACCCGACAAAAGTTTTAGCGAGCACACCATACCTCTAAAGGCAATTAGTCTTCTCGCTAACAACAAGGTCAAAAAGAAACATTGAATTAGCGACCAGTTCAGTGGTCGCAACTGCTTTTCTTCCTTTTTTATTTCAGATAAGCAAAGGCAAAATAAGCGTGTGTAAACTACGTTTTACTATACACGGCCACACAGTGCGGCAACAAAATCTCTACCCGCTAATTTTACACGCAGTAGTAGTGAATATTGTGGCAGTTAAACGAATAATCAAACAACTAAATAACATAATACATGATCGGATCTACTCATACTCAGTACATACATGACTCTTAATGAGATGATCTTGCGTCCAATAATCAACACACACTCGGTGATTGCCTACATACTGCAAACATATTTAACACTGGTAAATGACATAATCCCTAGACTTTTGGAAATTTCTGGTTTGCATTCGCGGACCCCGTATAACCTGCTATCATGGAACAAAAAGTAATGAATTTCTAGTTCATAGCAACCCCTATAAGTGGTAAGGCACGTTCTCAAAATACGTCCTGCAAGTGCCTAATTCATGATTAGGGAGAAGTATTGCAAACCTCTACACAAGTGTTCAGTTAGTGGCGCCAGACTCTATTGACCAGGGTGTTCTTATCATCTAAGGATAAGTGTAATTATTAGCGTGTTTTAACTAAAACTCAACCTTTTTTCATAATATAGGGACTTATTGGTCCCTTTGAAAATCTTAGATTTCAATATTGTCCCTTATAAAAAATTTATGTTAAAATATATGGTATTTTGTAAAATAGAGGGACTTATAGCACAAAGTAATTCAAGAAAAGTAACACGAATACCTATAGTATAGTTTCTTCATATTACATGGACCTATAATGCAAGTTTTTATTAGTATAGGGCCATATAGTGCAATTTTACATATTATTATAGAGATTTGAGACTAAACTGTCAAATATACAAAGATAAGAGACTAAATTGTCAAATATACAAAGATAAGAGACAGACTATCAAATTTACAAGGATAAGGGACTAAACTATCAAAATCTACAAAGATAAGGCACTACACTGTAAAAATCTACAAAAATAAGGGACTAAACTGTCAAATAAACCAGAATAAGGGACTAAACTGTTAAAATCTACAAAAATAAGAGACTAAGATTTCAAATATATAGGGACTAAACTGCCAAATATACAAATCTGTGTTTGCGAAAAAAAAATCCGTGTCTGCGAAAAAAAATCACTATTCCAAACAGTGAATTTCATGTATTAAACATGAAAATCTATGCCTGCGGAAAAAAATAATTAAAAAAAGTCAGAAAAAATCATAGACGTATATATTAATTTGCTTTATCAAAAAAGAAATGCAAATTTTTTATTTTTCTGATTTTTTTTGAATTAGTTATGACGATTTTGAAAAAAATTCACGGACGCGCGCGTGTGTGATGGAATTAGTAGTAGTAGGTGGTGGTTGTGGTGGTGGTGCTTGCTGTGGTGGTGGTTGTGGTGGCTGTAGTGGTGGTTAAATACATGGTGGTGGTAGTGGTGGTAGTGGTGGTGTGGACGTGGTGGTGGTGGTGGAAAACCCTATTATTTGTTTAATATTTAAAAATTAATATTATATTAAAATAAAATAATATATTTAATAATAAGGGTAGTAAATATATGAAAAATATTAAAGATATATTTTCTATAAATAATTACTTCATTAGGGATTTTTTTATAGAATAAATTATTAAAGACCTAAAAATATATTAGACTACTCTATAAGGATGTTTTCTCTAATAACCCCATTCCAAAATTAAATTACACCATATGTCTTTCTGTATTGGCATCATAATGTAATTATAACTAAAAAAATTGCATTTTGGCTCTATATTTTTTAAATTTCACATATATAGCCCTATTTTTCTAGAATTTGCACAACTAAGACCTAAAAATCTACAATTTCACAAATACAACCCACATATATATATATATATATATATTAATATAAATCCCCCTAATTTTAAAAATTGCACAATTATGGCCTATGATTTCAAATCTATATACACATAAATAGATACACATATATACAAGCATAAATGGAATAAAATATAAATTAAATAAACAAACTTAAATAAGGAGTTGAATGTAATACTTGTAGTGGCTTGGTTGGGTTGGAAGGCGGCAACGTGATTGCATGGTCAGGGCGGAAAAGCACGACAACTGATATCCCCGGACTTATCAGCGATATATAGGTCAACGATCCTATCATTGGGTTATGCAACATGTTTAAGAATGTTTGTAAAAAGAATCTAAGTATGCAAGAATTGGAAAAAGGAAAAACTGAATTGGTGGTGCCTTGAAATGATGTTTCCTCCAACTTTTTTCTTTTTTTGACATAATGGTCCATCTTGTCATACACTTATACGAGAAAGCCCAAATAGGAGGTCTGGTTTGAATGTGTTGGATGTACCCATTTGAGAGGTACTTGAAGAAATTAATAGAATATATTTGAATACCGGCTAGGTGTGATGGTTCAATTGTTGAGGGATACATTGTAAAGGAGACATTGACTTTTATAACAAGATATTTACAAGGAGAAAGAACCAAATTCAATAAATCGGGTAGATAAGGTGAGACGCTCCCAGAATCCAAACGACTTTCCGTGTTTAAGAGTCAGTGTCAATCAGTGAGTAAAATGGAGTTTTGTACGTTACCACAAAAAAAATGAGAGAATTCATTGGTACATCCTCCATAACTGTAACGAGACCAAACAATTATGTATTAACACAAGTAAGTGTGTATATTTAATGTTAATGTATCAGGCTACGATCCATTGATATAAGACGACGATGATGAAATTCCATACAAACTTTAGATGAGTACGAAGATGACCTGGCGGAGTAACCGATGTACATCGATAGTGACGATAATTCATAAAACCGGATGGTTACGAGACAGACTAATAAGTTTTATTCACCTATATGATCATACTTTAATATTAAGCATGAATATGTCATTTTTTAATAATATGTCCTTGACTAAAACAGGTTTGTACAATTCAAGATATGGAGGTGTAATTTGCTAATGGATGTGTTATTTTTCATATCGGTGAAATTAGTTTTTGTTTATGTAATTGATTGTATTATTTAATTATGGATTGTGTTAATCATCTTAGATTGTGTTTATCAATTTTGCTATGTAGTTATGGAATTTGTGATTAGTGTGTTGATTATATACCAGGTAAAAAATTTGGCTTATTGTATGTGTAAAAATTGTATTTTAACTTTAAAATTTGTCATAGAGAGGATAATCTTCTTTGTATTGGACAATAATTGGTCGATAATGACCAGTGGTCATTCCCGACGAATTGTTGTCCTCTTTAAAATTAAGTCAACTTTATGTGACCAAAATGTGTCCGGTCATTTTCCCGCCACGTGTTTATTCACGACGAAACATGTCTTTATGTCCTCTCTAAAGACAAAGTTCAAATTTCAAGATGAAGTATTAGCGGTTTATTTTATTTCTTATAATTTTTAATTGTCATTCCCGATGATATTTGTGGTCATTCAAGACGACATAAGTCATTAGGATTGATAAAAGAGTCTATATATTCTGCTGAGCCCTTAAAACAGAGTTATCTCTACATCACTCCAATTTCTCCCATCTATGCACCAAAATTTTTGTCGAATCCATTGACAAGCTGCGATATAACACATTCTAATCTAACAACATTTCTAATCCTCCGAATTCGTGGTAAAATCTACATCAACCTTCATTTTTTATTTCTTTTTATACAATTTAATGGTGTTGAGGATTGTTAATTTTCTATTTTACACGATCGTGGTAATTCGGGTACTAAGCAAATTCCAGAAAACATCTCTAATTAAAGGTGTGATTTCTTAATTTTTTCCATTTATCATTAATTTTATGTGTTTTTAATTGATTCCCAATTAGATACTAAGTTATTTGTGAAGTTAATTTGCATTTTTGCTTTATTAATTCAATTTATGTTGTAAAATTGTAAATTTTTTTATTTTTGATTAATTTGAAATTTGTTATAATTTGTAATTCAATTTATATCCTTAATTGTGAACTATTTCTTCTAATTGTGTTAGTGTGTAATTGTGTATGTCTGAATTATTTAGGGTAAAAATGTAGAAAAATAAAGTGCTTTGTTAAAATAGAATTAGGGGACAAATTGTTAATAAAAATAGTTAGGGGTCACTTTCATAGTAAAAATATTTTGGGGTTTAATAATTAATTAATAAATCTAGGGTCAAATTGTTAATAATAAAAAGTTAGGGGTCAAACTATTAGTTTTAAAAATTTGGGGGTCAGATTGTTAACAATAAAAAGTTAGGGGTCAATTTTGAATAAAAAAGGTTATGGGTCAATTTTCTAATAAAAAAATTTGGGGTTAATTTTTTAATTAAAAGTTTGGGGTCAATTTTTTAATAAAAAAATCTAGAGGGTCAATTTGTTAATAATAAAGCTCTAGGGGTCATATGGATAATAAAATAAAGTATGGGGTCAAATAGTTAATATAAAGATGTATGTGATTAAATTGTTAACAATAAAAAATTAGGGGTCAACTAGATAATAGATGAGTGTAGTGTCAAATAGTTAACATAAGTGAAATATGGGGTCAAATTGTTAAAGATAAAAACTTAGGGCTCAAATATATAATTAAAAACTTAGGGGTTAAATAGTTAGTATAAAAAAGTATTGTGTCAAAAAATTAATTAAAAAAAATATGGGGTCAAATTGTTAATAAACAAAACCAGGGGTCAAATAGTTAATGAAAAAAGTACATGGTCTATCACTTATTAAAAAGATATAGGGTCAAACTGTTAATAAAAAATAAGGGGTCAAAAGGTTAATAAATAGAATTTGGAGTTTAAGAGTTAATAAAAATGCATATGGGGTCAAATTGAAAAAGAGAAATTATATTTAATTGATCACATATGGCAGACGTCATATCTAGATTATGATGGGGATGGAAATAATAACATCCCCCACGTCCGAATGACGTTGCACTAGCCGGGTGTAATGCTTCAGGTACTCGTTTCATATATTTTCAATTAGTATTTAATTTATTATCTGTTACCAAAGAACAAAAATGGTCCCTAAACCAAGAGGTATGGTGATTCTCCAATCGGCCTACCAGGCTATGCTAAATTTACAAAACATTTGCATGTCAATTTTTGCGTCCTTGACCACACTTGGAACTCATACACGAAACATGGAAACGGATTGAATGTGTTAACGACTTGACGTTGATGGTGCGAGGAAAGGTGCCACCAAGTTATAAGTCATGGGTTAATGTACCTTCAGAGATGATGCAGCATGTTTATGACTGTTTGGGGATAAGTATCATTGTCTTTTTTTATTTGTTTTAATTATTATTTTGTGAGTTGAAATGTTGATATTTAATCATAGGATTTTTTTCGGTTAAATAGGTGAAGATTAAGGCCAATAGGGGCCAAATTTTAGGTCCTTGACTTAAATATGTATCGATCCTTACAGAGAGTATAAGTGCTGTTGTAAGGCAGATTACTTCCTCAAAGGTCTCAAACCAACTGATGTGTTTGATGAGAATTGTGGTTGGCGGGTCAGCTATAGACTAGTGACAAGCTATTGTAATGTTTCTTAACCTTAAAAAAATAGAATAATTTCTTAATTATTTATTGTGGATCTTAAACATATATTGTCTTTGCCAAAAATACAAAATCAGGCAAAGACAAATAAGGCTAATAGAGCCAAGCAAAAAAGACCGAGCGGGGCTAAGAATTACTCGTAGTAGCGAGCTGATTTGTTTACGGTATATTTTTATTAGTTGATTTTTGTTACAAAATAAATTTAATATGTTGGCTAAAAATTCAAACAAAAGGGTTGCAAGGATCTACCAAAGGAAGAGGATCCGGTAGAGGGAGAGGAGCAGCGCATCGCGTTTCCCGTGATGGCAAATTTTTTTAAATGGTCAGCTACTTTTTTGTGACCGCCAGGAGCACGTAGATGGATCGGCTGTGGTCGACTAGAGATAGAAAGTCTGAAAAGATACGTTATTGCTTATATTTTTTTTGTATAATCCTTATGATTGAGAAATATATTTTAATAATGTTAATATTCCATGTAACAAAAGGTGTAAAAGGGCCTGATGTGCACCCTGATCACTAGAATTTACAATCTGGGTCTACCGCTACCACTAGTTCATGCCCGGAAGTGATCTAGAAGGATATGGTGGAGATGGTGGTTAATACTGCCACTAAGGCCATGCTTATCAGTTCCCAGAGTTAGGTAGCAGGAGTGGGCCCGCCCTCGAAGGGCGAGAGGAAGAGATCGGTCGAAATTAAAATTCCTCCAGATTTGCTTCGGAATTTGGAGAGGTGGTAAAGGCGATGAATGATTATCTGGTATCTAAGGGTCGAGAACCCTTCGTTCCATCGTCTGATCAATCAGTGACCTCTGATGTCAGTTCTGCTCCTCCCGTAATTAGCCTAGAGGATGTGAGTAGGATGATCACGTGGTTTAATGAAGAACGTGTAGCTAAAGGTCAGTCCTCGTTCGCTCTTAGTTCTAGTATTAGTTTTGGTCCTACGGTCCCTCTACCACGTATTTCCTACTTGTCTTTCCTACCGGCCCCCTTCTGACGTCCCTCTTACTAGTCTCCCTTCCGTCAACTCTCCTATTGGTCATGCTGTTGATGTCACTCCTCACTCTCGTACTTGAAGAAGACTCTCGGACAAGAATATTGAAGATCTCAATTCTCCTTAATTATTATCTACTCTCTCTTATATTTGCTATGACTTTATGACTTCTATATTTTAGGGGGAAGCTTATAGAAGAAGTTTAAAAGAGCCAGACAAAGGATTAAAAGGATCAACACTTTTCGAATACTCGGGAATAAACAAACAAAGGAAAGTAAATAAGGCTACAAAGCGTGTGATACAAAACCAAGAAATGTAATAATTTGGACTAAGGAATATCAAAGAGAACCTCCATTGAATCCATTCACTATAGGAGAGAGAAACTCTATTTCTAGAGAGAAGAAAGAGAGAACTAGTTTCAAACTTCTATTTATAAAACACTACTCAGGCCCTAAAACCTCTTTTACTCATTCATTTTTGTATTAATGTCAATTCTCAATCCAATTATGCCACGTAATCAAAGTATAACAAAAACAAAATAGCGTTGAGAGCACAGTAAAATAAAACGGACCACAAAATTCCCAACTTAGATTCTTCACGAACGCAAAAAGTTCAACAGAATTATTTTATTAACGAATGAGAGGAGGACACGTCAGACACATCGTGGCGTTGCTAATTCTCCTCAGTAGCAGCGGCATCACCATTATGAGCACCGCCACAAATGGTGATCGTAGTGACGGTGGCGAATTTAACTTAGACTACTCCAAGCTTTCAGGAATAATAATTCCGGGCTTCGCGTCTACACAGCTAAGAGCGTGGTCAATATTAGATTGTCCTTACTCTCCTCTTGATTTTAATCCTCTTGACTTAGTTTGGCTCGACTCTACTAAAGTAATTATACTCTCTCCTCTATATATATGTTATAGCTTCATTTTCTCTGTAATAATGCTTTATTTCAGCATTAATTTCCAATTTTATATGAATTTCTATACAATTGAAGCCATTGCTAGTAATTAATTGTCTTAAACAAATCTAATTAAGCAATTTCATGTTTATAATACATTATAAATAAGTTATGTATACTTTCTGATTAGAAAAGGATTATCATGTATCACGCAGCTTCTTTCTGCAGTAAATTGCTGGCTAAAATGCATGGTGTTAGATCCATATAATCAAACAGATCATCCACAATGCAAATCTCGCCCTGATAGTGGTCTTTCTGCTATTACAGAGCTTGATCCTGGTTACATTACAGGTACATTACTAAAACATGTTTATTATTTGTCTCAGGGACCAATGGTGCAATTTTTAATAGTAGTTTAATGCTTAACAGGTTAAGAAATTTAATTATTTACAGGTCCTCTCTCAACTGTATGGAAAGAATGGGTAAAATGGTGCATTGAATTTGGATTTGAACCAAACGCAATAATTGCTGCTCCATATGATTGGAGATTAACACCTTCTAAACTTGAAGAACGAGACCTTTACTTTCATAAACTCAAGTATGTATTTATTTATTTATAAACTCACTCTCCATTTTTAGACAGATATTTTCATAGTTTTTACACACTCTGTAGGCTAACATTTGAGACTGCTCTTAAACTTCGTGGTGGGCCATCCTTAGTTTTCGCTCATTCAATGGGTAACAATGTATTCAGATACTTTTTGGAATGGTTGAAACTAGAGATTGCCCCTAAAAAATATATTCAATGGCTAGATGATCACATTCATGCTTATTTTGCCGTTGGTATATTTTAAGTCTCGACTTTAATTAAAAAAATATTTTAAAACATATAAAAAAATTTAACACTTAATTTCAGGAGCTCCTCTTCTTGGTTCACTCGAGACACTTAAAGCAGCTTTATCTGGAAATACATTTGGTCTCCCTGTCTCAGAGGTACTCTTATATATATATTACATTTTAAATACATAAATAAAAAAAGGGAAATAATTAATTGACAAATTATGATAATTATCAGGGTACAGCTCGATTAATGTTTAATTCATTTGGATCTTCAATGTGGATGATGCCATTTTCGAAATATTGTAAAACAGATGATTTATATTGGAAACCCTTTTCTGGTATAAATAGAAAAACTCATGTTACATGTGATAAACGTGAATATCAAACTAATTATTCTGGATGGCCAACTAATATAGTAAATATCGAAATTCCTACAACTCGAGGTATTTTTTTTTTTCATGTCCATATATATATATATTACGTGTCTGTGATGTAATTTTTATAATTTTTTTTCAGGAAATGAAGCTTATCCATCATTTATAGATATACCCGAGAATAACTTCTCTCGCAAGGAATGTGGATTTGCTACACATCTATCTTTTTCAGCTCGTGAAATATCAGATGGGACTTTATTTAAAGCAATTGAAGAGTATGATCCTGATATTAAAAAGCTATTGTATCAATTACAAAAGTGAGTTTTTATTAATGATTTGGGGTATTTTTGATTTATTTTAAAAGGGCTAATTTGTGTGTACAATATCAGATCATATCATGATGATCCAGTTTTGAATCCTTTAACACCATGGGATAGACCACCTTTGAAGAATATTTTTTGTATTTATGGTATAGATTCAAAGACTGAGGTTAGATTATTCTCTTAAAATTGTAGTTTTATGAGTATGATTTAGTGTAGAAAATGCTCATGATAGTGTATAAACAGGTTGGGTACTATTATGCACCTAGTGGGAAGCCTTATCCTGATAATTGGATTATAACTGATGTATTATACGAGTTTGAAGGGTCTTTATATTCCAGGTAATAAATAAATAAATAATATATTAATTAATAATTCTACTATGTAACTGACTTTTATATATGCTATAAAATCTCTAGATCGGGTAGTCAAGTTGATGGAAATCCCGGAGCCTCAAGTGGCGATGAAACGGTAAAAAACATTAGTGTATATATTTAATGCTCTTTGATTAAATATTAAATTTTTTATTGGTATAATATGTTTTAAGGTACCTTATCATTCACTCTCTTGGTGCAAATCATGGTTAGGACCAAAAGTGAATATAACTAGGGCTCCTCAGGTATATATATAGATCAGTTTAATAATGTTTATTAACTTAATGTCATGATTTTAATTAATTTTGTTGTGAATATAATAGTCAGAGCATGATGGTTCAGATGTACAAGTGGAAGTAAATGTAGAACATAAACACGATGAAGATATAATACCTAATATGACAAGGTTAAATAGGGTAAAATATATTACTTATTACGAAGATTCTCAAAGTATTCCAGGTAGAAGAACAGCTGTTTGGGAGCTTGATAAAGGTATATATAATATATACATACATACATATATGTGTAAATAATATATACTCACGGGTTTGTAATACAATGCAGCAAATCATAGAAATATTGTTAGATCTCCAGTATTGATGCGAGAACTATGGCTTGAATTATGGCATGATATTCACCCGGATAAAAAATCAAAATTTGTTATGAAAGGTGAATTATTATTAATTTCTTTTGTTTATTAGTTTACATAATTATGGTTTGACCTTGAAGTTTATTAATTAATCAGCTACACGTGGACCTTTAAGAGATGAGGATTGTTATTGGGATTATGGAAAAGCTAGATGTGCATGGCCAGAACATTGTGAATATAGGTTTGTTTCTACTTTTAATATTCTTGGACATTATTCTTAAACATATGTTACTAAAGACTAAGAAAAATATTTGTTTGGAAAATAAGATATGCGTTTGGAGATGTACATCTGGGACAGAGTTGCAGGTTAAAGAATTCTTCAGCAGATGTACTTTTGAATTATGTATAAAGTATACAAGGTAGTTTAATATATTGGTATGTTTATTGTAATTTATTACAAACTATTATTATAGTTTTTTCCTTATTCTTAAATTGCAGTTTACACGCTAATGATATGACATACTTTGAGATGTGACGCTCAAAGTAGATTTTGCAGAATATCATGTAGCATTAAAACAGGTTAACTCATTTGTGTTCTTTGTAACGTTTAGAAATTGGCAAAAATGTTGTACTATTCTGTATTATAGCATAACTAATTTAAAAAATGCTCCAGTTATGTAATTTTACAATAATAGAAAGACTTATGTAATTCATTTCCAAACATGTTAGAGCTTCTACAGTAGTGAAAGTTTTGCTTGATGTAATTTTAAACTTAAATTCTAATTATAATCGTGAAAAAGCATTTCAGATAATAACACATCTAACAAATTATTTTCTTAACAAAAGGGCATCTGTGTATATTGACCACATCATATAAAACAAGCAAATTCATCAACAATTATTTATATAACGAATCAATCTGCAAATCATGGTCAAGATACAACACAAAATGTCACATATTTTTGCTTATAAAACAACTCAAACATGTTGTATTATGTACATATATCATGTACTAAACCACGATTAACTCATTAATCAAACATGTATATGTTATCTAAAAGGCTGAATGGGTTGAGTTTCTTCAAGTGAAGCAGCAGCTTCAAAGCAATCAGCAGCTTCCATAACTGATCCAATACCTTCATCTTTATACAACAAACCAAGATTATACCAAGCACAAACATTCATTCTATCGATTCTCAAAGCTTCCATTAAAAAACTTCTAATAATCGAAGAAGATTTACTACCCATTTTTCTAAATACTATCGCCATACAAACCAAGCTTGGTACATGAGCTGGTTCAATATCTAACGCATGCATAAAACACTTCAACGCATTATTATACTCCCCTTTCGCTTCATTAAACAAACCTGTACACTCATCAACATTAGTCTCGTTCAAAGGGTAAAAACGTAAATTAACATCTCACCTTCAACATGATATCTAGAAGCAGAATATATATCTATAGCTCCAGATTTCAAAAGACACGTCTCAACATCACTCCATCGAGATAACTTTATATAAATCGAAGCTAAATCATTCCATGTCTCAATCTCCAAATTTCGATTTTTATCATTATTTATCTGTCATAAAAGAACCAAAATCAATTTTTTTTTTCAAAAATAAAAAAATAAAAAAACATACCCCAAGTTTTTTTCCGGTTTCGAGGCTTTTCCTTTGAACTTGAAGAATAGCAAGTAACTGAGAGTAAGTTTCAAACCCATCTTTAACCCGATTTTGCGCGATTTGAAGTTTAGCTTTAGTTAACAAAAGCTCTCCCTGGTCCCACTTTCCAGTCTGATCTAAAGCTGAGTTTATAACATTTTCACCATCGAGAAAACGTTTTTGAGCTGATAAAATATGAGCTAATAATAACCACCCTTTATAATTAGCTCCATTTTCCAATTTAACTAACCGTTTAGCATAAAAAAGCGCAGAATCTAAATTCCTTTGCTCTGCATTTTCTAAACAAAGATGATACACAATATTCGCATCATTCATATTCGTAATATTTCCCGCTATTTCCAAAGATTTTAATGCCTCAAATTGAAATTTCGCCCTTTCATTATCAGTTAAAACTAATCTAGCTTGTGCTGAAAGTGATACACCAAGCATACAATTTGCTACACCTACTAATTTATCACATTTTCCTTCCAAATTTTCGATCGCTTTATTAGCAAAAACTTTTCCTTCTTCAATATCTTTTAACTCTTTCGAATTTTCACCACAAATCTTCGAAGCCATTAATAAACCCGGAATATAAATCGGATCTTCAGAGTAATGTAATAGTTTCCTTAATAAATTCAAAGAAGATACATCATCTCCTTCTCCATGATAACAAAGAGATAAAATATGATACATTTCTTTTCGATCAATAATCATAGGGAATAATTCTTCGATTTGTTTAGCTAAAGAATTTAATCCACCTGATATAGATAAAGCATAAGTAAGATGATCAAGAATAGACGGATCATATTCGATTCTTTTAATCGAAACTTTTTTTAATAAAATCATTAACAGAAGAATAGCTTCTTCTATATTATTTCGAGGTACATATGAAGTATCGATTTGTGATCGAAGATTCGGTGGATCTATTTCACCTCCACTATATAATAAAAAAACCGCGAAATCTTTTTGAATCCGTGAAATAGTTTTTGAATCGAGATTCCAATGATGAAGAAGTGCTCGTCTATATGATAAAATAGAATCTTTTGTAGATTCAGCTAGATTCCATAACTGTGGAGAAAGTTCAACTGCTTTGTTTATAGTTTCGTGTAATTTATTATCAGATCCAAAGTTTTCAGGTAAGCCTGAAGGTAATGAAGTCTCGATTATGTCCAAAATAACCCCACATGATTGAGCAGCTTCTGCAAAAACAGAGCTTTGTTTCAATTTTATGTAATCATTTAAAAAAAAATCGTGAATTTAAACTTTACCTTTGAATCTTCCAAGGGATTGAAGTGATTTTGCTTTGAGTAAAATTGCTTCGAGGATTAAACTAACAGTATTAATAGACATAAGAGGTGTAGTAAAATTTTGTGAAGAACGTTTTTTATGTTTATGTGTATCTTCTTTTTTACTAAGAGAGGCTTTAATCTTTGGAGTAATTGAATTAATATCTATTCCTTCGAATACATGAAGAGCAGCTTCGATATTTCCTTTTTGATATTCATATCTTCCTAATAATGCTCTTGCTTCCTAATAATAGAAACATATCAAAACATATCATAACAAATAAAATATAATTTTTTTAAATTAATGATTAATCGTACCTCGTAATTTAAAGAACCATGTTCACGAAGAGTTAACTCAGCTTCTTCTATATTACTTGTATCAGCTTTAAGCTCGATTTCTCGTGGTTGAGATGAATTAATACTTGTTGTATAATCTTTAGTTGCAAATGATTCAGAAGAAGATTTGATTTCTTCATTTACTCTTAATTGCTCGTTTGAGGAAAAACAATTCATTATTTTTCCTAATTTTCCACGTACTTTAGAAGAACGTCTCTTTTGCATTTGATTATCTTTCTTCATATTCTTTCAAATCACTCTTTACCCTTCGATAAAATCTTACATTAATCACAAACAGTATCGCATAAATAACCAGAATATAAGCAAAATAACTCTAATAGATTATAAGCTATTTTTATAGCTTAAACCCTTTCAAAATTCAAAATTGCATTGAATATCAAACTGATCATCATAACAAACCCAGTGCAATTTCAATCCATAGAAACCAAAATTCATTATAATTCAACCAGTTTAACCCAAGAATTATCGAATTACAATCAAAAACCCCAAAAGAAAGAAAATTAAGCAAGCAAAATAATGAAAAGAGAAAGAAAGTAAAAGGTCAAAACAGATGGTACCTTTGACAGTAAGAAGAATAAAGGGAGCCAGAATTAAAAATCCATGAAGCAAGACAAGCAATTCTCATATCTAATCAACGGTCAAGATTCCATTTTGAGATGGAATTTTATATTGATCATCAATGGAAAAGATAAAGAGGAAACATAGAATCTTTACGTACTAAACCTTTTCTTTTCTTTTGCTTCTTATAATTTGGTGAATTTTGGTTTTGTGTGGTGAAACAAAAGGCTAAAATTTTGAATTGATTCGTAAGAGAGAAGATTCCAGTTGTAAATTTGTTACACAAGAAAGAAAAGTTATATAAAAATGAAGAAAATAGGTGAAAAATAAATAATTTGTTGTGAAATGGAAAATTCTACGTTTTGCCAAAAAAAAAAAAAATCTATGTAAGCCTACCTTGCAATTTAGAAACTTTCTAAGGCTATATTTCTGACACCTGTGATGCACAGGACATTTGTGTACCAAATAAATAAAGTACTAGAATGAGTTATATTATAAACTTTACCAATTTTTGGTCAAATAGTACAAAACTGTCTATAACTTTATGTTATGTTTGGATTAAAATAGTAAAAAAATATAATATTATATATTTTTAATCATTTCATCTTTGTACCATTTTATTATATAACATGATTTTGATTAAAAATTTGATAAGAAATGAAATAAAATAAAATTAGTTTGAAAATATAAAAAAACATCACATGATAAGATAGTACATAGTGTTATTCTAAAAAAAATTAAAATAAAAAAGGAAATATATTTAAAAATTAGTAAATCATTTTCATTTTTGGATTTATTTTAATATTATTAGTCAAATATAGTCTATCTTAAGTAACGAATTATTAATAATTATGGCATGTTTAGGTTTAAATGAGCAATGTTTTATATAATTTTTTTTTAATTTAATTCTTAAATCACTTTTTATATCCCTCCAGGTATTAAATAGACAATTAATCATTTCATCTTTATACCATTTTATTATATTACATAATTTTGATTAAAAATTGATAAGAAATGAAATAAAATAAAATTAGTTTGAAAATATAAAAAAACAACATCACATAATAAGATAGTACAAAGTGTTTTTCTAAAAATAAAATTAAAATAAAAAAGAAAATATATTTAGAAATTAGTAAATCGTTTTTATTTTTGGATTTATTTTAATATTTTTAGTCAAATATAGTATATCTTAAGTAACGAATTATTAATAATTATGGCATGTTTAGGTTTAAATGAGCAATGTTTTATATAACTTTTTTTAATTTAATTCTTAAATCACTTTTTATCCCTCCAGGTATTAAATAGACAATAAAGGTATTAAATAAAATACTGATAAAAAATAATTAAAAGAAAGAAACGTTTGTGGATATTTAATGTTCTAACATACAAAAAATTTAAATTAGTAAATGATAAAAAATGTCCAAAAAAAGAATTAGTAAATGATAAAAGAAAAATATTTAATATAATCTTTTTACTTCTTTTTTTTTTGTTTACATGGGTGATCCGAGCTAACTAATCTCACGGAGATATACATGCCTCCCCTTTAAGTGCTGAAGAAATAACAAAGCTCTGACCAGTTGAGCTAACAACTGGTTATCTTTTTACTTTGTTGGATTAACTGCAAATATTAAGATATTTTTAATTAATTTATATCTTTTAATCTTTCTATTTTGGAGTTAAATAAAATAAAATGAAAAATTATTTATTTATTAAAAACTCCGAAATAGCTCTAATAAAACAGTAAAAAAAATTGACAAATATCGTGAAATAATATATAAACATAAATTTGTGCTTAAATTTATAAATTTATTTTTTTCTTTTTCTTTAAACCTAATAAAAAATAGTACAATCATCTACCTTTTTTTCTTTATTAATTTTCAACTATCCAAACAAAATAATCTTTTTTTTTCATTTCTTGTATTTTCCTTGGTATCCAACAAAAAAAAAATCCTTTATCATTTTCTTTCAAGTAATGTTACACTCCACACCTTCTTTCATATCATTATGTAAAGTAATTTAACTAAAAATAATTATAAAATTATTTACTTTTACAATTTAACTTTATCTCATTTCCAATGAAATCACACCACATCAAGGGTAGTATGAATCAAAAAGGTAATATTCAACCTGGCTAATGGTTAGTTCAAACTGATCAACTGAATTGGACCAAACCGGTAAATGACTAGGTCAGACCTAAACCACTATACATTAACGGACTGATGCATCAAACAAGGATTTTATAGGATAGGTTAAGATCTTGAAAATTTTAAAACTGGACTGGTAGTCAATTGAAGTGTCTTGATCCAGACCAAACAGTAGCCCAAAACAGCTTATGAAATAGTGTTGCAACAACATCTGGTGGTACAGAATATATGAAGGAGTTATAGACCTACATGGAATTTTTCAAAGCGTCAACCAAATCAATGTTAGCCTTCTCGGTAACTATAACTATAGTTGTTGAACGCTTGTAACAGAGTGGTTCTTGGGTGAAAATTGTGGACGTCTGGGTGTTGAATTCCAAATGTGGGTAATAGAACATATGAGGATAATAGAGTTCATTTGTTGCCTTCCATGTTGCCTGATTTTTCCTAACCCAATTGCGGATGTGAATGATGGGCGTGGATACGATCCATATAGTGGCATTTCCACATATGGTGTTCTGATAGAAGGTAGTCCGTGTTGGTTCTGGAATTGTTGTGGTCGGCCATTCACTACTCGTATTTTGTAGATCGACTACGCTGTAATTGGTCTGATCTCATCTTCACCTCAAACCTCTTCTACATTGTCTTCAATCACATCTATGAGATTGCCTTCAACGTTGTATTGATGTGGAATATCTATTATGTCCGTGTGAAACTGCGGTGTCAGAATATTTCTATTATAGACCATTGGTGCTAATTCTTTATTTTTTTCCTTCTTTTATTTATTCTACTTACGGTACATCTCAAGCTTGTTTCTTGGAGAATACCACATGTATATTGAATATATAAAAGCTAAATAAAATCTCTAACAAAATATCAGCATAAAAAAATAACTATCGATCTACAAAACTTAATTTATACTCAATCCCTGACAATAACACCAAAAACTTGCAAGCTATCCAAAGAGTATGCGAAAAGGTGATTTACACCGCACCTCTATCCATAAAAATGTTTTTTTTTACATGTGAGTGTTCATTTTATTGCTCTAACACAACTCTTTACAAGCCTTGGTAAAGTTGGTAGAGAATCAACTTTCACGGCCAATTACAATCTAAAAAATAAAATAGAAAAAAACTAGAAAGTAAGTGACAAAACATCTAAGGACTAATCTGCAAAATTGAAAAATACGCAGCTAGACTATTAGATCACGAGTTCGAGCTGGGCATTTACAAAACTTTTCAAACCAAGATCGATCTCAGTCTTGTTATTTCAGAATACCTTGAAACCCCCATTGTCTTGAGATAATCTTGTTTCAAAGTGTAGCTTTGAACGATTGTTTGGTCAGATATACTAGTACTAGTATAACTTAAGTATCAAAGGTACGAAACTTTCAATAATTTTATGTTATGTTTGGATTAAATTAGTAAAAAAATAATAATGTTATATATTTTTAATCATTTCATCTTTATACCATTTTATTATATAACATGAGTTTGATTAAAAATTTGATAAGAAATAAAATAAAAATAATTTGAAAAAAAAACACATCACATGATAAGTTAGTACATAATGTTATTCTAAAAATAAAATTAAAATAAAAAAGGAAATATATTTAGAAATTAGTAAATCATTTTCATTTTTGGATTTATTTTAATATTTTTAGTCAAATATAGTATATCTTAAGTAACGAATTATTAATAATTATGGCATGTTTAGGTTTAAATGAGCAATGTTTTATACATTATTTTTTAAAATTCAATTCTTAAACCACTTTTATGTCCCGCCATAGAGTATTTAATATAATATTGTGAAAAATTAATTAAAAGGAAGAAACTTTACTGTTGATAATTAATGCCCTAGGTTGAAACACAAAAATTATTAAATTAGGTAAAAGGTAAAGAAAAAGTATATAAGATAGTAGTCTTTTTTACTTTCTTGGCTTAACTTTAATTAATTTATATCTTCTAATCTTTCTATTTTAAAGTCAAATAAAATAAAATGAAAAATTATACATTTATTAAAAAATTCAAAATAGCTTTAATAAAACATTTAAAGAAATTGACAAATATTGTGAAAGGATATAAATGTTATAAACTGAGATAATACAAAACAAAAAGATTAAAGTATAAGGTGTCGTTTGTTTTTTAATTGATAAGTACTGAATGCTGAATAGACAGCTGAATCTGTTAAGAGGCAGCATCTGAATGAATAAGTCTTGGTCTGAAATCTTAAAGAAAGAGACTAATTAAGAGTCATTCAGATCTCAATTGGTCAGAAAAAACAAACTGTCTTATTAATCCAATGTTTTAATGAACCAGATTAAGATCTCATTAAGTGCAATCAAACACCCCCTAAGTCGATTTCTTTTATTCTAACTTGTGTACAAGACAATGGTATGAAAGTCAGATATTTATAGAAGATATATGGTCCTTCATATTATAAAATAAGTGCTCCCATAAAGTTACGAATATGAGAGGTCTAGGAATCGAAAATGACATCCATTTATTATTAACAATACTCTCACCCTTGGATTTATGTTCCTTAAAAAAAAATGTCGCATCAAAACCTTGCCAAGAAAAATCCTATGGGATAAGAACTTGGTCGAGGACAAAGAATACATATAATAGGACTAATTATCTTGAAATACTGTCTCGTTAAAACCTTGTCAAGAAAAACCAATGTAATAAAAACTTGGACGAAGGAAAAATAGTACAGTGTCTTGCTCACACTCCCTTGATACTGGCAAGCGATATTTGAATTGTTGCATTCTAATATTGTAGATCAACTTATTGAATATTGTAGTTGACAATACTTTGGTGACCAAATCAGCAAGATTGTTACAAATTTGTATTTGATGAATGTCAATATCTCCATTCTTCTGTAACCCATGTGTGTAGAAAACGCAGGTGATATATGTTTCATTTTGTCGCTTATTATGTATCCATTTTGAAGTTGGGTGATACAAGAAACAATATTCTCATATAATAGCATTAATATATTTCTTATTGAAGATAACCCGCACTTTTCTCTGATATATTGAAATATCCATTTAAATAATTTTTAATCCACTCTCCCTCGAATATTCACTGAAAGATATGCCTCATCAAAACCTTATCAAGAAAACCCATTGGGACAAAACTTGATGAAAGGAAAAAGAGTACATCATTTCTTTGAGGTATGACACGTATTCAATCTTCCTCATTAAAACCTCTCCAGGAAAACCACTTGGAAAAAAACATGGTGAAGGAAAAATAGTATAGAGTGTCGATATATTCTCCCCCTCATTGTGACGTTAAGTATTTCTGATAATTCTTTCTTTACTAGTGGGCTTGCAACTCAAATATTGTTGTTGGTAAAGACTCAGTGAAGAAATCTACTGGATTCTTATATGATCATATTCGTTCAATGTCAATAAATTGTGGATTGATATAGGGAGGAGTATATTGTTTTCTTTATGATAGTATATATTTGGCATATGCCTCATTAAAACCTAACTCGGAAAAAATCTTGTGAAAAAAAAAACCTTAGTGAAGTAAAAAGAGTACAACGCACAAAATTTGTCTCCCCTTCATTGTAACACGCATTATTACAACAATTATATTAGAATCACATAATACACTTTCGAGCCTTCCATTTAACATACGTACACAATATAGATTTAGCTGGTGAATCTACTGGATTCTTGCCTAGACAAAATTTTTGAATACATCATCGAATTTACTGTAGATATCATTTGGTGAAATATATTTCAATATCTCACGAATTTGTCGTTTGATCTTATGAATGATAATAATATATACATGATTTGTGAGGAAGTAATCAATCATTCTTTATTTCGTGAATCTCCATGATAAGAGAATATCATCATAATTAGTATCATACTTGTGAGGAAGTAATCCATAACTTCTTCCTGTATATAACTAAAAAAACTTTTTCTTGTGCTTCATGCATTTTATGTTCTTCAGGAACCTTTTATACTCCAGACACTTCTTGTTCTCCAGGATAATAATATTTTCATACGCTCTAAGTGTTTCGGGCACCTATCATGCTTCAGGCACATGTGTTCATCAAGAACATTAATATCAATCCAAGACTCATGTCATTATCTTGGAAGTTTCTTATCATAGTAAACTCTTTAATAGTTTCCAAAAGGTAAAACCCTAACGTCATTGTATCCACTACACAAGAACTTCTTCCCATAATTAATTATAGGTTTTTGCACGAACCTGTGTGATACAAGTCGGGTCATAGACTTAATAATCTTGTATGGCCATTTATTTTTTGTTGATAATTTTCACCACTTTGTGATTTAGGATACTTTTTATTCATTTTCATCCATAGTGAAAGAAAATATATCAATCCCATAAACCTTCTCACGGTTTCATATATTTTTGCTAGATGAATAATTTACATGGCTTTATTCAGGTACAATACCTTGGTCTCTTTGGGGACTATTACTTCCTTTTAAGAGTGGTGCATGTGCAAACATTAGCTAGATCAATAATTTTCGGTCGTATCATGTGGATGTGCACATTCCACGGTTTTTACCAATTCATCATATACTCATGAGATTTTTTTCTTTGGGGAATGGTATTTTAAATCAACGGGTTAACCACGCTTCATGCATTAATTATATGTAGTATACAGTTACCACGCTTCATGCGTTGGTTAGATGCATTACAAGTTTAACGCGCTTCATGCATTGGTTAAATAGATTACAGATCCACCACGCTTCATGTGTTGGTTATATTCATTACTTATTTACCAGGCTTCATACGTTGGTTAGAGGTATTTGGTGGGTCCTTGTGTGTTCTAAAATAATGCAATGAAATAGAGGAACCACTAACTGCAAGTGTACAGTTGTCCCAAGTAATATACGTGATACAAATTCGTTCGCAAGGACGGAATAGGTTGACTCTAATGCTTATCAAATAGTGGATAATTGCAAATAAGAACATATAATTTGATATATTGTTTGTTTGGTTTTCTATTACTAATGCAAATAATTAAAATACTTAATAACTTAAACTAAAATAAAAGTAGTGCAAATACTAAGCTAGACGCAAGAAAAGTAAAACGAGTAGACGCGAGAGAGATATAGTACTTGAATAACGCTAGAGTTTCATAACTCACTAAAACAGCTGTAACTTTCTCATTTCAACTTGGAATTGATCCGTTCAAGTGGCTAAATCCACGTCTAAGTAGCTAGAAATCAGCAATCAACACCAGCCTTCCAGATTTACAGCTTCAATTTGTCAACTCTTCAGGATATTTCTTCTCGCCTTTGACTTCTTTTCACGATCTTTGACTTTAATCCTTTATTCCTCTCCTTGCTAGTATTTACAAACCTACAAACTTTTCACTAAAAATAACCCATATTACGTGCAAAAGCTTAATAAATGAAAAATACTAAAATCCAAGGAGGAAAAATGAAATATAACAAATTAACATTAAAAGTCTATCGAATTAGTCAAATAAACACAAAAAATGATGTCTCCTAACGGTATAAAATTAGAACATTTAGGGTGACATCAGTATTATAGATTCACCACACTTCATGCGCTGGTTAGGATGATCCTAAGCTCACCACGCTTCAAGTGTTGGTTAAATGCATTCGTTGACATATTTGTTATATATCCTTCTAGAACAATTATATATACTGGATCGCTAACAATAAATTTATAGGATTTTACAATATTTTTTGTGTCCAATGAATGAATTTGGTATATTATTTGCAACACTTTGCAAATGACTCCTCTCTTGAGATTAAACTTCCGATTCTTTAGTTCGTGGATAGAGATGAGAAAATAAATTGTATTCCACGATATATCGCGCAATAATTCAGGATGCGGTGTTTCTCCTCTGTTGAGGGATACATTATATCATCAAATTAACACTCTACAAAACGTGTTTTAAAGATATAACCTCTCAGGTGTTCAAGATATCATATAATAAAAATAATTAAAATCAATATAAATCTCAACTACCCATTGAGATAGTCTCAATAGTCGATTTTACTAAAAAACATTGAACATATGGGTAGTCATTCGGTAAAAAAAAGAACTTATGGTTTTTTTAAGTATAGTCCAAGTGAATTTTCTATTATTATAATATATCATTAATTTACCTGTGTTACCAATTTGATCGTGTCATAATACAAAGTTCTTTGGATTGTGATATCGTTACTTTTGCACAATGTGCATTTAAACGACTCAAAATTGTATATAATACAACCCCAAAGGTTTAGCAGGAAACTAGCCTAATACACACATCTGGTATGACTTACAGTTTATAATGCGAAGATATATATATTGTTATAGATACTTGTGGTTTATACAAAATATTCATTTCGGCGAATATCCTTAACTTTAGTAAATTTATCTGATATTTACTTAAAAACATAATCTACTAGTTTATTTTATTTTTGTACCACAAGGAAATATAATTTTTGGACATCCAAATATTTTAACATACGACATGTATGCGAGCAATATATAGTTTCAATGTATAGATAATACCTATCGCTATCATTTGGTGATGACTTTTTTTTCGTGTTTATTTTTTTTGTGAATTTTTTATTATTCCACTTCTGGTGGTAAGAAATTTATTCTTTATAGTATTCATACTACTAATGAATTAAGGGTTGATTCTTTAATAACCTCAATATCTACCAAAGTGTGAATCATCCCGACATCAATTATTCGATTTTTATGACCATCAAATCTATTTTCATAGATATTAAAAAGTTGTTATATTCACTTCAGGGAATGTAACTACATTCACTTCGAGAAATGAAACTTAGCCAATGGAATGAGAATCGTAATTTTTAAATAAACAATCCATCAAATCTATTTTCATAGATATCAGAAAGTTTCAAGTTATATTCACTTCAAGAAATGTAACTGATGTCTCCTCATTTGTGATAGTAAAATATACTCATGAGACATCATTTTAGGCTTATTTATTAGTTTATAGGTTGATTTTAGCTTAATTTAGTGCACTTTCCTATTTTGGGTCTTGATTTAGTAACATAATATTTTTAGAGCATATTGGGTTTAATTGTTTATTTAGTGTGAAGCTTTAAAGATAATTATGGAGATTAATTAGAGTCCAAGTCAAAGACTACAACTTATGGAAAGAGATATGCATGGAAATTGGAGATAAGGAAACAATTGCTAAAAAGATGGAAAAGGAAAAGCTGCCTAATTCTGGGATTCTGCACACACGTCTAAAGATTGGTGTTTTTACCTAAGAAATAGGCCGAATTTGGTAATTTCCTTTATAAGGGTCAAGATAATTCTGTTGCGATTCTTTTGGTATCTTATGGAGCAAAATCCGACCAATAACGAAGAAGATACACTCAAAACAACGCAGCAGTGTTTTCCTTACGAATTTGAGTTGGGCCAGGAGTCCATTACTTGAAGTTATCTCCACCAAACGAATTAGGTCAACCCATACGCTATAAATACAGCCTCTTATCACTCTTAAATCATCCTTGGTGAAACCTTAAACCAAGAGGAAGCTTAGAACACAAGAGAGAAGTTTGGAAGGAGCTGTCATCAACAATGTCTTCTTCTACCTTTAATTTTGTAATTTCTTTCTTTTCTTGCATGAACTAATTTTCTTTAGCTTGAGTTTTAGCATTAATGTATGAACCCTAGTTTTGATTGAAATCTATCTAATTTGGGAATTTAATGTTTTAAATAGAATTATAGTTTTTATTCTCTGTTTATGTGTTTGGATTTATATTCTGTGTTCTTGTGGACTGCAGCCATTAGAATTACCATCTAGTAATTAGGATACCATTGACAACGGTGTTTAATTGCATGTTTAGCACATAACGTTTAGTTTTAGGTTTGATCTGACAACCCAACCTAGCTAGGTAATCACTATGGTTTAGTCTTTGTGACTATTTACCAATTACAGGAAAAGTTTGCTTAGGAAGCCTTATTGACACAGGTAAATCCTATTTGAAACTACCGATAGCATATTGGGACCGATTAGGGAAATACTACATAATTCACCCTTACATGTTTAGAACGGCAAAACTAGTGGGGATTACATGCTAATAACTTAAGCTATATTCTCATATTCTTCTCTTTCATATTTATTTTTCTGTCTTTAATTTCTTAGTTTTAATTTAGTTCAATTAGAAAACCAAACAAAAATCTATTTATCTTTACTTTTATTTGCGTTTAGTTGTTCTAGCTTAATTATTTACACTTGATATTTGCATAAGATTCTTCTAACCTCTGTAGTCTCTGCGGAACGAATCTTTATCTAAAACTTGCATACGATCTGTATACTTGCAGAACCGTGTAGCTCTAGGGTGTTTTTGCACTTTATTTATATCTTATTTTATCACACCCTAGGCTCCACCAAGTTTTTGGCGCCGCTGCCGGGGACTACATCGTTAGTCCTTGTGCATATATCTTGTGCTTTTAGTTTCAGTTAGTTCTATTTTACGCTTTTGTCTTTTAGTTTTTGTTTTTCAGATTTAGTTACAGATGGAGAACCCAAGGAGACTTGAGCTACCCATCGAGTTCAGAGTGGAGCCACGAGGAATTCGAGCTCCAGAAATCCAAGCCGCGAAATTTAAACCTGATCCTGGGATGCTAACTCAGTTTGCATCTCATGGATTATTCAGCGGAGATGCACATCAAGATCCGATCCGATATATTCAGAAATTCATGCAGATCTGTGATGCTTATATCGTAAGAGGAGTTACTAGGGAACAAGTATATTACCTGATGTTCCAGTTCTTCTTGACCGGATGTGCAAGCAATTGGTATGATACCCAATACCCTCATGTTATTCCAGATTGGGACAAGCTTCAAGCAAGATTCCTAGACCGTTTTTATCCGGTTAGTAGACGTTTAAAAGATATGTTGGAGCTTGAACAATTTATACAGAAAGAGGAAGAGAGTTTGGGTGAAGCATGGTTACGATTTACAGAGAAGAAAGCGAGGTGTCCATATCATAGATCCTCACCGGAATATTATTTAACCTTGTTTTATGGAGGCCTTAATGATAAATCAAGAGAAAAAGCAGATTCGTTAGGAAACGCGGGTTTTGTGTTGCTAGATCCTGTAGAAGCTGAGTTGGGGATGGAGAGAATTCTTGAGAACGAGAGAAGTTGGCCAAAGAGAGTAATAAAAGAAGATAATTCAACATCACTTAAGCTTAAAGAATTGGCTAAACAACTCGAAGAACTTAAGGAACAAGCCCGAACAATTGCTCAGGTGAATACGATACGCACAATTCCTCCGTGTCCTGGTTGTGGATCAAGAAATCATGTGTGGGAAGGATGTATGAATAATCCAGCAGTAGCTTCCGTTCAATATCCTCAAGATAACTATTACTCTAATGGTTATGCTTGTCCTCAAAAAAGTTACACTAATTATCAACAACCTCCACAACAAAAGAGTTGGGTAAGACTACAAGAAACTTATCATCAACCCCAACTTCAATCCTATAATCCACCACAACCTATTCAGAATAAGGCACCCATGGTTAAAACTTGTCAAGAACCAAAGAAAGATCCACCTAAACAATCAATGCAATTGGCAAAACGAGAACAAATCCAAGACTTGAATTCGGGTATGGCTAAATTAATACAAGCAGCTGAGAAAATGAATCATAGCCAACAGAAAGTTCAAACACAGGATAAGATTATCAAGCAACTAGAGCATACTATATCACATATGGCGAGTAAATTACAAAATCGGCCAAAAGGGAAACTCCCAAGTGATACTATTGCTCCTAGAAATGATTATTGCCATGCAGTTGAATTGCGAAGTGGAAAACAACTACCTCCACCTAGATCAGAAACAGAACCAATCCCTATTCCAGAACAAAGGGGGGAAGAACCAATCAAAGATACAGTTGATGAGGTAGTTAAACCGAAGAGTGTCCAAACCGAGACACCTGAGAAGACAAGAAAACCAGTGGAACTCAATACACGCCTTCCACCACCATACCCTTCACGTGTCAGAAAGAAGGACAATGACCTGGAATTCAAGAAGTTCGATGACATGGTGAGCAAGGTTGAGATTAAAATGCCGTTTGTTGAAGCTATCAAAAGAATGCCGAAATATCTAAAATTCATGAAGAACATTCTTTCGAACAAACGAAGTATAGAAACCGCGGATATGAGTGGATCACCAGAGGGGTGTTATGCTATCAAGTTACCACCAGAAGAGCCCCTTCCCACGAAATTTTGGATGGAACCATCCATACTTATGAAGAATCGAGCTGAAAAGTTCGTGGGAATCAAAGGAAAGGGGTGGAAATTTCGTCATTATTAATCAAATTAATTTCAGTTGAACGAATTGGAGGAGTTTCGTTATCTTGCCTATGAAAATTCACGTCTCTACAAGGAGAAAACAAAGCGATAGCATGATAAAAGGCTCCGTCCAAAGCATTTCGAGATTGGACAGAAGGTTTTATTATACAACTCTCGATTTTCGAACTACCCAGGAAAGCTAAAATCCCGTTGGGGAGGACCTTACATTGTTACCAAAGTCACGCCGTATGGAGCGATTAAGATTGAAAATCCTACCGAACAACGGACATTCATGGTGAATGGCCAGCGTTTGAAGAGATACTATGACAGTGAGGACTTTGGGCAAGGGGAGAAAATCTACCTTGTCGAATGCGCGTAGCCTGAGGTACACGTCTAACTCAAAGACGTTAAACAAAAGTGCTCTTGGGAGACACCCCTTGTTTTAATTTCTTTTTAGACTAGTTTTTTTTACTTTGTAGTGTACAATTTTAAGTTAGTGTAGATTTTTAATTGTGTTTACAAGCTAATAGGAGAGAAAGGTAGTGTGTTATTGTGCAGGAAACGAGTTTGGGGTCGAAAGGAAAAAATTGGAGGAACTCAAAGCCTGGCGCGGACTACCCCGCGAACTACCCCATGGTCCGCAGGGATGCACCGTGCCCAGAAAACCCGTACCACGGTCGGGTACCACGGGTTTTATCCAGAAAGGAGAAAAAAATCGACCTGAAGGCGCGGTACACCGGACCCCTGGTCCGCACGCCCAAAACGCGTGCCACGGGGTCGGGTACCACGGGTTTTTTGACGGACATAGCGCGGACTACCCCCTGCACCGCACCCCTGGTCCGCAGGCACAAAACACGTGCCATGGGGTGCTATCTTGGGTATTATCCAGTGGGCAAAAATTTGGAGCAGCAGAAGCTGCGGTATACCGCATGATTCGTCTGGTGCACCGCAGGAGGCGGTTTGTGAAGGAATTCTTTTCCTAATCAAATTCTTACCTTATGAGATTAACCCTAGCCTTCCATACACGAATTTTTCAGACCCAAACCCTATATATACACCTTAAAGCTTGTGCAAACCTTCACAATTAACACAACAACTCATCAAATCCTCTCCAATCATCTTCCATAAACACAATCCTTCATCAAATTCATCACACTACACCATCAAAACACCATCAAATTCAACAAGCTTTAAAGTTTTCTTCCAAGATCAATCAATTAACCTTTCTCTTTAACCAATTCCAAGCAACAACATCAAGCTACACCAACTTTTCCTTAAACTTTTAATCCATCCTTGGTATAACTTGAGTTGTGGGTGAAACAAGCATGACTAACAGATCTGAAGCTATGGAATACAAGAGAAAGTGTTCAATCCTTGGGAAGAATAAGAAATTGCCTGGAGCCACCATTGAAAAACCCATCAATCTTGATGAGGTTTCTGAAAAATCAAAAGAAAAGGCACCAGCACAACCACTACCAAAGAAGTTAACTGCTAGAATGTCCATACCATCAAGGAGGCCTTCAGAGAAAATAAAAATCCAAGACCAAGGTTCTTCTACCTCTTCCTCTGAAATTGCTTATGATCTTCCTCCTTGGGCTATCAAGTTACAGAACAAAGTTGAAAGATTACGTGAAGATAACAAAGACCTTTGGGTAGAAATCATGCAATTGGAAACACGGGTAGAGAATTTGACCTTGTACAAGGATGTAGATGATTACACCGATCCCTCAGCTTCCGAAGATGAGGATGATATGATGGATCTCTATGGCCAGCCAGGTAGGTCATTCTAATTTTTCTCAATAGCTTGTATGCATTAGGTAGTTTAGTTAGTTTTATTTTTAAATTTTATTTCATGCTTGAGTCTTTTTCGAGTCGTGGGGACACGGCTCACTTTTGAGTTGGGGGTGGGGATTCGTTGTCCTCATCTTCCTTTTCGTTTTTGCATAAAATTTAAAAAATTTAGGTTGAATTAAGGCATAGAATATCTTGAATGTACCTATTTGAGCATGAATTTTACTAGGTCAATGATAGTAAGTAGTATGTTTTTGAAAGATGTCATAAGTTTGTTTAGATGCATGTATGAAAACAGGAAATAAAGGATAGAAAAGTTAATGAGCAATGCTAAGAAGTATGTTGAAACTTAGGAATAGTTATTTGGTGTGTAGAACGTGAGGTTTAAAATTAGTTGAAAACCCACTTGTCTATGAACTAATAATGAAACAGTAACGAAATCCGGTAGTTAGAAAAATGACTAAGGCAGTTCTTTCATGATAAAACACTTGAAGCCCTTTATACTTTCTCACCCTTTTATTTGATATTATTGTTATTTATCCGTCTTAGCCCCTCTGAGCCTTTCTAAAGCCTTTATTGAAACACATTATAATCCATACCCTTAGTTTTTAGGACTTATCTATATGACCCGCACTCGAATCGCAAAACCTGAGACAACTCGTTTTAGAGCTTGAGTTTGGGGTGGTGGGTTTCATTGTTAGGGAACATTGGGTTTGGGAATTATCTTTGTGATTTTATTGATGATGAAATTGTTATTATTGTAACCCTTTGCCGGGGTAATAGTGAATGAAAAAGAAGCTACGAGCTAATTTTGCCAACAAGGGCATAAAAAGAATATATATATATATGAAAAATAGCGTGATATCTCGAACATCAAAAAGAGAATCATAGCTATACAAAAGAAAAAATTGATATGAAAAGAAAATATATATTCGGACCGGCAAAGTGGAATTTGTATATCATCATAAAAGGTTTTATTTGGGATTATTGGGGATGCAAATCAAAAGCATCAATAAATTGGGTTGAGTGAGAACATCTTCGAGTGAAAACTCAAGCTCTAGGGCGATTCGTTGATGGCTAGTGAGGAGAGAGCCAAAAGCTCACTTTTCATCATCCAAATATACCACACCCGTCCTTAAGCCAAGTTATAACCAAGACCTTAGGATTTTTAACTACTAGATGGAGAAACAATTGAGCTATTAGGTAGTAGGTAAGTGGACCATTGGATGCTGTATTTGGACCTATGAACAACCTATAGCCATTAACCTGAACTAAGTTATCATCCTCTCCTTCTGGCATTGCGAAATTAATCTTAACTTGAATTTAAGGAATGTTGATTGCATGTATATTAAACATCTTTGTGCATTATTTCTTGAGCATTACTACATGAGATTTTTTGGATTTTATGCTCTAGGATCATTCATTATATTCTGTTCTTGATCTCCTCCGACTTCTTCTTGTTTATTTTGACTACCCTATTGTTCTTTACTTTTATTGTATCGGGACGATACAACTTTGAGTTGGGGGTCTTGATGTCTCCTCATTTGTGATAGTAAAATATACTCATGAGACATCATTTTAGGCTTATTTATTAGTTTATAGGTTGATTTTAGCTTAATTTAGTGCACTTTCCTATTTTGGGTCTTGATTTAGTAACATAATATTTTTAGAGCATATTGGGTTTAATTGTTTATTTAGTGTGAAGCTTTAAAGATAATTATGGAGATTAATTAGAGTCCAAGTCAAAGACTACAACTTATGGAAAGAGATATGCATGGAAATTGGAGATAAGGAAACAATTGCTAAAAAGATGGAAAAGGAAAAGCTGCCTAATTCTGGGATTCTGCACACACGTCTAAAGATTGGTGTTTTTACCTAAGAAATAGGCCGAATTTGGTAATTTCCTTTATAAGGGTCAAGATAATTCTGTTGCGATTCTTTTGGTATCTTATGGAGCAAAATCCGACCAATAACGAAGAAGATACACTCAAAACAACGCAGCAGTGTTTTCCTTACGAATTTGAGTTGGGCTAGGAGTCCATTACTTGAAGTTATCTCCACCAAACGAATTAGGTCAACCCATACACTATAAATACAGCCTCTTATCACTCTTAAATCATCCTTGGTGAAACCTTAAACCAAGAGGAAGCTTAGAACACAAGAGAGAAGTTTGGAAGGAGCTGTCATCAACAATGTCTTCTTCTACCTTTAATTTTGTAATTTCTTTCTTTTCTTGCATGAACTAATTTTCTTTAGCTTGAGTTTTAGCATTAATGTATGAACCCTAGTTTTGATTGAAATCTATCTAATTTGGGAATTTAATGTTTTAAATAGAATTATAGTTTTTATTCTCTGTTTATGTGTTTGGATTTATATTCTGTGTTCTTGTGGACTGCAGCCATTAGAATTACCATCTAGTAATTAGGATACCATTGACAACGGTGTTTAATTGCATGTTTAGCACATAACGTTTAGTTTTAGGTTTGATCTGACAACCCAACCTAGCTAGGTAATCACTATGGTTTAGTCTTTGTGACTATTTACCAATTACAGGAAAAGTTTGCTTAGGAAGCCTTATTGACACAGGTAAATCCTATTTGAAACTACCGATAGCATATTGGGACCGATTAGGGAAATACTACATAATTCACCCTTACATGTTTAGAACGGCAAAACTAGTGGGGATTACATGCTAATAACTTAAGCTATATTCTCATATTCTTCTCTTTCATATTTATTTTTCTGTCTTTAATTTCTTAGTTTTAATTTAGTTCAATTAGAAAACCAAACAAAAATCTATTTATCTTTACTTTTATTTGCGTTTAGTTGTTCTAGCTTAATTATTTACACTTGATATTTGCATAAGATTCTTCTAACCTCTGTAGTCTCTGCGGAACGAATCTTTATCTAAAACTTGCATACGATCTGTATACTTGCAGAACCGTGTAGCTCTAGGGTGTTTTTGCACTTTATTTATATCTTATTTTATCACACCCTAGGCTCCACCAGTAACTACATTCACTTCGAGAAATGAAACTTAGCCAATGGAATGCGAATCATGGTTTTTTATATAAACAATTCATTATTTTCTCGTTTACAAGCAAATATAATTTTAATCCATAATATTGGGAAAAATTTTTACTCCACGATATTATTACTGCAGGAATATAATCATGGCTTTGAAAGTTTGAGACAAAATTCTTCTACACGTATACATCTGGGTTACTTTAACCATTTTGATATTTATAACATAAAATTTTAATGGATAAGCAAATGCAGAGAACGTGTTTTACAAAACATAGAGATATTACACAGTGACTACTAGTTATATATGGCATCTAGAGAAATATACATGGGTCTAGTACACATACATAATTATATAGGACAAATTAGTGTCATAGTTACATATGAACTTAGATAAAATATGTTCATATTGAACTTTTTCTTTGATTTCATTTCTACTCGATAGAGATAAACTACGTCTGGTATGCACCCAACCTAACTCCACTACACTGATAACATTTAGTGTCATCATTTGGTGACGATTTTATTTTGTGTGTTTACCAAAAAAAATTCCACTTCTAGTGGTTAGAGTTATTTTTCTTAGTAGTATTCAGACTATTATGAGACCACAAATTATTCCTTCCACGACTTTATCCTTTTCTGAAGTTCAGGTCATCGGAATTTCAATTCTATAAATATGGAAAATATTGCACTTTCTTCAAGAAATATAGTTTCATTTCAGGAAACGATTTTTACAGAAATTAAAATCTGTTCATTCAATTAAGGGAATATATTTCCATTACTTTAGGGAATAAAATTTAGTGAAAAGAATATTAATTATAAAATTAAAATACCAAATCGAGTTATAAAATATTATCAGTATATAATCGTATAATTTCAAATGAATTAAATAAAACCTGATTATTTTATTTGAAACATCACCAGCGTAACTCCTGTTATTTTCATGGTTGAATTAAATTTCGCTTCCTTCTCTAATATATTGAAAATATTGCATTTTTATCCATAAATGCATTTTTTTTCCGAAATACATTTTCATTTACCTTAGAAAATGGTTATAGATAGTGTACACAATGTTTCAAAATCTATTATCAAAACCATGTAAATTCTATATTATCAAAACCTAAAATCAAAAATTAAATTTAATAAACTATAAAAAAATTCAAAAGAATAATTGTTACTCCAAAATATAACCTAAAATAACATTGGTCAAACATGTATTGGATATACAAAAATAGTTAAAAATGCTACTAATTATATCACATTCATAAAAATACAAAATCAAATTAAAACATGAGTAATGATATATACCACCCGAATTCATACCACCCAAATACCATCCAATGACGTGGCATGAATTGGTTGGTTACAAATTTTTAATCAAATGAAGAAAATAAATACATTAACGATTTGTAACCAACCAATTCACACCACGTCATTGGGTAGTATTCGGGTGGTATATATCATTACTCTTAAAACATATAAACATATTTAAATTGCTAAAAATAATAAAAATATGTGTAATGGAATGAACAATTACTTATGTAAATAAATAAGATGAATGGATTGAGTTGATAGAATTTTTGGAGAATAAGAAAATGAAAAATGATAAAATAAGAGTTAGGGTTAGTAAATTTAGAAAAACGTGAAGAGCGCCTCCTACAACTATTTTGTTCTATAAGTTTATTTTTCAATTATTTTTCCAAAAATATTTTTAAAAAAACTCTCTATTAGTAAGACATAAAAATAGAATTCATTGATTTTTTTTGGCATTTTGATTACAAAAAAACTTATCTAATACCCCTAATCGTTAATTACCTCATTATCACATCATAATCGTTACTGATATAAGAGACCAAAAGGGAAAACAACCAACGAAGAAAACAAAGACAAAAGAAAATGATGCTAAAAATTAGCAAAACTTTATACTCAGGTACAAGATTAGTAAGAATTGAATCAAAAGCAAGAGCCTTATATTCAACTACTTGTCTTCATCAACGCCATCTCCAATTCCATACCAGCGTCAGATTGTGGAGAATCACATCACCAATCTTCAACAACAATTATTTTGGACAAAGTAATGTGGGGTCCATGCAGATTCGTGCAATGTCAGGTGAAATTTCTGGGTCAATATCTGAAAAGAGTGTTAAGAAGACGATCAGTGATAACCCACTTGTTGTTTATTCCAAGACTACCTGCGGGTAACCTAATTCACACACCTTTTACTTTTTAATTGTTGTCCAGATTCCTAATTTCCTTAACGTGTTACACCCCTCATGGTTAATTTTAGCTCCAATTTTATTTTTCACCTCTCTGTATTTAAAGTCAAAGATGCAATTTGAAGTTAAAGACTTGATTTTTTATATCTGTATTTAGAATTAGTTTATGCTTCCGTTTTTTAAATGGTTAGCTGCTTAACTGTATTTATTTGATTTTGGAATTTTGATGATGAAGGTTCTCAAGTGAAGTGAAAGCTTTATTCAGGAAGCTCGGTGCGGATGCACATGTTGTTGAATTAGACAGATTGGGTATGTTTTCCTTTACACCATTTTACATTCTTCATAATTGCCGATTGATCCTTAAATTAATGGGATTTTGCATACTTTTAGGGTCTGATGGATATGAATTGCAGAAGATACTTGAGAAGCTCACTGGGCAACGTACAGTTCCTAATGTATTTATTGGTAAGTGGCGTTGAATCATATCTACGAAACTCAATGTGTTCTCAACATTAAACACTCTTTTTAAGTCAAAATATATTTAAGATTTATGAAAAATATAGTCAGAACATAGAAATAGAATAAAATCCAAGCTTTATATTAAAAAGATCAGTTTCCAGTTTTCTTTTTAAGATAGAGCCTTAAATATCAAGTTAATAAAATTCTTGGATCTTTCAAAACCATATACTTTTGTACAGCTTTAATATTGTTCGATGAATTTTTTGGAATCTAAAAGGATTCTAAAACATTTGTTTCTGTTCATGATCAGGAGGAAAACATATAGGTGGATGTTCAGGTATGATCATTAACAAATCTCTAATAACTGATAAACTAGTGGAACATTGAAAAGCAATTATAATGTTTTGTTTCTTATTTATTTTCTGTTGTTAACAGATACCCTTAATCTACATGATAAAGGAGAACTCGAAGCTTTGTTAGAAGAGGCAGATGCCATATAGACCGAGAACTAGTATTACTTGAAGAATCCTTTCCTTTCCATCTTTTATTTATTTCGAGAATTGGTGACACGGTTTATCATATTTATCACGCCAAAAATGGTTGTCTGGTTTGTGATTATACCAAATCTGTATTTCTAATAGAACAAAAGTTTCAGTTTACTGTTATAAGTTTAATAATTAGTAGCCTTTTGTTTGTAACATAATTTGAAGCATTTGTATTTTTTTTTAGCTTTTGTTGCTAAAGCAAAAGACAGAAGTCACACACAGAAGTGGGTAAATGTTTTATCTAGACTTATGGGGATCCTTAAAGACTATAATTACTTGCTTCACACAGTACATTATACTACACCACTTAACAAATCGTTCACGTTTTAACAAAAGTTCCTACTTCCTACTACAATTTTTGTCAAATATGTGGAGCATGACAAAAGTCCCATCACAGCCTTGGATTATTAATTCTTCCTTCTCCGAATATATAAAGTTTGTCGATGGGCCGGCTAGTCTAGTATCCTTCTCGAAAGATAAACATATTGGGTGACAATAAAACCATCTTCAATCATTGATCTGTGAATAAATTGTTGCTTCAATATCCACGTATCTATTCGAATGATAAACTATAAATTCTAATATCATAAATTTTCTTAATTTTGTAGTTTGGTAGTATTTAATAATATATGTGTTGTAATTTTCTTTTACTTTATATATCTAATATAAAATTATATATAATAAAAAGCACAGCTCATTGTATTTTTCTTGCCTTTCCAATATAAATTATGTTTAATGATACTTGGTGGTAATACCATTTTTTTTTTGGGAAATTCATTATTATATTTAGATGAAAAAGTATAATTATAACCCGTTGGGATTAGCTCACTGACCAGGGCCTTGGTCATCCAATCTAGTGGTGCAAGTTCAAACCGAGTCAATGATTCCGGTCCAAAGTGGCTCTCCTATGTAACAAAAAAAAGTACAATTATAGAAAAAGAAAATAAGTACAAAGGTGCAAAAGGAACTACCCCATTCCAAGTAGCGGAAAATAATCGATCCATATGTCCCTAACTAGTCTATCTCCGTTTGTGTGTCTTTTAGTTGACCTTGCAATGATGTACGTCCTTGAATTGAGTGACTTGAGAATATGGATAAACGATACCTATACATATTGTATAGGCAACTCCATGTCCTGCAGATGACAGGGCAGACATTTGAGATATATTGTATAGGCAGATGATAGGGCAAACATCTGAGATATATTGTATAGGCAGCTCCATGTCCTGCAGATGATAGGGCAGACATTTGAGCTAGATTTTGACGGATGTTTGATCTATTGAATCATTTCAAGGTTGTCAAAGTAAATATCATTACTCTTCTAATGATACTGTTCACATAACTTCGTCGCTTATAGCACTCTTTGTGTTTCTCTTTCTCATGAAGGTTCTTTTGATTAAGGAATAAAAAGAGTAATAAAGTGTAAGAGAGAAAAAAGTTATATAGGTTTATAGGAAAATAGGATTGAGGAGAGAGAGTATATATATTTAGGTTTAGAAAAATAATAATTAGTATATATAAGAAATAAAAAAAAAAAAGGTAAAAAAGTAATTGAATTTTCAGATTATAGTGTAAATTTTTGTTTGGGATTTTAGTAAAAAAGAAAAAAGATAAATAAGATTGGCGAAGGGCATTTAAAATGTCTTTTTTTTTTGCTACAAGAGAGGTCAAAAGACCGGGAAGTATGACTTCCTACAACTTATTAATTAACTAGTTGCGTTCTGGGAGTGGCCCAGCCACACCTATCTTTCTTCAAGAGTCTCAACAACCCATCTGGTGGGTCACCATACGGACTCGGGTCTTCTTCTCTAGCCAAACCAAACTTAGCCAACCAATCTGCGCACTTATTAGCCTCATGATAGTTCCATACCATTTCCCAATCCGTTCTAATCTTCAAGATATCGCAACAAGCCTTCAAACAACCATTCAGAACAGCTCCTGAGTTCACACCGCCCTTCACTAGCGCGTGCATCTCACGCGAGTCTGTTTCAATCGTAAGTGATGTAAAGCCACGGTTAATTGCCATATTCAGCCCAAAATGCAAGGCCAAGAGCTCTGCGTCTAGAGTTGTTTGTACTATACTCCTCCCCGCAAAACCATCGATATAATCCCCATTAGAATTACGAAAGAGACCTCATATACCCGCCAAAGAGTTATTCTCGCGCACGCCCCATCTATATTTAGCTTTAACCCGAACATGGGTTTCACCCATTTAACTAAAACACTCTTAGCTGAAGTAATTAACCCACCCTCTCTCTCAATACCCCAAGCCCTTATATAATCGCTAGCGGCATTTAAAATGATGGCCTTCAATTCCTTAATCGACCTAGGATCTCTATCTTGTTCGAAAATCCTCTTGTTCCTCTCTGTCCACGTATGCAGCTGCAAGACTCCTTGTTTCAAGACCGTTGATTAGTTTAGTACTGGACAAAAATTTTTTCCACCAAGAAATTGCATCCGCAGGTCCCTGATCTTCACTTGAGCCTGCTGCGCTGACCCGCGTCCCTTCCAGTAGATGTTGTCCGCGGGTACTGCTACTGTCCACCGTGTGTCCCTACAGAATATCGCTCCTGACCACGAACAAGACACCAGGTCCCTCCTTGAAAATGTCTTCAACACTCCTTGAATAAAATCTCATTTTATCATATTTCTAGAATCATAATAAAATTGATAATTTCTTAGCTTAGAGGAATAACCATTCACCTATAGTCTAATTTTTTTCTTTTTAAATGTTTGTATGTTTTTTTTGTGAAAACTTTTTCCAAAAGCGTCATCAGTTAATTGCTGAACCATGTCATAAATCATGCCATGTGTTAAGGTTTTAATTTTACGTCCAAAAAAAAAAATTAATTTAATGATTAGGTAAGAAACTACTATTGAAAATATATTTTGGAAAACTGAAAAAGAAAAAAGAACAGGAAAAAGCCCATGACAAATAAAGGGGTGGGAAACATCATAAGCCAAAAGAAGAGGGGCCGATAATAATGTCCAAAATAGTCAAATGTCACGAAATGAAAAAACTATAAAAATACAAAATAGAAAAAGGGCAGGGAGTAGCTAGGGTCTCTTTTTTGCTTGAAAGCTTTTACTTTTCTATAACCATTTTCAGTTTTCTTCGATTTCCGCTATAGGATCTCAAAAATTATGGTGAGAGGACTGCTAAGCAAGCTCGCAAATCGGTCACTCTCCGTCGCCGGAAAATGGCAACAACAACAGCTCCGCCGCCTCAACATCCACGAGTATCAGGTCCACTATATTCGCATCTCATATATTACAATATATCCCTATGTTTATCGATGCATATACACTCTTTTCTGTATATATTTAATTTTTTTTCACTTTTATACGTATATTGATATATAGAGACTGCATTTCTTAGTAAATGTTGTTGTAATAAGTGCGATCCCGTGGCTAGTTATTGTGCTTTGATGTTTCGTACAAGCTTATTATGTATAATGATTGAAATTATTTAAAATTGTGATGTTATTAGGGAGCTGAATTGATGGGGAAATATGGAATCAATGTTCCTAAAGGTGTAGCTGTGTCCTCCCTTGAAGAACTGAAAAAGGCAGTTCAGGATGTTTTCCCAGGCGAAAATGAGGTTATTATACAAGAACATAGTACTTATTATTTCAAAAGATGCAGATTAACCCCCTGTGGAGGGGTAGATTTGCAATATTGATATATAACAGGGATATATTTGAGTGTACAGATTGTGGTGAAATCTCAAATCCTTGCTGGTGGTAGAGGATTAGGAACATTCAAAAGTGGACTTAAAGGTGGAGTTCATATTGTCAAAACTGATCAAGCTGCAGATATAGCTGGTATTTTAGACTCTTTTACCCTCTATAATATATAAATTCAATATATAAGTACTTGCTTTGAAATTCTTTAATGTCAATCTGAAAACTGATTATTCCAATCTTTATTTTTCAGGAAAGATGCTTGGACAAGTACTTGTTACAAAGCAGAGTGGACCCCAGGGAAAAGTTGTTAGCAAGGTCTGAAAATTGTTCATAAGTGTAAAATTCATAGTCACAACTTAACATTTGCCTTCACTTTCAGGTTTATCTATGCCAAAAATTATCACTAGTTAACGAAATGTACTTTTCCATCATTCTTGACCGAGTATCTGCTGGTCCCGTAAGTTTACTCTTATACCCCTCTTATCACAAGTAAAGATTCTTTCTTAATAACTCCATCTTTTTGCACAGCTTATTATCGCCTGCGCAAAAGGAGGAACAAGTATCGAAGATCTAGCTGAAAAATTCCCTGATCAGATTATAAAGGTTACTTTTATTAACTTCTCTCAATTAACAAAATTGTCATTTTGTTATGCTTAATTAATTTTCTTCACAGGTCCCTGTCGATGTTTTCAAAGGAATCACTGATGAAGATGCAGCTAAAGTGGTCGATGGTTTGTCACCAAAAGTAGCTGATAGAACTGATTCAATCGAACAAGTGAAAAAACTATACAAACTCTTCTGTGAATGTGACTGTACAATGTTAGAAGTAAGATAATTTAATAAATTTTTATTCGATTAATAAACTTTTATATATTAAAACACGAAAATTATACACAGATTAATCCTCTTGCGGAAACATCTGATAACTTATTAGTAGCTGCTGATGCAAAGCTAAATTTCGATGATAATGCTGCTTTTCGTCAAAAAGATGTGTTTACTTTACGTGACCCTACACAAGAGGATCCTCGTGAGGTATGATTTGACTATTTGTTGACTTTTTATGGACCGTTGTAAAAAATGGTTGTGTTATGACAGGTGGCAGCTGCTAAAGCGGATTTGAATTACATTGGTTTAGATGGAGAAATTGGGTGTATGGTTAATGGTGCTGGTTTAGCTATGGCTACTATGGATATTATTAAATTACATGGAGGTACTCCAGCTAATTTTCTTGATGTGGGTGGAAATGCATCTGAAAACCAGGTAAGTTTGGGTTAGAGTTAATTAACCATGGTTAAATATGTGACGGAGATTGAGTTAAATGATATACTTGAAATAGGTTGTGGAGGCGTTTAAGATTTTAACTTCAGATGATAAAGTGAAAGCGATACTTGTGAACATATTTGGAGGGATTATGAAGTGTGATGTCATAGCTAGTGGAATTGTTAATGCTGCTAAACATGTAAGTTTTTGAATTTTACTAATTGGTCCCTGAAGTTGTATATGTTAACATATTTGTCTTGTTTTGAAGGTTCAACTCAAGGTACCAGTAGTTGTGAGGCTTGAAGGAACAAATGTTGACCAAGGAAAGAGAATTCTCAAGGTAAATAGAAAATTCTTCAACTTAGTTTTCAAGAATACGATGTTTTATATATGGGGGCTTTTTTGTCTTTTTGTTACAGGAAAGTGGAATGACTTTGATTACTGCTGAAGATTTGGATGATGCAGCAGAGAAGGCAGTTAAGGCATCAAAGTAAATGAAATGTTTTAATTTTTGGGGCTTGTTTTTGTCCTAAAGTTGATATATTCTCGTATTTTTGGCCCTGGGAAAGGGTATATTTAAGGTTAAATTCATACGCAGATTATAAAGTGTTGTTTTATCAAGGAATTAAATTTAGAAGTGAATAAATTTATAAATTGAGTTTTCAATTTTTAAATATACTTTCTGGTACTGTATTACTGGCTGGTACTAAATACACCGCAATATGTGTTTGGATTATTTTGGTGTGTTTGTGCTTGATGTGAAATGCGAATAAATCTTTTAGAGTATAATTCCTTTTTTGTCCTCAACTGACAGCCACATTATAATCAACTGACGGAATTTCACTCGAGGACTAATACTGGGATAAAAATTAAGTTGGAGAACTATTTAAGAAATTTTAAAAGAAGATTTTGCTAAGTAATTTATAATTTGAGGAAAAAAAAGAAATTTACTCAAAATTGTATGATAGGCTGATGTTGAATCTGCTAGGTTTGTTGTTTTCTTTCTTCCAAAACTATAAAATGATTCCTATTGACAATGTAATTTGCCAAAATACTTGCATCATCCAATTTCCTCTTTCCTCCTTTTTCGTTTTGGCATGGTTTTTTTTATTTTAATTTAGAAAATGACAAGTTTTACAAATAAAATTAACCTATTCCAAGTCTAGCAAACCGCTCCCTCAAAAGTGTCAATGACTCATGATCCTTTGTTGCCCTGTGCCTGACAATTTTCGCTAAGCTGTCTGCTCGTTCATTCAACCGTCGCGGAATATGTTTGAAAAAGACCGGTCTAATATCTGTTGCCAGTCTTCATATCTGATTAAGTCATGGTTTGAGCCTCCAACTCGCAGCCGACACCTGCTGAATACCCTGAATTATCTCAAGGTTATCCGAGAAGATTGTTACCCCCTCGTATGGATCTCGTATTGCTGTATCCAATGCGTATATAATAGCTTTGGTTTCTCCTTCCGTGCACGAGTTACACATGGTGCTTGATGTGAACTCTGTTTGTTGTCCTGTCTCTTTGTCAGTTTGAACCACCCCTATCTCAGTGGGTACATGTGCCTGATCAAATGATGTGTCACATGTGAAAGCGTACCTTGTTTGAAAATTATTTATTTACTTGATTTGATTAATGATTTTTTTATAGATGTAAATTATTTATTTATTTATTTGATTTGATTAACGATATATTTTCAACCAAATCACGCTACATTATAGATGATATATTAGTGGTATGAATTTAAATAGTATATATCATTACTTTTTCTTTTTAATAATTGTATTGATATTGATTATAATTGAATTAGGATCAACTTTACAGTAATAGTGTCATAAGGTATAACGTCGCCTATCGTCCTATCCACATCAAACATTTTTTCCTTTTTTTTAAATGAATCAGACATGGTTATCACTAAATTAAAAATGGACAAGTTGCAACTTAAATATTAAAAATATATTGATCATAGAGGACATAAATTGATCAGAAAATTCGTTAGACGGGATATTTTTATAACACATGAAAAAAAATCAAAAGATGAATAAAAAATGGGATTATTTTTTTTGTCAAAAATAAAATAAAATGACTATAAATTTTAAAGCATAAGCTATAAATATAGCTACGGAAATCTTTGGCCATTTTCCCAAATATAAATGAGGAATATACCTTTTAGGGCCCAAAATTCAAAAAAGAGAATTTTAAGGGCCCAGTTTTTCTTTATGTTTTTTAAGGGCCTAACTAGATTTTTTGGCTGGTTAGGTTCACGTTTTAGGGGGTTCGCACCCGCTATTTTTTGAATTTTTAGGGGGTAGATCCCCCTATTTTATTTTTCGGGGGTACACGCCCACCATTTTTTAATTGAAGTCCATTTTTTATTCAAGTCCTTTAAGTCAATATTGTCCAAAATACCCCCTAATTGTCCAGAATACCCCCTAATTGTCCAGAATACCCCCTAATTGTCCACCAATACCCCCTAAAATACCACCAATACCCCCTAAATATCACAAATACCACAAATACCCCCTAAATACCACAAAACCCCCTAAAATAAACTGGTGTTGGTGGTGGTGTTGCTGGTGGGGTTGGGAAGGTCACTGGTGGGTTGGGAAGCTCGCAGCCGGTGTTAATGGTGGTGTTGGCGTGATGGTTGGTGGTGGTGCGCTGGGTGGGTGTGGTTCGAGGGTGGTGGGTGATCTCGAATGTCAGCAGAGCTCGAATAGGTGGTGGTGGTGCGCTCGGTGGGTGTGGTTCGAACAGTTGGTGGTGGTGCGCTGGGTGAGGTGGTTCGACCGGAGATGGGTGGTTCCTGGTTCGTGGTGGCTCATCGCGAGGGGTGGTGGATCTGAGAGTGGTGGTTCGAACGGAGAAGGATCTCGATCTGGTGGTGGATCTCAATCTGGTGGTGGACCTCGAGCTCGCGGCGAGGGGTTGGTTGTGGTGTTGGTGGAGCTCGAGCTCGCAGCGATGGTGGCTCGTCGTGCTGGTGCAGGAAAACATTAGCAGCTTGGTGGTGGTGTCTCGTCGTGGTGGTGCTCGACACCACAGCAGCAGCGGAGGTCGTGGTCGTGGTGGATCTCGACGGCAGCAGTGTTGTCCCGGTGGTGGCTCGTCGTGGTGATGTAGTGGTGGCTAGGTGTGGTGCAGATCTGGTGCTGGATCTCGAAATCACAGCAGAGGCCATGGTGGAGCTCGAAATCACAGCAGAGGCGGGGGTGGTGGTGGTGGCTCGGAGAAGAGAATCAAGGTGGTGGTGATGGGGCTGGAGAGGAGAGCAGGGTGATGGTGGTGGTGGCGCCGTCGAGAAAGAAGGGGGCGGCGACGGGGTTTGGCTGCAGGGGGAGAGAGAGACAAATGGGGAGGGGGGTAGGGTTTCTGTCGATAAATGAATGGGGTGGGTGGGGTGGGTTATATGGGTTTTGTTGGTTTTATCTAGTTGGATCCTAACTAGGGTAATGGGCTAGTTGGGTTTCAATTGGGGCCCTTTTTTAGAAAACAAAGGTGTAAAAGGGCCCTAAAACCTCTTTTACCCAATATAAATGGAGATACACTTATGATCAACAAAAAAAACAAAAAAAAAAAACTTAAAGATGAAAGACATAAGAATACGATACGTCGGTCCCACGGTAGATCAGCAGAGTTTGAGTAGAAGACAATGTTCTCTAACTGACAAACAACTTTCAACAAGTCACACCACTTATTCATAGAAAAGCACTACTGGTCTACACACGAACAAGGAACAACAACAAGAAGAAGAATTCGGAGCAATATATAATAATATATTATATAATCTATATAATTATCTTAAGATTAGCAATATGATAGACTCAAAGATGAAGATGGAAAATAGCGAGAATGGTGATCTTCATCGTCCATTGTTAAGTAATGCAAGGAAAGAAGGTAGCAGCTATAGCCATGGCTTCTCTAAATCACATATGAAAACATTATCTTCAGTCTGTGAAACTCTCATACCTTCTCTACCACTTGATGATCATACTACTATCAACAACACGGCTCTTCACTCCTTTTATCAATCTTCTGCATCTCAATCTCCCTATCCTGACCAGGTCTTATCTTAATTCAACTATTCTCTTATTTTCATTACAATTAGAGTCTCAATAGGTTAATAAGAACTCTCGATCTTATTTATTATTTATTTCGATAATCTCTAGGTTGCGGAGTTAATGGTGAAGAGATTCTCACCGGAAGCAGTGATGGTTGTAAGATTAATTGTTAAGCTTCTATCAACTAGACTTGGTACACTATTGCTTTGTGGATTTACTTGCTTAACTTGGAAATGGCCATTTATTCTAAAGTTTTGTGAATTATCATTAAAGAAGAGAGAGGAATTGCTGAAGAAATGGTCAAAAGAATCTCGCTTGATACCATTAAAAATTGTTTTCGTAGTCCTTAAAATAGCGTCTTTCTTCATTTTCTTCACATGGGTAATCATACTTTTCTCACCTACTATCCTGAATCAACTTCTACTAGATTTAATACCATTAAATGTTTACAATCTTCTCAAAATCTTATTGGGACCATGGCAGGGGAGCTTAGGGAGTCAATATTTTGTGGTCTACCTATGCTAATTAAATTCCCACATTATACAAATATTGTACTACTCCTTTGTGTTAAAACACTTGTATTATTACCACAACATATAGAAAATATACAAGGTTGCACCAAGATATCTTGATACACAAACATCTTGTTATGCCATGAATATTGAACATAAATTACAACTCTTTATGTAAGTGGAAATTGTATCTTGATTTTTAACCATTAAAAATTGCTTGTTATAGAAAATGAATAAGTCTTTAATATCTTTTCAATAGCTTACAAGGCAGATATTTTTAGAGTGTTGTTCCTTGTTTTTTAAACTTGTGGATTTGTTTCAGACTGATGAGAATTTGAATAATCCATCATGGGAAGCAATTGGATACCATGTCGAAACAAAGGAAAACCGAACCAAACCACATGAAAGGCCACTTGAAAAGGGTGTAATCGAAACCATAAACCAAAATGATTCAACTCTAAGGGAATCTCTTATCCTAAAAGGCTTAAATGTCTCAGAAGATTCAGAAAACAATTCACTATCGATTGAATGTGATGTTGTTATAATTGGTTCTGGTAGTGGGGGTGGTGTTGCAGCAGCTAATCTTGCAAGCTCTGGTCAAAAAGTTGTTATACTTGAAAAAGGCCATTACTTTACATCACGAGATTATTCAGGTCTTGAAGGTCCTTCAATGAATGAACTTTATGAATCAGGTGGATTAAAATCTACTCTAGATGGAAAATTAATGATCTTTGCTGGATCAACTGTTGGTGGTGGATCTGCTGTAAATTGGTCTGCTTCCATTAAAACCCCTGAATATATTCTTAAAGAATGGTCTATTAAACATAACCTTCCCATGTTTAAAACCTCGGAATATCAATCTGCAATGGAATCTGTATGGGAAAGATTAGGTGTCACTGATAAATGTTCACAAGAAAGCTTTCAAAATCAAGTTCTTCGAAAAGGGTGCGAAAATATTGGCTTAAAAGTTGAATCGGTTCCGAGAAATTCTTCAGAAGATCATTATTGTGGTTCTTGTTGTTATGGATGCAAAGCAGGAGATAAAAAAGGGACTGATTCTACTTGGCTTGTAGATGCTGTTAATAATGGTGCGATTATTTTAACGGGTTGTAAAGCCGAGAAGTTGATAATTGAGAAGGATAAAAATGGAAAGACGAGAAAACTATGTAAAGGAGTGATAGCGATATCCGAGGGTAAAAATGTCAAGAAGAAGATTCATATAAAGGCACGAGTCACGATTTCAGCTTGTGGTTCTCTTTTGACACCACCTTTGTTGATTTCGAGTGGTTTGCAGAATAAAAACATAGGAAAAAATCTTCATCTCCACCCTGTGATATTCGCTTGGGGATATTTCCCGGAGAACATATCGAAAATTGAAGGAAAGTGTTATGAAGGAGGAATTATTACTTCTCTTCATAAAGTGGAGTCTCGAGAATGTAATTTCCAAGCTGTTATAGAAACTGCAGCGCTTGGACCAGCTTCATTTGCATGTTTGACTCCATGGGTTTCAGGACATGATATGAAGGAAAGAATGATTAAATATTCAAGAACTGCAACTTTATTTGCGTTAATAAGAGATGAAGGTTCAGGTGAAGTTAAAAAGGAAGGTTTGATAAAATATCGAATGAGTGGAGATGATAAAGAGAATCTTAAAGTAGGGTTGAGGCGTACACTGAGGATATTAATAGGGGCAGGAGCTACTGAAGTGGGAACATATCGAAATGATGGTCAGAGAATGAGTTGTAAAAGTGAGGATATGGAGGAGTTTTTGGACACGGTTATAGTACCAGGTGGTCCGAGAAGTAGAGGAGAATATTGGACATTGTATTGTTCAGCACATCAGATGAGTAGTTGTAGAATGGGAGCTACTGAAGAAGATGGTGGAGTAGATGAGAATGGAGAAAGTTGGGAAGCAAAAGGTTTATATGTATGTGATGGGAGTTTATTGCCTACTGCACTTGGTGTGAATCCTATGATCACTATTCAATCAACTGCTTATTGCATCTCAAACAGAATTGCTAAGTCATTGAAGAAAGAAAAGTGATAATTATTTATCCTTTGAAATCAATGAAGAATAAAAGTATTTGTAATATATTATTTTATTTTATTTCTTTCAATATCATATTATTTAGCCTTTGAAATTAATGAAAAATAAAAGTGATCCCCCAGGGTTTTCTTGTCTGTGGATCAATCTTCGGGCAAGTTTCAATGGGTTGAGGGAGACTTCTTGTTTCCCAAGAAGGAAGGCACCCCTTTAGCAAGGCCAACTGTTGGTCCCAACATTCCCACCATGCTGTTATATATTACAAGTACTTTTATTCTTCATTTATTTCAAAGGATAAAAATCATCACTCTTCTATCTTCAATGACTTAGCAATTCTGTTTGAAATGCAATAAGCAGTTGACTGAATAGTAATCATAGGATTAAAACCAAGTGCAGTAGGCAATACACTTCCGTCACATACATATAAACCTTTTGCTTCCCAACTTTCTCCATTCTCATCTACTCCACCATCTTCTTTACTAGCTCCCATTCTGCAACTACTCATCTGATGTGCAGAATAATACACTATCCAATGCTCTCCTATACTCCCCGGCCCTTCGTTTACTTTAACTTTCTCCAAAAACTCCTCCAAATTCATTTTTAACTCCTTTACAACTCATTCTCTGTCCATCATTTCGATGTGTTCCCTCTTCAACAGCTCCTGCCCCGATTAATATATTTAGGGTACGCTTCAACCCGGCTTTTAGATTTTCATTATCAGCTGCGCTCATTTGATATTTTACACGACCTTGCTTTTTAACCTCCCCTGAACCTTGATCTCTAATTATTGCTACTAGAGTTGCGGTTCTTGAATATTTAGTCATCCTATCTTTCAAGTCACGCCCTGAAACCCATGGAATCATACACGCAAATGAAGCTGGTCCAAGTGTTGCAGTTTCCACAATGGCTCGGGTGTTAGATTCTTCAGACTCCACTTTATGGAATGAAGTAATGATTCCTCCTTTGTAGCTGTTTCCTTGGATGTTTAATATGTTGTATGGGAAGTATCCCCAAGCACATATCACAGGATGAAGATGGAGATTCTTGCCTATGTTTTTGTTCCTTAAACCACTCGAAATCAACAAAGGTGGTGTCAAGAGAGAGCCACAAGCTGAAATTGTTGCTCGTGCCTTTATATGAATCTTCTTCTTGATATTTTTACTCTCAGAAATTGCTATTATTCCTCTGCATACTTTTTTCGTCTTTCCATCTTTATCCTTCTCCATTATCAACTTCTCGGCTTTACAACCTGTTAAAATAATTGTGCCATTGTTAACAGCATCGACAAGCCAAGTGGAATCAGTCCCTTTCTTGTCTCCTGCTCTGCAACCATAGCTACAAGAGCCACAATAATGATCTTCTGAGGAATTTCTCGAAACCGATTCAACTTTCAAGCCAAGATTTTCACACACTTTTCGAAGAATTTGATTTTGAAAGTTTTCGCGTGTACATTTATCTATGACACCTAAACATTTGCAAACAGAGTCCATAGCAACTTGATATTCAGAGGTTGTGAACATAGGAAGCTTATGTTTGATAGACCATTCTTTGAGAATATGGTCAGGAGTTCTAAGAGAAGCAGACCAATTCACAGCAGATCCACCACCAACAGTTGATCCGGCAAAGATCATTAATTTTCCATCTAGAGTTGATTTTAATCCACCTGATTCATATAGTTCATTCATTGAAGGACCTTCAAGACCTGAATAATCTTGTGATGTAAAGTAATGGCCTTTCTCAAGTATAACAACTTTTTGACCAGAGCTTGCAAGATTAGCTGCTGCAACACCACCTCCACTACCAGAACCAACTATAACAACATCACATTCAATCAATAGTGAATCGTTTAATGAATCTTCTGAGACATTGAAGCCTTTCTGGATAAGAGATTCCGTTAGAGTTGAATCAGTTTGGTTTATGGTTTCGATTACACCCTTTTCAAAAGGCCTTTCATGGGATTTGGTTGAGTTTTCCCTGGTTTCTTCATGGCATCCAATCGCTTCCCATGATGGATTATTCATATTAAATTTTCATCAGTCTGAAACAAATCCAGAAGAAAGTTTCTGTGAATGGACTAAAGTGGGAAATTATACTCTTCCCTTATGGACTAATTTAAAATATTTCAATTTCATCATGTTAAAAAGCGGGAGGAAACATTACCCAAGTGAAGAAAATGAAGAAACTCATAACTTTAAGAACCACAAAAACAATTGTTAATGGAATGAAATAAGTTGCCTTAGACCATTTCTTGAGCAATTCTTCTCTCTTCTCCAATGATAATTCATAAAATTTTAGAATAAATGGCGATTTCCAAGTTAAGCAAGTAAATCCACAAAGAAATAATGTTCCAAGTCTTGTAGAGAGAAGGATGAGAGCTAATCTTACTACTATCACTGCTTCAGGTGATCCTCTCTTCACCAATAGCTCCGCAACCTATATATTTACCATAATTAGGAAAATAATAATGAACATAAAGAAGTCCTCTATTTGCATTGGATGAGGATATAGGAAGGTTAGTTGAGAGTGCTCAGATGAAGGAGGGGCACAAAATCAAACCCCCTGATCCATGATCATTGAATCATGGAATGTAAGGGGTTTGAACATGACCCTTAGACAATTAGATGTCTTAAACTATATGTTCATTAATAAAGTTCAAATAATGTGTTTACTTGAGACTAAGGTTACTATGAGTAATATGGTTAAAATCAAAGAGGAGAGGTTTAAAGAATACAGTATGATACACAATTATAGTAAAGACCCAAGGGGGAGAATATGGATATTATGGAAGGATACAAGTTTTAAAGTAGATGTTTTAGAAGGAAACTTATTAGGCAGTAGTGATTAAGATTGAAGATTGTTCATCTAATATCAGTTTGGTATTGTGTGTGGTGTATGCTAGTAATGATGAAAAAGAGAGAAGGATTTTATGGAGAGATTTGATAAGATGGAGTCAATTGTATAAGCTTGACTGTTTTGGATGTGTGGGAGATTTTAATGAGATTCTGAGAATAGAGGATAGGTTGAATTGTGAGGAAATCAATGATTATACTCAAGAGTTTATTGATAGTATAGAGGAAGCTGAATTGTTTGAGCACCAGACTTGTGGTAATTTCTATACTTGGACAAATAGAAGTATGGTTCAGCTAAGAGCAAGTAGAATAGATAGATTACTTATAAATGCTAGATGGATAGACAAAATCCACTCAAATGTACTTTGCTTAGCTCCTTCAACTTCAGATCATTGTGTGGTACACATGGAGATTGGTATATTGCAGAGAAGAGGGCCCACACCTTTCAGGTTTTTTAATGTATGGTGTAAGCATGAGAAATTCTTGGAGGTGGTTGAAAAGGCATAAAGAATTGAGGTGGAAGGATCTCATATGTTTAGGCTTTGTACTAAGCAAAGGGTGGTTAAGAAAGCACTAAAAGCCTTTAATATCATGTATTTTAAAAAAGATCCTGAATATATTACTAATTTGCGCAAAAAGTTGGAATTCTTGAAAGATAAAATAATGCAAGGACATGGAGTTGAAGGTATATTGGCAGAGGAGAAAATTACACTCAATCAATTGGAGGAGTCAATCATGAATGAGCATGAGATATTAAAACTGAAATCCAGAGCTATTTGGAAAACTGATAGTGACTGAGTTCAGCTTATTACTTCAAGTTGATAAAAGGAAGACAAGCAAAAGATAGAGTTACTACCTTAGTAGATTATGATGGTAATGTGTTGACAAAGCCCGAGGACATTAAAAACGATTTATTAAATTTTATCAAGGGCTAATTGGAACTCAAGATGGGGATGAGGAGTCTTGTAATATTGAGAGTACAAAGAAGCTGCTGAGAGCTAAATTGACTGAGGAACAGAAAAATTGGCTAATTAGACCAATAACAAAAGAAGAAATAAAGAAGGCAGTCTTTTCTATCAATGAAGAGAAGTGCCCTGGCCCTGATGGTTTTACCTCCAAGTTCTACAAAGAGTGCTGGCATCTAGTGGGTGAGGAGTTTTGCAAGGCTATAATGGAGACATTTGAAAGTGGAGAGGTCTTAAGAGAAATCAATACCACAAATATAGCATTGAACCCAAAAGTCTCAGTACCTTCAAATGTCAGGTTGTTTAGACCTATTTCGTGTGTTAACACATCTTATAAAACCATTTCTAGGATTATTTCTGAAAGAATTAAAGAGGTGTTGGATTCAATAGTGTCAAACAATCAATCTGCGTTTGTGAGTGAGAGATTTATCTGTGATAATATAGTGGTTGCTCAGGATATACTCCACGAATATGAGAAAGATAGAATAACTCCTCGATGTACTATAAATGTGAAAATTCAAAAAGCATATGACAGCTTATATTGGGATTTCCTATTCAAAACTTTATGTGCCTTTGAATTCCCTATGAAGTTCATTAAGTGGGTGATTATGTGTGTATCTACACCAAGCTATTCAATTGGTGTAAATGGTGAAATGGTGGGTTTTTTCAAAGGTAAAAGGGTGGGTTTTTCCAAAGGTAAAAGGGAATTGAGACAAGGGGATCCAATGTCCCCTTATCTCTTTGTCCTTAGTATGGAGATTTTCACATCTATCTTTAAGTTGTGTGGGGGAAATAAAGAATTCTCTTATCATCCTGGATGTGAACAGTTAAAATTAAACCATATTATGTTTGTCGATGATCTGCTTATATTCTTAAAGGCTGATCAAATGTCAGCTAAAGTGGTTAACGATGGAATAAACATTTTTTCAAGATTGTCAGGGCTGAGGATTAATAGTAGCAGGAGTGAAATTTATTTTGGTGGAGTGTTAGATGAAGAAATAAAGAAAATTTCAAGGATTTTGGACATTAAAAAGGGGTCATTATCTGTCAGATACTTAGGTGTTCCCTTAAATGCAAAAAAGTTGAGTATAGGGGAGGCTAATAAATTGGTTGAGAAGATTTGCGAAAGCATTAATCACTGGAGTAACAAGATGCTAACCTATGCTGGGAGATTAGAATTGATAAGGGCTGTTCTAATAAGTAGGATAATCTATTGGTGTAGGGTTTTCTTACTACCAAAAAATGTCATATATAAAATCAATCAAAGATTATCAAGTTTTCTGTGGAAGGGAAATTTGGAAGGATCAAAAAGGGCTAAAGTGGCTTAGGAAAAAAATATGTAGGCCCAAATCAGAAGGTGGGCTAAATATACCTAATATTGAGGTAATGAACAAGGTACGTATGCTTAGCCTATTTTGGAGGATATATAAGAATAATGATAATTTACTTAGCAAATGGTTTCACAGGAATATTAGTAGAGGTAGCTGCATATGGGGTTTACATGTTAAACAGGATTTGGCTTGGATTTGGAAGAAAATACTAAACCTGAGGGATGTGGCATATAAATTCATATCCCATGAGATTAAAAGTGGCTCAGAAACCTTTGTGTATTGGGATAGGTGGATAAAGGGAGAAAATATTAATTTAGCCTTGAATAGGGAGTTTGTATATAACAATGATTGGGCAAAAAAAACAGTGGGAAGTTGCTATAGTAGGGGTAGATGGCATTTTCATTTGGCTCAGAGGATTGGCTGAGATGGTTAAAACATCTGTTCAGGGTCATGATGTGATCAGATGGTCAGCTAACTGTAAAAACAAGTTCTCTTTCAAGAAGACTATGCTAGAGATTAGGGGATCAGGTACTATTCTAGAGTGGACCAGATTAATTTGGTATAAAACTAATGTGCCTAAATGCAACTTTATTACTTGGATAGATTACCTACTAAGTATAGAATGAGTGTATGGGGGTTAAGTGTGGATAGCATTTGTGCAGCTTGTTATAATGCAGTTGAGGATAGGGACCATTTATTTGTGAATTGTCCAATTTCAAGGAAAATTTTAAAGGAATGTGTTAAAAGGAGTGGTTTTGGATGGAATGATTGTAGTACATGGGAGGAGTTGATGGAGATGCTGCTTATTAAAGCTGATAATAAATTTCTTAATTACATTATTGGTGGATGGTTTACAGGTTTTGTTTATCAAATTTGGATGAATAGAAATGCAATAATTCACAATGGTAAGGTGAAGAATGAAAAGGAGCTGATGAGTAGTATACACTATATACTGTACATAAAGTCTCTTGGCTGCAGAAAGTATAGGAGTAGCAGTAGAAATGAAGAGATAGCTAAAGAATGGAAATTTTTAAATGTCTTTTAAGAGTAGTTAGAATTGTTTTGTAATGTTTTACTCCCTCCGTTCCACTTAATTTGTCCACTTAGCTTTTCACATAAATTAAGAAACATAATAAATGCATTCACCATTACAAAAATACCCCTAATAAAGTATCTTGATATCTTAAATGTGTATTGGAAATATAAATTTCAATATTTTAATAAGGGTAATAGTGGAAAAAGTAGGAAAAATGAACTCCTAAGTGGACAATATATTAGGAACATTATTTTTAGTAAGTGGACAATTTCAATGGAACGGAGGGAGTAATCTATTTCTAGCTGTTTTTATTTGATAAGTAGTGTGATTGTAATGTAGCAGGTATTGAAAGTTTGTAAAAGAGTTTTAATAAAATTGTTTGCTTAGCAAAAAAAAAAAAAAGTAATGAACATAAACAAAGAAGATGAGCAAAGAATTAAACCTCATACGAAATGGAGGTTTAGATGCAGAAGATTGATAGAAGGAGTGAAGAGGCGTGTTGTTGATAGTAATATGATCATCAAGTGGTAGAGAAGGTATGAGAGTTTCAAAAACTGAAGATAATGTTTTCATTTGTGATTTAGAGAAACCATGGCTATAGCTGCTTTTTTCCTTTCCTTGCTTAATGAATGACTCTTTTTTTAATGTAGGATCTACTTGTAGTATATATCATAGGAATTAGGATGATCGTGTAGCATTTTTTTTAATACATGAGAGAGCCACTTTGGACTCGGAGTAAATGACTCTAATGAGATTCGATCACAGGACCTCTTTGTCTCTGCGGAGTAACCTAACCACTAGGCCAACTATCGATCTCAATCGTGTAGCATTTTAATATCCCTCAAAATCAATAAACTTCATCCACGTTTCTCTCTCGTAAGTCGTAGCCCCATTTTGTTGAACAATTTTTTTTTTTGGTCAAATGGATAATAATATATAGATAGTAGAAAATGTTACAAGGATTAGCCCACCCCGGAGGGCTCGGCTTCATTACAAATCAAAGTAGCTAACTAGGGAGGGATACAAACATCCCAATTACCAAACAGAGTGCTAAGAAACTCCTGTTTGGCAATCCAGTCAGCTGTCTCATTTCTACTTCTAGATACAAAGAAAAAAGAAGGAGATGATAGTTCAGCAAAATAATAAATATTACAAACTAAGTTTTTAAATGAATGACTCAACACCGGTATTCCTGACGAAAGAGACTTCATAATAGTGGCTGAGTCATTCTCTATAATCACGCTTCCAAAAGGATAGTTTGAAGCCATCTCTGTAGCTTTCAAGATCCCCGTGGCCTCTGCCTCTAACACCGAATCTGCCGCAATCTTCCAACTGTTACCTGCTACAAGTTCCCCATTAGAGTTTCTAACTAAACAAGCTATTGCATCTCCTTTATCAGAGAAAGCTGCATCACAGTTAATTTTAAATTTATTGGGTGGAGGTTTTTTCCATTTGTCTTTAAATTTTTGATTAAGTGAAGTATTATTGTTATTTATTCCAATAATATTAGTGTTGTTAGCTTTACCCAATTTATCTAAAAAATTTGAATCATTAGGGTTTGAAATCTTATAATATTCTTTCCAATTCTCTGTAGCTTTTCTAATTGTATTCAAAGGTTCACATTTTTTTCCATTATATACAAAATTATTCCTATCCTTCCATATATGCCACATAATAATGCATATAAGTTCAAAAATTCTATCATGATTATCAAATTTTTTAATAATATTTTGTACATGATTTATAATCCAAAATTCTACATTTGTAGTAGTATCATTATCAGTTCTTAAATTTAGGGGGCTAGTAAACCATACACTTTTTGCCCAGGGGCATTTGAAAAGCATATGTTCCACTGTTTCAATATTATTTTCACAAATTTTACAAATGTTATCTTTTGCACATTTTCTTTTAAAGAGGTTTTCACCTGTTGATAGAAGGTTTTTTATAGTTCTCCACATAAAATTCCTTATTTTTGTTTGAGTTTCCATTTTTCATATAAGTGTCCAAATTTTTTTATCCCTAGTAGTAGATGATGTAGGGTTATTGATATTATTATTATTTTGAATAATATTTTCCTCATTTTTTAATTTATGATAAGTATCTTTAATTGTGTAAGTACCATTTTTACAATAGTCTATACTTATTTGGTCTTCACATAATAACTTAGGTATTATCATTTTTTCTATTTTTTCCTTGATTTCCTTGGGATATAATTGATTTAGAAGTTCTATGTCCCAAGTTTTATTATCTTTAATTAGTTGATATACCCATAGGAGGTTAGGGTTTCTAGGTTTGATGGGTTGTTTGATTTCACAAATCCAATTATGTTCATTAATATTAATACTTCTTCCATTACCTAGTTTTCATTTTATATTATTCTTGAAAGTACCTCTGCCTATGAGTATGCTTCTCCATCCCCAAGAGGGAGAGCTTCCAATTTTAGCTTCTAGGAAACTACAATTTCTAAAATATTTTCCTTTAAGGAGTCTGTATAGAAGAGAATCTGTTTTATTTAATAGGTTCTAAGCTTGTTTACCTAACAGAGCTTTATTCATAAGGTGTAGGTCTCTAAACCCCAACCCACCTTCAAATTTTGAACTTGTTAGTATATCCCAGTTTGCCCAATGTATTCTTTTTTTCCTTTATTACCCCACCAAAATTGAGCAATAATAGAATGGATTTTACTTATAATATTTTTTGGAAAAATAAAGTTTGACATAAGATAGTTAGGTAGGCTTTGAATTATTGCCTTTATAAGTATTTTCTTCCCTCCTTCCGAAAGAAAGATGGTTTTCCAATTTTCAAATCTATTTAGGATTTTATTTAGAGCCAATTGTTGATTGATGCCTATTAAAAAACTTATTTAGAAAAAAGGTGCCTAGGAAAAAATATTTATTGAAAACAACCCCATCCCAAAATTACCCTTATAATTAACAATTAAAAAATAAGAAAAAAAACTAATAATCACACGCGCGCGTCCGTGAAATTTTTTTAAAATCGTCATAACTAATTCAAAAAAAATCAAAAAAATCAAAAAAAAAAAAATTATATTTGGATAAATCAAATTAATATTTACGTCTATGATTTTTTTCGGAATTTTCTGAATTTTTTGGTTTTTTTGATTTTTTTTTAATTTTTTTTTCGCAGACACGAAGTTACATGTTTTAAACATGGAATTTCATGTTTTAAACATGGAATTTCATGTTTAAAACATGGAATTCCATGTTTAAAACATGAAAATCCGTATCTGCGAAAAAAAAAATTAAAAAAATCAAAAAATTCAAAAAAAATTAAAAAAATTCATAGACGTAAATATTAATTTGCTTTATTCAAAAATACCACAGAACTCGGAAGACAAAAACAAACCTGCTCGCTCCATGGCTGCAACGCCACTGTCACTGGCCGGCGACACGCCGCCACCGGGGAACCTACCTCCGGAGAACCGCTCGAACACAGAACTACAACGCACAGTGGTCCCAATCCACCCAATCACTGAGACTCATCCCAATGATCATGAAATGGAAGAATTTCCGGCGTTATCTGCTGCGATGTTGGATGGTCGCGTGGGGAAGAGACCTCGATCATCACAGATGGGAAGAATCGATATCACTACTACCGGAACAATTACGAGGGAACTCATCGCGGCCCAGACAACGATCAATAACGCTAGTGCGAATGCAACATCAGGTAACACTTCTGGTACTTTTGTCAGGCCTAAATTATATGGGTGGAAAGGGACTGTGACGGGTAACAACGTTGTTATACCAATAATTGAGGATAGTGACGAGTCTAGAACTAGTAGGATAATGGATGAGGATGAATTTCTTGAGTTAGAGGACTTAATTGAGGATGATGATGAGGAGGGAATTAGCGATTCTATTCCGACTGTGATTAGGACTCGGGATGAGATTCAGGAAGGGGTTAGATTGTGGCGAAACACAGCTGTGATACGTCTATTGGGTAGAGATGTGGGATTTACATACCTATCATCGAAACTCAGGCAAATTTGGACTCCTGAAGGTCACTTTGAGTTAGTTGATGTTGGACATGGCTATTACATGGTTAAATTCGAAAAGAGGGAAGATTTCAACTTTGCTCTCTCGGGTGGACCATGGATGGTGCTTGATCATTACTTGGTTGTTAGAGAATGGACACCGAATTTCAATGCAATATCTAATTCGATAACAACAACAACGGCATGGGTTAGGATTTCAAATGTCGGAATGCAAAATTATACAGCGCGAATCTTGAGAAAAATAGGTAACAAACTTGGTCGGACCGTGAGAATCGATCCGATGACAAAAGGCAGACTAAGAGGTAATTATGCACGGCTGGCGATAGAACTTGATTTGAAAAAACCACTAGAACCCGAAGTAAGAATCGGCTCGGACATATGCAAGGTTGAATACGAAGGCTTACACTTGATTTGTTTTGAATGTGGCAAATTTGGACATAGAAAGGAAAATTGTCCTCCGAATGTAGTAACAAGAATGGAGGAAGGTGAGAGTACGGCTAAAGGAAAAGAGGTAATGGTTGAAAAAGAAATAGAGGTCCCCACAAATAAGACTAAATATGGGGAGTGGATGACCGTGAGAAGGGGAACTAGAGGACAAGGTAGGGGAGGAGCAAGTAATACAACAAAATCCAGTAATCAAAGTGGCTTTGGAACGCGCTTCGAGGCTTTAAGGGTGGAAGAAATTGCTAATGAAGGTGAATATATCGTGAAAAGTATACCAAGTAAGGGGCAAAGCTCGGGAACAAAATCCGCCAGTAGTAAAAACAAGAGTGTATCTTGGGCTAACACGAGTAATAAAAAAAGTGGCGGAGCGAAAGGTCACAACATAATTGCATCGCCTAATTTCGAACAAAGAAAAGTTTTAGTGGATGAAGTTGAGGTCCAGGATGTTGAGGTTATGGAATTTACTGAAACGGTCAATACAGTGGGTAAAAAAGCTGGAAGAAAAGGAAATAAGGGAATTAAAAAAAATGGGGACAGTAAAGGGATTTCTGAGGCCAAGGGCCTGTGCTTGGATGGGGCGCATGGTATTGTTGGGGAGCATGTGATGGGCTGCGAATCTGATAATCTAGTGGAAGTCAACATTGAAGAGAGAAGCATGGACAGGGGCTTAAAAATAATTACAGAAAATCTTGGATCAGCTGCTGCAGAAGTCACGCCCAAAGCTGCTGTCTCCAGGATTGCTGACATGCTGGCGGCGCAAGACAGCCCTGCTGGCGAGGCAACCAATAACAATATAGCGCCTTTCCCACCGGATCCATTATGGGATACAAATGATGGAAGTGATGGTGAAGACTCCATGTGGCTCGGAAGTCGGGTTCTCGAGACACCAGAAACTGGACAGCAGCAGCGAAATGACCAATATGGGAGTGGCGATGATGAGATGGACTTTGACTCTCGCGCTTAAAGCGCCTAGAGGTATTCCTTGTTAATTAAATTATTACTAATGAATTGTCTAGATATTGCAGGAGAATCTTGGGTGAAGTCTAAACACCCGATTAATATACTTATATGGAATTGTTACGGTGCGGCAAAATCTAGGTTTCGCCGAGTAGTACGGGATATGATGACGAGTAATAATGTTTGGTTAACGGTAATTGTTGAACCTCGCGTAAGTGGGGTAGCTGCGAATAATATCATTAACTCATTACAAAAGGATAACTCGATTCGGGTAGATTCGGAATGCTACTCTGGAGGAATTTGGCTTCTTTGGAACGATTCGAATATCAATGTTAGAGTTTTATCCGCGGGTCGGCAAGTAATTAATGTTGAAGTATCACAGACTGGTTGCACATCTTGGACTTTTTCTGCTATATATGCTAGCCCGGACTATAAGAAAAGGGAATTACTTTGGGAAGCGCTCCACCAAGCCTTCCATAATGTTCAAACACCTTGGATTGTAGCCGGTGATTTTAATCAGATAGGTCATGAAATTGATAAGAAAGGTGGAGTCCCAGGGGTTTCGAGAAGAATGGAGAAATTTGAAGAATGGAGACACAGTTGCAACTTAGTTGACTTAGGATTTGAAGGTCCGCGCTACACCTGGTGCGATTCTTGGAATTCGGGTCAAAGGATAATGGAACGGCTAGATAGAGCATATGGTAACGTGGAATGGTTAAGCTTATTTCCGAATACGCGAGTAATACACTTGGCAAGGGTCCACTCGGATCATATGCCAATTTTGATCCAAGTATGCCCAAATAAAAGGCCAAGGATAAGCTCTCGCCGCTTCAGATTTGAAAAAGCTTGGTGTCTTCATAAGGGTTTTAAGGAGTTAATAAATAACAGCTGGGAAGGGGATAAAATAGGGGTTAGCGATGGAATAGTTGCGATTCAGGAACAGATAAACAAGTGGAAAATGGACGTATTTGGGGATTTAAATCAAAAGAAGAGAGAATTATGTGCGAGAATTAGAGGAATCCAGAAATCTTTGCAAATATCCTATAATTCATCGCTACGAGAAATGGGTTTTCGGCTTTCAAAAGAATATGAAGAGGTATTAGAGCAAGAAGAGGTAATGCAGCATCAAAACTCGCGAGAAAAATGGATTGAATCTGGGGACAGAAACACGAGATATTATCACATAGCAGCTTCGATAAAAAAGAGGAAGGCAACTTACACAAGGTTACTTAATGAAATGGATATTTGGGTTGAAGGGGAGGAGGAATTAAAAGAAATGGTGCGCGATTATTATGAAGTGTTATATGAAAAACCAACAGATGTTATCGAGGAATTTTCTCTCCCACGTGTTGGACCTATTGAGAGTCATGAGTATAGTGCACTTGGACAGCCCTTTACAGATGAAGAAGTTCGGACGGTTGTTTTTCGCTCCGATCCGTCCAAAGCCCCTGGACCGGATGGGATGTCAGCGGCGTTCTATCAGAAGTGCTGGGATTCAGTTGGACCTTCAGTATGTAAGATGGTTCGTGAGGCAGTTAATTCAGGTCATCTTCCTTCGGGTCTGAATGGTACACTTATACATTTAATTCCGAAAGTACCAGACCCGAACCGGGTACGCCTTTTTCGTCCTATTAGTTTAATAAATTCACCTGTTAAATTTATTATGAAGGCTATGGTCGAAAGACTGAGGCCTATTCTGTCTAACATGATTGGCCCGTGCCAAAGTAGTTTCTTGCCAGGTCGTTCAACGATAGATAATGTGGTGCTTGTCCGTGAAGTAGATCATAAGATGCGGCACCAACAAGGGGCGAGAGGTTTTATGGCGGTTAAAATTGATCTCGCGAAAGCATATGATAAAATCAGATGGGAATTCATTGAAGATACGATTAGACGATTTGGCTTTCCGGATAGCTGGGTCAAGATTGTCATGTCAAGTATGAAAGAGAACGAAATGAGTGTTCTTTGGAATGGAGAACCTCTTCCACCGTTTACTCCTCATCGGGGAATTCGGCAAGGGGACCCATTATCTCCGTACATATTCGTGATGTGTATGGAAAGACTATCTCTTCAAATCCAAGAACAATGCGCGGCGGGGAAGTGGAGAGAGATACAAATGAGTCGTAACGGACCAAAATTATCCCACTTATTCTTTGCTGATGATCTAATACTTTTTGGTGAAGCCTCTCTTTTGCAGGTACAGGTAATAAAAGACACCATGGAAACTTTCTGTAAAGAGGCGGGACAGACTATTAGTGCTGAAAAGTCTTTGATTTATTTTTCAAAGAATGTCCCTTCTCAAGTACAAATGGACTTAGCATCGGCGAGTGGGTTTTGTTATAGTGAATCTTTTGGTACATATCTTGGAGTGCCCATCCTCTCTGGAAGGTTACCTAAAGGCTTCTATAAAAGTATAGTGGAAAAAATGCGGAATAAACTAGCTACATGGAAAACAAAGACTCTCTCCCTAGCTGGTCGCGTTACGCTAGCCCAATCGGTTTTGAATGCAATGCCAGTTTACCTAATGCAAGTGCTGAAATTGCCGAAATATGTTTGTAAAGATATTGATAGAGTTGTTAGAAATTTTATTTGGGGGTCGTCGGATTTGGAAAGGAAGATCCATTGGGTAGCGTGGGACCACATTTGTAAGTCAAAAGAGAATGGGGGCCTAGGTATAAGAAATGCGGAGAAATATAATTTATCATTACTAGGGAAGCTTGGTTGGAAGATTCTTTGCTGTGAAAATCCGGTGGCTTGGATCAAAGTTCTTAAAAGTAGATACTTCAAGGGTGGAGTCCTCAATCGTGAACAAAAAGGAAACAAGTCGAGTGTGTGTAAAGCTATTCTAATTGGGATAAAAGCAATGCGTGACGGTATTGAAATGGTAAATGAGAACGAGGGAACAAATGTTGTGTGGAAGCTCGAAAAGTCAGGTTACTTCTCGGTGAAATCAATGTTCGAGAGTTTAAATGATAACGTGGAGGATAAGTCATTTGCATGGAGTCTAATATGGAAGCTCAAATGTTCACAAAAAATTAAACTCTTCATTTGGAGAGTAGTGCGGAATCGTGTAGCAACTGCTGAGAACTTGTATGCAAGGAATGTTATCGAATCGCGGAAATGCGGCATTTGTGGCATTGAATGGGAAGACCTCTATCATGTTTTTTTAAATTGTAAAGTATCTATTATGGTATGGAACTTATTGGGTGTAAATGCAGGAAATCGATGTTCAAACGCTGCTACTGTGCTGTGGAGGGATGGGGCTTGCTCGCGACCTGGTGCGTCGGTGGAACCTGCAGCTGCTGTCACTGGAATGGGATCGCTAAGAGGTGCCGAATCTGCTGCAGAAGCTCGGGACACGGACCTGCTGCAAATAAATGCTGGTCCGCTGCTGGAGGAGGACAGGAAGCAGCTCCTGCTGCTGAACCATCAATGGGGCCTGTCGCGCAACTCAAGAGAAGCTGGAAACCGGGCCTCGGTTAACCCTGCTTTGGCCTGGAACTCGACTGAAAATCACAGCAATCCAGGCGATATTAATGCTGCTCCATTCACGGTTAAAACTTGGGTTGAGAGCCACCTTCGGTACAAAGCTCAAATAGGTGGTCTCGATTGACATATTGTATTCATATCAGCTCTTTGGATAATATGGGTAAATCGAAACACTCTATTATTTAATGATCCCGCAGCTGTGCCTCACATGCTAGAACTTAAGAGGGAAATATTTACTCTCGCGAGGAATTTTATTCTAGCATGGGGGAAACGCTTCAATGGTGGTATTATAAAGGTAGCAAAGAACATCTTGATCAAATGGGTAAAGCCTCCTATTGGCTTGAAATTAAATGTTGACGGTAGTTTCTTTCTCGCGAAAGGGATTGCCGGTATAGGTGGTATTGTGAGGGATAGGAATGGGTCATGTATAGCATGTTTTGCAGGAAATTGTCTAGCAGACTCACCTTTTACCTCGGAACTTTTGGCACTACACTTTGGCTTGAAATGGGCTATCAACATGGGCTATACCGCTTTGAGTATTGAAACTGATTCGGAGGAGCTCCACGCGCTAGTGAAGGGCGGTGGGAGCTCAACTCATCTTGAGATGGACTCGGGGAAGTTCCACGCGCTAGTGAAGGGCGGTGGGAACTTAGGTAGTCGCAAAGTTTCAACTCTAAGAGATTGCTGCGTAATACTGAAGGACTACCCGCTTATGGAATTTAATCTCATATTTCGGGAAGCAAACTTTTGTGCAGACAAATTAGCAAAAGAAGGTGCTTTTATGAACACTCAACCAGTGACTTTCAAGGAACCTCCGGAGTATCTATCGAATTTAATTATGAGAGACAGATGTGAGCGTGCAACTGTTAGAGTTGTACTAGATTCATAATAAGAACTTTGTTCTTCTTGTAATTTTTATTCTTAACGGCTTTTAAAGCCTCTCATGTATGCAAAAAAAAAAAATACAATTTTTTTAATTTTCTGATTTTTTTTTAATTAGTTATGACGATTTTAAAAAAAAAAATCACGGACGCGCGCGTGCGATGGAATTAGTAGTAGTAGGTGGTGGTGGTGGTGGTGGTGGTGGTGGAGGTGGTGATGGTTGTGGTGGATGTAGTAGTGGTTACATACATGGTGGTTGTGGTGGTGGTTGTGGTGGTGGTGGTGGTGGTGGTGGTGGTGGTGGTGGAGGAGGAAAAAGAAGTACCCTATTATTTGTTTAATATTTAAAAATTAATATTGTATTAAAATAAAATAATATATTTAATAATAAAGGTAGTAAAGGTATAGAAAATATAAAGGGGATGTTTTCTATAAATAATTACTTCATTAGGTATTTTTTTATAAATAAGATTATTGAAGGCGAAAAAAAATAATTAGAGAGTTTTATGAGGATGTTTTCAACAATAACCCCTTTTATTTAAGTGGTTGTATTACAACAAATCAGCCACCTTTCAGTAGTTTCAGTTATTGGTGTTTATTAATCTAATCTACTCTACGCAGTAGGCTACTGATCAACTAATTCCGTAGAGGATATTTTATCATTCGATCCTCCCTACTTGTTTTGGTAGAAAAAACCCATACGTAGACTCTTCGTGAATTGCCGACACAATAAAGCTAAGCTATGTAAACAATAACTTATGGTTGATGTGGCTATGTAACCTATTTTTACATTTGCAAACAGGGCATATACCGTTGAATCCATAGTTTCAAACAATAAACATATATAGTTACATGAATTTCTATTGAAATTAATAAAATTAAATTTCATATATTATCCAATAAAGATTCAACCTTGATCCGAACAATAGGAAATGTTGAAATTATATATTTAATTAATTTAGGTATTCCATTGTAACCTAAAGCAAAATCGGGCTTCACGTTTGACTTCTCGGGGCAAAGTACACCACGGAGTTGGATGCCACTGCTTTAAGTTGTCATCAAAGATCTCAATTTCCACTTCTTTTAATTCTTCAAACCAACAACTCATTCTTGACCTTTTTCTTTTTCTTCCTCTATCTCTTTCTCTTTCTATTAACTTCTTGTGCAGATAACTTACAAGTAATCGATTTGAACTAACTAGAATGTTCTTGGGATGAAAACTCATTAACAAAGCCTCCACAAAATTTGATTCTCCTAATTCTTCTGAAAAAGGAAATTGCAAGCTTATATCCTCAACTTGGACCAGTGGAGTAATAGTATTTGTAATCCTTCCTACATCCACATTGTTGCATATTCGAACAAACTTACACACATCAATCGATATTTTAGAATTAATAGCCTTTGCAAGAAGATGCTTATACTCGCACAACTCATCAGTGTTAAGATAATAATCACGTATCCTTAACTTCCATTTGTTTGGAACATTGGTTAAGAATAATTGATCAAGGATCTCACTTACACCTACTTCAAGTGAAATCAAGTTTGGAGCATCAATCATTACATTCCTCAACTCCTTTGAAGCTAACCATATGTGCTTAAGTGAATCACTTGATAAATTAATACTTGTAAAACCCTTCACACGTTCTATACAAAATTTCTCAACTTGTGCAAATTTCTCTTCCCAGTTGTCAAAAAAAGTCGATGAAAGATCAATATAACCTTTTAACTTCAAATTTTTCAACTTGTCTGTTTTAGACAACTTAAGAGATCCACGATAAACGTCTAATTCTATAAATTCAAGATTGGGTGCTTCAATTTCAACAAATAATTTTTGACCCCTAGCTTCACCTCTAAATTTTCTAAGCTTATAAGCTACCTTAGTCACCTTAATTCTTTCTAAGAGGTCGCAATTTTTCACAACCAAAACCTCAATCAAATGACAACTTGTGATTATACCTTCAAACATCTCATCATCTATGTAGACCTCGTTAAGTATTAATTCTTTAAGTTGATTAAACATTACCTTGTCAACAACTTGTTTCTTCATCATCATATCATCTAATCTTAATATTCTAATTGAATTGCCTTCAAAAATTTTAATATCCAAGGTATAGATACAATGACGCATCGCCCAATCTTTATTAAAGCCAATATACAAATGTTTGACACCGTTCTTAACTGCAATTCTAATCCATTTATCCACAGGTGGGACAGAACAATATCTATCATTGTCGAGAGTAAGTACAAACTCTTCTATATGTATCTTATTCTCTTGGTATCTCTGTAAACTTCTTTCGATAAACTTGAACTCTTTTTTTCTATTTTCTGCTTCTTTACTTGTATGAAAACACAAATCAGGATGAGTAAGCCATGCACTGTTCCATGCTTTGCAAATCATACTAACTTCAGGTTGTTCTTTAAACTCCAAGCAACTTAATATTTCATGGATTATGTCTTTCGGCAATTCAGATATATATCCCATTGAATCTTCTACCCAAAAAGCTATGAACAAATCAAATTTACTTGTAAAAGAGTAAATTGCTCCCTCCAACAATAGCCAAAATCGGTGGGACCCGATTCTAAAAAATAGGAATTTGAAAAAAATAGTTTGAAGCTAAAAATTCTGTTTTTAAAACTTTATTTTGTTTTAAAGAAAAGAAAAGAAAAAGTGAAGTTTTAAACTTAAATTCGATTCTTCGAGAATACAAGTGTGGTTGCTGATGGTGGTGCGTGTGGCGGCGATTATGGATGCGCGGCCTCTCGTCTCGTGGGTTAAGAAGATTAGCAATTTGTATTCTCTCGATGGGTATTTTATACAGGGGAGGGGTAGGGTGGAGTTGGAGTTGGAACAACGTTGGATGAGTTTGGGAGAAAGTAATCCTTCTTGTATTGTATTTGTGAGTTCAAAGGTTGATGTCCATCAGGTTTTTATTTCGACAGGTTTTGTGATTGTTTTGTGGGATGAATCGAAATAAATCACCCTCTTTTATCTTTTTTTTTTTCTAAGCACCCTCTTTTACTAAAAAGTTGGAGATCTTGTTTTTCTTTAGTAATTTTTTTTTCCAATCTACTTATATCCCCGAGGAAACAGTTTCGTTTCTAATTATCTCAACTAGCCTACTTGAGAGCGCAAAGAATTGCGAGCCTAACATATTGCTAAAGAGCTTATGTTTGGCTAACTCATCAGCTAATCTATTTCTATCTCTATTGATCCATCTAAAGATAGGGTTACAATTTTCCGCAATAAAGTAGATACTTTTAACAATATTACAAATCTTAGGAATAGATATTAAATTGTTTTTCTCTAATGGAAACATTACGTCTTGACAATCACTCTCAATGATGACTCTCGAATCCTCCAAGTCTCGAGCAATCATACACGCTTTGAGTATTCCAAGTGCTTCCGCTTCCAAAGGAGAATCAGCCTTTATTTCCCAAGCATTGTAATCCACGACTTTACCTAGATAATCCCTGTTTACACAAGAAATTGCAACTTTGTTATCTTTATATGCCGCGTCACAATTAATTTTAATAAAGTTAATAGGAGGGGGGTCCAAACTTTTAAACCTGTGTTATCAGTTATTTTCACAGTAGTATCATTACCATTCAAGTGGTTAATATTTGTATTTTTATCCTTCAGTATACACGTTACATCCTTAGGATAATTCTAGATTGGAGATCTATAAATTCTAGATTTCAAACAAGTCCTCCACATACTCGAGTAAAAGACTTCATTTATGTTCATCCGAAATCCAATTAAATTTATAGATAAAACTTCTATTATATCGAAGGTCCAATATTAATATCATAACTATTAATTATAAAGATAATTTCTAATTAAGATCACATTTTAAAATATCTTATATAACTAATTTCACCTTAATAGTTTAATCTTATAGAGTTTAGAAATAATATTCCTAACATCTATACTACCTATTATCCTGTATACCAATTATTATAATATCTACTTATAATATTAAATTTCTTATGAACCAAACCCTCTCCAACCTTTCACTTTCACCATTTTCACAAGTCGCTCTCCTGCAAAGCATCCGCCGCCACAACCAAGCCACTCTCTTGCACATCTACTTCCTCCGTCGCTCTCCTGCAAAGCAACTGCCGCCACAACCAAGCTGCTCTCCTGCACAGCTACCCCCTCTGCCGCTCTCCTACTAAGCAACCGCCGCCACAACCAAGACGCTCTCCTGCACAGCTAATCGCTTTCACAGCTATTTCTGACAAGTTGTTTAACGGTAATACAGTACGGCGCCTCTTTCGATATAATAACATAATTAGTAAGTTTCCTCATAGCTTTAAATTTGAAAAAACTATTTTTTTTTTCAAATTTTTCGTCCCAACTACAAGCCATTTGTTATCGCCGTTAAAGGTTTCATGGAATGGTATTTATAATTTCTTAACATCACAGGAGAATCCTTTCTGAAGACCACCAAAATGCAACCTATTAGAAGACTCTCCATCAACAACCATATCCTGACCATCAGAAAAAAGGAAGATGCTTCTGTCTTCATACCAGTCCACCTTCAATAGATTTTTTATTTGCGAATGATCAGTAAATAATAATGATTAGTGAAAAATAATAATTATTGATTTTAATACAGTCTTTGATACAATTTCTCTCTGATACAATTGATACATTCTCGTGAATGGTTAGTGAATTTGTTGACGATCGTTTGAATCTCCAAAAGCGATTATACGAAGCTACTAACCTGCACAAGAGCCCACCAAACGCGTGTAAAGAGCCCACCAAACGCGTGTACAGAGCCCACAAAAATGTGTGTACAGAGCTTAGAAAAACGTGGGTACAGAGCCCACCAACAGTGTGTCCAAAGCTTACTAAACGTGTTTATAGAGTCTACCAAGGGTATTATTGACTAGGAATATTATAGAAATGGGCTGGACCTTCTAAAGAAAGTTATTTTTGGTTGTGGACCTTTTGGATTAATCACCCTTAATTATATTGAGAAAACATATGTCATTTAGTTACTATAATTAGTTTTTGCATGACATAAACATAAGTTATGTGTTATATACGATTGGTATTAGATCATTCAATATTAATGGAACTATTATTCTAAATTTATAGATGAATTAAGTTCCTCCGGAAGGAGTGATTACACTGACGATTGTAGTTTGTGAAAAAAAAATTAAGAGTTTAATGAAGTGTGATTGGTTTACTTCCCAAGTTTTATATATATATATATATATATATATATATATATATATATATATATATATATATATATATATATATATATATATATATATATATATATATGGGAGGTCCGTAGAATATGAAACTTATTTACAAAAAATATAAACGCTTCCAAAAAAGGGTTAAACACCACTATCGAGAACCCTCATCCATATTTATCGCGTGTTAAATGCTGTCAAATCTTATTAGAGGGATCAATATATATCAAGCACGTTTCTATTTGTGCAATGTTTGTCTGCTCCAACCAATCGACACATAAATTAACTTATTAAAAGATACCCATGATCTTGATGTCTCATTCCTACTTAAAATTGCACGAATACTAGTTACTCATGGCTCTCTGGACATTTAAAGTATTTCGATAGTTCCAATACACTCATGGCATCTAGTGAATCTACTTCAATACATAGTTCTTGTATTCCAAAATCCTTTGCCATGAGGACCTTTATGTAGCACAATTATTTCCACGATCATCAACTCAATGGTAACAATCCTCGTCGAGAAACCCCTTACCCAAGTCTCCTTTGAGTCTCAGATTAATTCAATCGCTTCGAGTCTTGAAAGACCAACTAGAATCAATGTTGTTTCAACTCCATACCGGCGATAATGGGTCAAATTGATGACGGAAAACCTTTGTTGAAAAAATTTGAGATGAGTTGTTCAAAGGTTGGGTTAGTCGTTCCACCTTGCTGATTCGAAAGGGTAAGATTTGTTAGGTTGGTTCTTCATCTTTGGAGGACTACTCATGTCTTGGTAAATGGATATTTCATGGGAAACAATGAGAATCAAGACTTGGTATTGTGAAAGATTGTACTGAAAATACACAAGTATGACTCGATATTTTCACGCATTTATTCAAGTGTTAAGTGACCTTTATCCTTCACTTTTTGAGTCTTATATGAAGAGGACATTGTACTATCATTTGGTAAGAAGTAAGACACAAGAAAAATACACTTAGAGAGTGATTATAGTGCATACAAGAGAGAAATCTGTAAAGGAGTAGATCTGATAAATTCCTTTGTGGAAGAATATTGAGAGTCTCGATGGATGGTCAAGTCAAACCCGATCAATACAAAATTTTGCCACAATGTTCCTCACAATCGTAACTCAGATCAAAAGTGGGGTTGTCATTCTAACTACTTGTAACAAAGTTATAGCCTTGTTTCAGACTTGGTGAGTTCGTTCCAGATTTGTGTATTTCATTAGTTGATATATTTGGTAATCCTCTAATGTTGTCTAGAGAGAACCTCTTGTAATCCCATTATCATATTGTTATAATGGAATACTTTTGAAACTTTGGTCCACCAGGTATTTTTACCTTCAATTTGGAGGGTTTTTCACGTAAGTCTTCACGAACGGAAAATCAAGATGTTATAGATGGTGTTATAATTTAGGGCTATATAGTTTGTTTGCATAAAATATGGACCTGTAACGTGATTAATATAGGGACCTGTAGTGAAATTTTGGCATCACATAGGGACATATTTTTGGCATAACATAGGGTCTCAAAAAATTATACAAAATAGTTCTTGACAAAAAAACCTTTAGAACCCATTAGAATCGAGAAGGAACCGAATTGGTATTACACGGTCCCTCCTATCGATCTGGTTTTACAAAATAGTTAAACAAAAACCGGACTGATCCAGACTGGTAACACAATGACTGGTAGATCGGACTGATCCAATGAGACAAAAAACAATAAGAAACGGTCTGGATCGGACTGATGGGACTATAAGCCAGGCATAGGGACAATTCGGACTTAAAATCAAGTATTTAGATATTATTTTTCAATTGATTCAAATTAATAGGATGGAGGTCCATGTCACAAACTAAATGGACTGTATTGAATGTTGGGTCAAACAATTTTGAGAAGCTACACCAAAATTGGCCTTTTGATTATTGAAGAAACTACAAATCAGGCCTAAAATACTACTTACATTTTTTTTTGCATACATAGGAGGCTTAATAGCCAGTTGTTACATCATGAACTTAAAGAGAAATACATGAAAAATCTCCTACATTGTCTACCACAATCCTCGGACTCGTCCATCCACTCCTATCTTTCGTAATCCATTTCCAAAGATAACGTGGGGATCTATGAATTCAATAGGGAAAAATACTACTTACAGATTTTTTAAAACCCAACTAGAAAATAATTCTATTAAAGAACTAATCTATTTTTTTTGGTTTGGGTTTTTACTATTATACCTTTTTTCATTTTTTTAATATTTAATATTTTTTTTTAATTTTTAAATTAATCCGATGGTACGTAGCTACATTTTTTGTTGGGTACGTATCTATATTTTCCAAAGGGTATGTACCTACATGACTATGTTGTTTTTAAAATATTATAAACTGGTTTTTTATATGATTGAAATATAAGTCCTAGTTGGTTTTTTCCATGGCAAAGTTTAGGAGGGTTCGTATTGTTTTTTGTCCATGTCAAAGTTCAAAAAGCAAACTATTCTCCGCTAGTTGTGTCATGGTCCAATGGTTATACCGTAGGGGCTGTACCCAATCCCAATAGAAAACCATCTCCAACAGACCCACTCGTCTCACCTCTACCAAGTGTTCCAAGCGGATTTTTAACCCAATTAGCCGGACCCAATGGGTTGTACCCTAGTCAGTCACACTCGAATAGTACCAAAGAAAGCAAAAAAAATCTCTTCACATTCCCTCGCATACCCAAAGGACTGTATCATACAAAAAAGAACGTTGAAAAACTAAAGGAAAAAAGAACTCCTTACCCTCCCACTCGCATTGGAAAAGAAAAGAATGCAGGCCCAATGGGTTGTACCCTAGTCAGGCGCCCCAACTCACTAAATCGCATATGAACAAAAAGACAAAAAGGATCTATTCACCTGCAAAACGTTTTTTTATGTTCAACTAAAAATTAATGAAACATGATAAATATATTCACCTCTCGGTGGTTATAAAAGAAAAAGAAAAATTTAAACGTTGAACAGATCTAAAGATAGAGGAGACTAGTCTACTATGACGGCGGTTTTCTTGTGCGGTAATGAGCATTTGTTTCAGATGGTGGAGCCTGGTCCACGACGGCGGTAGGGTTATTGTGCAGGTGAAGAGCTGATGGTGGAGAATGGTCACGGCGGAGGCGAAATCTTTCTTGTGCGAGAGAGAAAGCCGAGAATGGTCCATGAACGACGGGTTGGCGGTGGTTTTCTTGTGCAGTACAGCTTGCTGGTGATGGTGCTGAATATGGCGTGAAGAGAGAAAAGGTGAGCGACTTCCATTAATGGAGAAGAGAGAAGGGGAAGAGAGATGTGGAGGGCGGTTGATTCGAAACCCTAATAGGATTTTTGTTTGAGATTAATACTTTTCACTGTGTATGGATAGGGAAGGAGGGTGATTTGGGTTTTTTTCTTTTTTTAGTTAAGTTTCAATTAATAGTTAGGGGTAGGCTTTTGTTTTTCATTTAGGAAATCGTGGGATGTTAATACTCATTGCCCCTTGATTATTGGGTGAATTATAAATAAGAGCCCCCACACATTGGACTTGTTAATAAAAGTCCTACCCCCTAACTAGCAGTTCAACACCAACTAAATATCCCAAAAAGCCCAAAAAGCCCTCCCTCTACACCCTTATGACAGGAAGAACTAAAAACCCATTCCCATTCCCCATTAGGTTACGAAACACAACCCACCCCCTCCACTCCTCTGTGTTCTCTCTGTAAACACGAACCCACCCCCTCTCTTCTCTCTCATCCGACCGCCCCCATCATCACTCCCATCCACACCATCCCTACACTCACCATAGCACCACTGCCCTCCCTCTTTGTTGCACCCTTCCTCTCTGCTGCGCCGTTCATGGCCATTCACCATCACCACCAGCAAGAAATTCGCCGCCTCCCTCTCTAGAAAGCCTCTCTGCAGCAACCCTCCATCTGCTGCAGAACCAAATCCCACTGCCAAGATCTCGCCGCCCGTCCATCGTGGTCCTGTTCTTGTAGCAGCGTAGCTGTACTGCATCACCAGAAAGCCGCCGCCCCTGTCAGATCCGTTAGGTGAGTCTTCCCCGTTTAAACTGTATACAACCCAAATGGGTACAAAACCCAAATGGGTACAGATCCAAATGGGTACATGCTTGTGTCCACATTAACCCATTTCTGTGTTTTTTATTTTTCTTTGTTTTTGCAGGTAAAGGGGGGGTCGATTTCGCCGCCGTTCGTGATGGTGGTGTTGTTCGGTGATGCAGGTCTGGATCGAGGTCCGCCGTTTGTGGTGGTGTTGTTCGTGGTGGTTTTAATTTTGTTTATTAGTTATGTTAACTGTTAGTGTTTTTGTTGCAGGTACATTCAAACTCAACCCCAATGGGTACATGCCCATTACAGAAGAATTCCTAAAGCAGTAACTGTATTCAGCCCCATCAGGGTACAGGGACCTATGATGCAATAACAAGATAGCTAGTATATATTTAACCAAAATTATAATTACTTTTTAGCTTGTATATTAGTAAATTTGTGACTATTGTGTTGTAGAGCATTTCTCAGCAAATTTTTACCAGCAAATTTCTCAGTAAAATTTTACCAGCAAATTTGTATGAGCAACTTACATATAGCAGTTCTCGAGCTGGGTACGTACCCATCACTGTTCGAGATGGGTCCGTACCCATATAGACTTGTAACCCATTTAATGACTTGATAACATGAAACACGACTAAATAAAAAATGTAAGGTTCCAAAAACAAGTGGGAGCGTAAATAGGTCTGTACCCACTTCGTGCGTACCCGTGTCGGATTTGGAACCTACTTAAAAAAACAATAATAAGTAAAAACAATTAAAAAAAAGGGTATATAGGTAATTAGGCAAACTAAAAAATGAAACTAAAGACTTTAATAAAAGAAGTAAGGAAGGAGACTTTTAATTATAATGTTTTAGTGTATGAGGCTTGTATATGTAATTTCCTCTTGATTTTTAGGGCAGAATAAATTCAGTCTTGATGAAAAAGTTGTCTTCGTTATGGATCTACCAGACTAATTACAATTTACATCCCTACAAATATTTGTTTAATAAGAGTTGAACAAATAAACAATTTTTTTAAAACATCCGATACTAATCTCTCCTGGATGAAAAAATAGACAAATATGTGATTTAGAACTAAGATTATATAGATAAGAGATTGCAAAATGCAATTCTAAAAACAAGAAACTAAGGTTATGTTTGGTTTGTGAAAACATTTTCTGTTTTTGATTTCAGAATATGTTTTCAGAAAATGATTTTCTTTTTCTTTTCAAATTTTTTAGAAAATATGGAAAATGTCGATTTCACGTTCTCCAATATAGCACTGTTTCCATTAAATTTTCTAGAAAACTGTTTTCATTTTCTGTACCCAAACACGTTTTTATTAGTATTTTCAAAAATATAGAAAATGAAAATAGAAAACATCCATTATTTTCACGAACCAAACAGGGCCTAACTCATCAAAACAGGAAAGCATGCAAAACTATTAAAGTTACTTTCCAAAGTGTTATTAGACTGTCAATTGATAATATATTCCTACGTGAGTACATACTAATGGAAAGTTATTGTGCTCATATCTCTTTGATCTATTTATTTTTCTGATATTGAAAGATAGAGTAAATGACACTTTTGTCCCCTGGGTTTATACGCGATTGACAGGTTGCCTCCTAAGTCTTAAAATGTGCCTCGTTGCCCCCTAAGAGTTACTTTTGTGACCCGTTACCCCCTGAATGCGTTTTCCGTTCATTTTCTCCGTTAAATATGACGTGGCAATTCCCTGTCATTTTTTTTTTAATCCTAATCTTAACTAATTATTTAATTAACTTAAATCAAGGGCAAAAAAGAAATTTTATAAATAGTTTTTATATTATTAAATATAAATAATATAATAACCCCCCCCCCCCACCCCACCGCACCCCCTACCCCCATCTCCCCCCTCTCTTCCCCTTCTTCTTCTTCCCCATTCTTCTTCGTCTTCCCCGATCTCTGGTTCTAAAAAAAAAAAAAATCAAGATCTCCAAATACCTCACTATATGACTCAAGTTCAACATTTTACTAATCTCTGTAGCTGCAATCTTGGAATGTTAAAGCTTCTGTGTTTATATCAAAGTCTCGTGATAGCCTTGACGATCTTGTTTTCATTACTCCATTACCTAAAACCTGCAATATTCAATTAAATTCATGAATAAACACAAATAAAATCATTTAAATAAATATTAAAAGGGTATTATTACCTGAGTAGGTTTGATTAATGAAACAGGCTTTTGTTCAATTACGACAACATTGTTGTCAATCTCAGTTAAAGGGTTTCTCCGATAAGGAGATTGTTCGGCTTTTCTTGAATTGCTCCGGCTAAGAGTCACCGGTTGTTGCTGATTTTGAGCCGGAGAACGAGCACGTGGAGATGCTACGTTTCTTTTCACTTGAATCCTTTTGATATTCTCGTTACCACCATTGTTGGTGTTCTTGTCCATTGCCATAGCAGGAACTGAAACCATCTTCTGAGGCTTGGAATTAGTATTAGTATTAGCGTTAACACCATTAGAGCTTGTGATCGGAGATTCAGATCTTCTACCAGGAGATCTACTCACTCTTCTTCCGTTCCCATTCCCACCGGAGATACTACCTCGTTCTCTACTACCGGAGTGAGGCTGTTGAAGTTGCTCTCTTTCTCTTTCACGACTCGGAGTCCTCCTTCTCCGCCCTTGAGGGGAGGCGTTAGGTGTCCTAGATTCACGGTGTCTCTGTCTATGACGGTGTACTCTCTCTCCAACTTCACGATTAACATCACCATCACCTTCACCTTCAACATCAACAACAATCTCTTCCCCTTTTTCATTCTCAAAATCAAAACTCCTCTTCGATCCACAATACCGTTTCCCTCCTCCACCATTGTTATCAGATCCACCGGAGCCTGAAAGTCCGGCCTTTCCTGTAGATGAACTCCGACTAAGCCTACCACATTGAATCAAAATAGTATCAGCTTCTTCTTTAGTACAACTTGAAGTCCTCACTGGTGCACCAACACCCTTCTTTCCATTGACTTTTCCATTGAATTTTTTTTTTAAGAACCAGAGATCGGGGAAGACGAAGAAGAATGGGGAAGAAGAAGAAGGGGAAGAGAGGGGGGAGGGGGGGGGGGGGGGTAGGGGGTGCGGTGGGGTGGGGGGGGGTTATTATATTATTTATATTTAATAATATAAAAACTATTTATAATTTTTTTTTTTTGCCCTTGATTTAGGTTAATTAAATAATTAATTAAGATTAGGATTAAAAAAAAAATATGACATGGAATTGCCACGTCATATTTAACGGAGAAAATGGACGGAAAACGCACTCAGGGGGTAACGGGTCACAAAAGTAACTCTTAGAGGGCAACGAGGCGCATTTTAAGACTTAGGAGGCAACCTGTCAATCGCGTATAAACCCAGGGGGCAAAAGTGTTATCTACTCTGAAAGATATATTACAAGTATATTTATTCTCCAATGATTTCAAAGGCTAGATAATTATCACTTTTCTTTCTTCAAAAACTATAATTACTAGTATTAGTAACAGATGAGATGTCCTAAAGATTATTAGACAGAGAATTTAAGTACTCCCTCCGTTCCACTTAATTTGTCCACTTAGCTTTTCACATATATTAAGAAACATAATAAATGCATTCACCATTACAAAAATACCCCTAATAAAGTATCTTGATATCTTAAATGTGTATTGGAAATATAAATTTCAATATTTTAAGAAGGGTAATAGTGGAAAAAGTAGGAAAAAAAGTGTCTTGAACTCCTAAGTGGACAATATATTTGGAACATTATTTTTGGTAAGTGGACAATTTCAGTGGAACGGAGGGAGTATCTTCTTGAATGATATGGTCATACCGAGTAGTCTTTTTTTTTGTTCTAACACCGAGTAGTCAACATAAGGCAGAACAAATTTCAAGGCTATTCTACCATCTCTTCTATCAAGATACGTCCAACATTTGTTAGACACACTTGCGATTATATCTAAATAGTCGTCCAACATTATATCTGCTGAGATAAGAAACTTCAGTTTGACAACACACCTTCTAAGTAACTTTTCTATTATCCTTAGCGCTCATATTATACAGATACGTCTAAGCTCTTTCCTCTTAACACAGCAGGAGTAGTACCTTTCAGTAGTAAAAATGAAGCAGTATATTCTGTTATTATCACTCATATAACACATTTAACCAACCTTTTAACACGTGTCAGACCCTAATCTACGAGATAATAATACATACTCCCTCCGTCCACTTTTATTTGTCTTTCTTTCTAAAAGGAGGTGTCCAACAATATTTGTCCCTTTTATATTATCAAGACATTTTTTCTCTCATTATTCCAATACCACCCCTACTTAAGTAGTTAAAAGCAAGGGTGCATTAAATGATAGTCTACTTAATGAATAAGGGTAATATAGTAAAGAGGGAGAGCATTTAATATCTTTTTTAATCTTTGTATCACAAAAAGTAGAACAAATATAAATGGATGGAGGGAGTAGTGAGTTTCTTTATCTAATCTTCTGTAAAGGTCAGTTTATGAGGCTTATTCAGAAATTAAAACTCGGAAACATAGCACCAAGGATGAGTTACTTTATTCTTTACAAAAGTTAAGTGCACCATTGTCCATGAATTGCGTGAAATACTCACATATACTCGGTGTTTAAAAAGTAGCAAATCTAACCCCTTATGTTTATAATAAACACTCGCAAGGGATAATATAGTGCTACTGTTTGGAAGAAGCGTATATTTGGCTACATAACGTAACACAAAGACCAATTGTCTAATTTAACTGAACAAAATGTGTTCTTATTTTTCATACAAATTTACTACTTTTAAGTCATACAAAATTCTTGCTTTCAGTCAAACATACAAATTCAATTCAATGATAATCAATTATTATTCACTACTCTGAGATTTTTATTCAGACATCTAGGGACTAGATTTTCATTCAAAAATAAATAGGAATAATTATTATCAGCCACATAAAGTAAGTAGAGAAAAGAAAAGGAATATAAAATCCATTAAATGAATAAAATAAAACTTAATATATTATCCAATAAAGATTCAACCTTGATCCAAACAAAAATTTAAGGTGAAATTAAATATATTAAATATCGAAACAAAAACTTAATTTAGATATTCCATTGTAACCTAAAGCGAAGTTGGGCTTCACGTTTGATTTCACGGGGTAAAGTCCACCAAAGAGTTGGAAGCCACTGCTTTGAGTTGTCATCAAAGATCTCAATTTCCACTTCCTTTAATTCTTCATACCAACAACTCATTCTTTCCCTTTTTCTTTTTATTCCTCTATCTCTTTCTCTTTCTATCAACTTCTTGTGAAGATAACTTACAAGTAAACGATCTGAACTCACTAGAATGTTCTTGGGATGAAAACTCATTAACAAAGCCTCCACAAAATTTGATTCTACTAATTTTTCTGAAAAAGGAAATTCTAAGCTTATATCCTCAACTTGGATCACTGGAGTAGTTGTTATAATCCTTCCTACATCCACATTTTTGCATATTTCAACAAATTTACGCACATCAATAGATATATTAGAATTAATAGCCTTTGCAAGAAGATGTTTATACTTGCACAACTCATCAGTGTTAAGACAATAATCATCCCTTGGGCGTATCCTTAACTTCCATTGGCTTGGAACATTGGTGAAGGATAATTGATCAATCATCTCACCTACTTTAACTGAAACCAAATTTGGAGCATTTATCATTATATTCTTCAACTCCTTCGAAGCTAAACCTATATGCTTAAGTGAATCACTTGATAAATTAATACTTGTAAAACCCTCAACACGTCCTATAATAAATTTCTCAACTTGTGCAAATTTCTCTTCCCAGTTGTCAAAAAATGTCGATGACAGATCAATTAAACCTTTTAACTTCAAATTTTTCAACTTGTCTGTTTTAGACAACTTAAGAGATCCATGTAAAAGGTCTAATTCTATAGATTCAAGATTGGGTGCTTCAATTTCAACAAATAGTTTTTTCCCACTAGCTTTAGCTCTAAATTTTCTAAGCTTATAAGCTACCTTAGTCACCTTAATTCTTTTCAAGAGGTCGCAATTTTCCACAACCAACACTTCAATTAAATGACAACTTGTGATTATTTCTTCAAACATCTCATCATCTATGTAGATATCGTTAAGTAATAATTCTTTAAGTTGATTAAACATTACCTTGTCAACAACTTGTTTCTTCATTATCATATCATCTAATCTTAATATTCTAATTGAATTGCCTTCAAAAATTGTAATATCCAAGGTATAAAAACTTGTCTCCCAATATGTATTAAAAAAGCCAAGATACAAACTTTTGACACCGTTCTTAACTGCAATTTTAATCCATTCATCCACAGGTGGGACAGAACAAGATTCATCATTGTGTAGAGTAAGTGCAAACTCTTCTATATGTATTCTATTCTCTTGGTATCTCTTTAAACTTCTTCCGATAAAATTAAATTCCTTTTTTCTATTTTCTGCTTCCTTACTTGTATGAAAACACAAATACGGGTGAGTAAGCCATGCACTGTACCATGCTTTGCAATACATACTAACTCCAGGTTGTTCTGTAAACTTCAAGCAACTTAATATTTCATGGATTATGTCTTTCGGCAATTCAGATATCTCTCCCATTGAATCTTCTATCGGAAAAATCTATGAATAAATCAAATTTTACAGTTAAAAGAGTAAATTGTTCCCTCCAACAATAGCGAAAATCGGCAATTGGGACCCAATTCTAAAAAATAGGAATCTCAAAAAACAGTTTGAAGCTTAAATTTCTGTTTTTAAAACTTATGTTTTAATTTCAAAAAATAAAAACTGAAATTTTACCTTAAAATTTGATTCTTCGAGAATACCAGAGTTGTTGCTGATGGATGGTGGTGCGCGGTCTCTCGTGGGTTAAGACAAGTTTGTGACGAAGATGAAAAATTGGATTTTTTATTAGATAGGGATTTTATACAGTGGTGGGGTGGGAGGGATGAATGAATTTGGGAGAAATATATCTTCTTTCTTTGTGTTGTCGGTTAAAGGAGGGTTTTATTGGATCATAGAGTATTAGAATAAATTAATTATTGTTTTAGTTTATATTTATTTTTATATTATATATTAAAACAATTAGTTAAAATATTTAATTTATTTTAAAATCAACTTTAACCGTCAACTCCGATATTCCCTTTCTCTCATCTTGCAAAAAAGTCGCGCTCAACCATCACCACCACCATAATGTCGGTGCAACAATGAATAACAACCGCAACAACACGGAGATGGTTTCGTCGATTAAAATGGATATGGCTAGGGAGAGATGGAGAAGATGAGAATGGGTTGAAGGTTACTGAACCCTCTTCTTCAACAAGTTTTTTCAAGCACATGTCCTGTTGAAGGTTGAAAACTCATTAGGAAAGACAAGGTATCCTTTGAAAAAAATACTTTTTGTACATACAAACAAGGGTATATTTGGTTATCTGAAATAACTCAGAGACTAATTGATAAGATATAAACCATAGATGAGTTAAGTAAATCATCACATGGGTTAAATATACAACTTGTTGAACAAGATAGGAAAAAGTAGTTAGTTTGTTAGAGAGCAAATATAGTCCTTGATACTCTATAAATAGAGTCAATGTATGCTGAATGTAAATACACAATACATTAATACAATAATACTTTTTCTATTTTCTATTATTTAATATGGTATCGAGCCAAAAGATTTTTTATTTTGCTTCAAGGCTCTTCTTCGCGCCAGTAATGGCGAGCTTCTAAGCTCTCAACCTGGCCTTCCGATTCCTTTTTATTTCTCCATCTTATTACTCTTATGGCGTCGTCTTCATCTCTCTCGTCGTCGCCGCTAATTTCATCCAGCTCGTCGATTCCAGCTCGTCTGCTTCTTTTTCGTCAAAATTGGGCTTCCTTAGTCCAAGTTAAGCTCGATTCCACTAATTACTTTTTGTGGCGAGCTCAATTGGAGGCGATACTTGAAGCTCATGGCTATTTACGCCATGTTAATGGGCTCTGTCATGTTCTTGCAAATACAGATCTGTTATTCTCTACTTGGGTTATTGAGGATCAACAACTCAAAGTCTCTTTACTCTCCGCTATGATTCCATCAATCCTCTCAAGTGGTGAAATTAACTACTGCTTTTGATGTATGTCATAAATTATAAGAGATCTTTGTCAATCAGTGTCGCACTCACGTTCATCAGCTCAAAATGAAGCTATGTAATATTCAAAAAGGAGATCGATCTATGTGTAATTATCTTGTTGAAATTCAGGATTTCTGTGATGGTTTAGATACAGCGGCATCGGCTCTTCCACTTGAGGATGTCATCATGTACACCTTAAAAGGCTTACCAACGGAGTACAATCAATTCAAACCAAGTATTAGGATTACTAATGCTCAAACCTCTACTTTGAGTTTTCATTCGCTAGGTAGCTTACTCGTTTATGAAGAACTCCATATGAAGATGAACGATTCCTCTGAATCTTTGGCCTCTCCTCATACTGCGTTGTTTACACCTTCTTCAAATTCTCATGTCAATTCTACTGCACCTTCAAATTTTCAGTATCATAACTCTAATTCCCGAGGACGAGGTGTTTCAAATCATGGAAGAGGATGGGGTCGTGGTCGGTCAAAAAATTCTTCATCATCTACAACTCAGTATACTGGTCATCCCACATGTCAAATTTGCCTTCGTTTTGGGCATTCTGCAATTGACTGCTATTCTCGTAATGATTTTAATGCTTCTTCATCTCCAAAAGCTCAACAGAGGATGGTATTAGTTGATCAGGCCTCTGCATCATCATCTTCATCCACTTCACCTTACGATCCCGAGTTATGGTATCTCGACTCAGGAGCTAACAGTCATGTTACTCATCATGCAAATTTACTTCAGCAATCTACACCATATCATGGTTCTCAGAATGTTGTTGTAGGAGATGGTCAAGCATTGGAGATTGATCACATCGGGAGTAGTAAGCTTTTATCATCTTCTTCCTTGTTTAATCTCAATTCAATTTTACATGTTCCAAAAATTACCTCGAATTTACTGCTATTTCACGTTTTACTCGTGATAATAATTGTTCTATTGTTTTCAATTCCGAGTCTGTGTCTATTGTTGACTCTCATTCCAAATGTGTACTATTTCAAGGCCCATGTAGGGATGGCCTTTATCCTTTAATGTTTGGTTCTTCTTCTGCGTCTTCTTCTTTTTCCTCGCCATTGCTTTGTCTATCATCTACTACAGTTTCTTCATCAGCAAAGCTTTGGCATCATCGTCTTGGTCATCCATCTACTTCAACCTCTATTCCATTAGCTTCTGTTTTAAATACAAAGTTAGATTATCAAGGTGTCTTGTGTAAATCTTGTTCAGTTTCTAAATCTCATTAATTGTCCTTTACTTTATCTAAAACAATTACCTGTAAACCCTTTGAGTTAATCCATAGTGATGTTTGGGGTCCTTCTCCCGTTTATTCTTGCTCTTCTTTTCGTTATTATGTTATATTTATCGATGATTTTTTGCTTTATACTTGGATTTATCCACTTAAGCTTAAATCTGAAGTGTGTGATGTCTATAAAATATTTTCTGCTATGGTTTGCTCTCAATTTGACTCAAAATAAAGTTCTGCGCACTGATAATGGTGGTGAGTTCATGAGTAAAAAAATTCAAACATTTCTTCAGTCTCAAGGTACCATTCATCAAACCTCATGTCCACACACTCCTAAGCAAGATGGAGTTGCAGAACGTAAACACAGACATCTTATTAAAACCACTCTATCTTTATTAAGTCATATCCTCTCCCTACATCTTTTTGGGTTGAAGCTCTCTCTGTATCTGTGTACCTCATAAACTTGTTACCTACACCCGTTTTAGAGAATAATTGTCCCTTTTAAGTCTTATACAAAACTTTTCCCTCTTATTCTCACCTACGCATGTTTGGGTGTCTTTGTTATCCGTGGATTCGCCCTTATACGTCTCATAAACTATCTCCTAGGTCAACTCCTTATGTTTTCTGTTAGCCTCACCTTGTTTTATTCCCGTTTTAATATTCGACAAATCATCTTTTAAACTAAAATTCATTTTGGTATCTCATTAAATGTTTTCCAAAACCCCTCATTAGATTAGTTGTGTTTTTATCCTTGAACTTTAGCTTATATTCAAATGAACAGCTCCGCGGTACACCAGACCAATCTTGCGGTACACCGCAGAGTCACGGACCAGAGGAGCGGTGCACAGGATCGCCCGTCAGTAAGCTAGTAAAATTGCACGGTACACCGGATCAAAGGAGCGGTACACCGGACCGATGCACGGACCAGGGGCGCGGTACATCGAGTAGTCCGTCAGTAAGCTTGAAATCTGGACGAATGTTTTCGCGGTGCACCGGACCATATCCGCGGTACACCGCACAAGAGGGTTTTCTGCACTATTACAAGAGGACAAAGCTTATATCCGTTGGAGATAAAATAGATCCGTTAGAGAGGTGCCTTATGACCGTTGGACCATATTTTCAGCTATAAAATGGAGTTCATTCAAGACACAACTTAAGCCTTCTATCTACCAATCTTAAGAGCAATTAATATTATCATTCAAGGAGGTTTCAAAGGAGCATTCAAGTCATATTCATTGTGAAGCTACTTAGTTCATATCCACTCATTTAGGAGTTTAGTTACAAAGCTTTTATAAGCACCCCTAAACACTTTTCCCTTTCCTCTTAGTTCTTGTAATAGATTAAGAGAGTAGTGTGAGCATAGGTTTTATGCTTGGTTCCTTGTGTTGGTGATAACACAAGTGTATTTTCCTTCAAAGGTTTTTGAAGTGGTTGTAAGGGTTTGTAATCTCACCCGGTTAAGAGTTACGAAGATTAGTGGAGAATCTTGCAAATCCTAAGGAGGCTTCCTTAGGTAGTGGATGTAGGGAAACCGAACCACTATACATCGTTGTGTATCGTATTCTATCTCTACACTCTTTACATTTCCGCACTCTATATGCTTGATAAAATGCCTACATGAATAGTTTGATAATATTGTCTTTTAGGATTATCTAGTTCATTACTATTTAGTTTGCTAAAACAATAGGATTCAAATTAGCTTTTAATTTTATTTACTTGAAATAAAATTAGCCGATTAATTTCTATTGTCCTATTCAACCCCCCTTCTAGGACGCATATAGACTATCAATTGGTATCAGAGCCTAGCTCTATTGTACTTAATCGTTTCTAGAGTTAATACGATATGGATTCTAATCAACCGGAAGGTTCATGTTCTACTAGACCTCCGCTTTTTGTAGGAAAAGACTACTTTGGGTGGAAAAAGAAAATGGAGATTCACGTCAAAGGAATTGATTACTTTTTGTGGCTTGCTATCAAGAAGGGTCCTTATATTCCTTATGTTACGGGTAGTACTACGGAGGTGAAAAATGAAGATGATTACAATGATCAAGACATAGCGAAACTCACCAAAAACAACAAAGCTATGAACATCCTCATTAATGGATTAAGTGTCACGGAATACGCTAGAGTTAGTGAATGCAATTCCGCTCATGAAATGTGGCAACTCTTGGAGCTATCATATCAAGGAACGGAAGATATCAAAGAAACTAAGATTGGTCTCTTTATCACTAAGTATGAGCTATTTCATATGGAGCCCGATGAAGCCTTAAATGCCATGCATCAAAGATTTTCTAACATTGTCAACACCTTGAAGACTCTTGGTCAAGAGTACACCAACAAAGAACAATGCCGAAAAATCTTATTTGCTCTTCCAAGGAAATACAAATCAAAAATCAACTCTATAAGAGACACTAAAGATCTTTCAAAAATGACGGTTCATGAAATCATTTGCAACCTCATGACGGAAGAGCTTGTGCTTGAAGAAGAAAAGATAATAGATGATGAGGAGAAGAAGATTAAGAAATCTATTGCCTTTCATGCCATGAGTTCCAAGTTGAAAGAACGAAAAGAAAGGAAGGAAAGTGAAGAAGATAACTCACATGAAGAAGAAACTAGTGAAGATGAAGGAGTGGCTATGTTAGCAAGAGATATGAAAAAATTCATGAGATACAAACGCTTTGCTAAGAAAGGAAGTTCTTCCTCACCATACAAGAAGAATGATAGAGCTATCAAACAAGATGAACCCACTTGCTATCATTGCAAGAAAGTTGGTCACATCAAAACCTATTGTCCTCTTCTCCAAAAGGAGAAACCTAAGAGAGCAATGCATGCTAATATCACTTGGGATACTCAAAATTCGGAGGAAGAAGAAAGTGATAACGAAAACGTCAATCTTGTTGCTTTTATGGGAGAACTTGAAAATAATGAAGATGCTTCTTCGGATGATGATACCGGCTCAACTCACTTTGCCTTTATGGCAAATCATGAAGAGGTAACTCCTAAATCTAAACTCTCTTTAACTAATGATGATGCTAGTGAACAAGATATTCATGAGGCATTTGATTCTCTTTACAATGATTTTTTAAATTCTATTGAAACAAATAAGGTTTTAACAAAAGATTTAGAATTTGAGAAAAATAGAACTAAAGAGGTTTTGAAAGCTTTGGAAGATTGTCAAAATCTTTGTGATGAATGTATAGATGATAATGAAAAACTTCATCTTATTGAGAAAAATCTTTTGGAAGAAAAAGCTTTGTTAGAGAAAAAGATTGTTGATCAAAATGCCATTATTTTAAAATTCACTAGTGGGCAAGAAAACTTGGATTTGATTTTAGGTTCTCAAAGAATGGCTTGTGAAAAAAGTGGTGTTGGATATGATCCATTCACTCACCAAAAACCTTTGAAAAATGTTTTTGTAAAATCAAAAATTTCAAATGAAATTCCATCTTCTTCAAAATCTTCTATCACTTGCACCTATTGTGAAAAACTTGGTCATGATGCATCTCATTGTTACTATCGTAAATTATTGGATTTGGGATCTCTTGTGCCAATTTGGAAAAGGCCTATATGGGTCTTAAAAAGAAAATCCACTAACCCTCATGGACCCAAACCTAATTGGGTACCTAAAGCTTAATTTATTTTTGATTGTAGGGATTGAGCATCAAGAAGCAAAATATATGGCTCCTTGATAGTGGATGCTCAAGACACATGACCGGGAATCCATCATTATTTACTCGTTTATATAAAACAAAAGGTGATAGAGTTACTTTTGCCGACAACACTAAGAAACGCGTTTTGGGTAAAGGTAACATTGGTAACATGAATTCTTTACTCATCTCTAATGTGTTACTTGTTGAGGGTCTCTCTTTTAACTTGCTTAGTATTAGTCAACTTTGTGATGTTGGTTTTAGTGTTAAATTTGAATCATCTATATGTGTTGTTTTTAAAAATGATGAGTTAGATACTATGTTTATTGCAAAAAGATCGGATAATGTTTTTGTTGTTGATCTTGAAAGTCTTATGTCTAAACATATTAAATGCTTATCCGTGGTAAATGATAGTTGGCTTTGGCATAGACGTTTAGGGCATGCTAGCATGGATTTGATTTCAAAATTATCTAGAAAAAAATTTGTTGTTGGTTTGCCTATTCATAAATTTGATAAAGATAAATTATGTGATGCATGTCAACTTGGTAAACAACATCGTTCATCTTTTAAATCCATAAATAAGGTCATCACCGTTAGGCCACTTCAATTATTGCATATGGATCTTTTTGGTCCCGTTGATGTCACTAGTCTAGGGGGTTCTAGATATGTATTTGTTGTTGTTGATGATTTCACTAGATATACATGGGTGATGTTCCTTGCTTTAAAAAGTGATGCCTTCAATGAATTTGCAAAACTTTGTAGAAAGGTGCAAAATGAGAAAGGCTACTCTATTACATGCATTCGTAGTGATAATGGTAGTGAATATGTGAATTCTCCTTTTGTGCATTTTTGTGATGAATTTGGGATTGAGCATAATTTTTCGGCCCCTAGAACTCCCCAACAAAATGGGGTAGTGGAAAGGAAAAACCGAACTCTACAAGAAATGGCTAGAACAATGCTAAAAGAACATAGCTTGCCTACATACTTTTGGGGTGAAGCCGTTCATACGGCTTGTTATGTGTTAAATAGAGTTCTTATTAGACCCATTATTAAGAAAACCCCTTATGAGCTTTGGAATGGTAGACCACCAACTATTGCTTATTTTCGTGTTTTTGGGTGCAAATGTTTTATCCTAAACACTAGGGACTATTTGGGAAAATTTGATGCTAAATCGGATGAAGGCATTTTTCTTGGTTATTCCACTAAAGGAAAAGCCTATCGCATTTTCAACAAACGTACTCGTACTATTGAGGAATCTATGCATGTTGACTTTGATGAGACTAATCCGTTTTGTATCAAGAAAGTGGTAGATGTTGATGAAGATACTCCACTAGATCAACCCTTAGAATCTCCTACTCAAGAATTAAAATCTCATGAAGAACCTCTTAAGGAAAATGATCAAGTATTAAATGAAGCTAGTACGGATTTACCAAAGTGTTGGAAACATATCAAAGATCACCCAAGTGAATTAATTCTAGGTGATCCAAAAGAAGGTGTTACCACTCGCTCCCGTATTATTGCTCTTTGTGCTCATCAAGCATTCTTATCTCAAATTGAGCCCAAGAATATTAAAGAAGCTTTGTTAGATGATCATTGGATTAACGCTATGCATGAGGAATTAAATCAATTTGAGCGTAGCAAAGTTTGGACATTAATGGAAAAACCAATTGGCCCCACTATTATTGGCACTAAGTGGATATTTCGCAACAAGCTAGATGACACCGGCATCATTACTAGAAATAAAGCAAGGTTAGTTGCTCAAGGGTACAATCAAGAAGAAGGTATTGATTTCGATGAAACTTTTGCTCCGGTAGCTAGACTTGAATCTATTCGTATGCTACTTGCTTTTGCTTGTTATATGAATTTTAAACTTTACCAAATGGATGTCAAAAGTGCTTTTTTAAATGGTTTTATAGACGAGGAAGTCTTTGTTAAACAACCACCGGGTTTTGAGGATCCAAAATTTCCAAATCATGTTTTTAAACTCTCAAAAGCTTTATATGGTTTAAAACAAGCACCTCGTGCTTGGTATGAACGATTAAGCAAATTTTTATTAGATGATGGTTTTAAAAGAGGAAATATTGACTCCACTTTATTTATAAAAAGGTCTTCAAAAGATATCCTTCTTGTTCAAATTTATGTGGATGATATTATATTTGGTGCTACTAATGAAAATCTTTGTGAGAATTTTTCTAAAAGCATGCATAAGGAATTTGAGATGAGCATGATGGGAGAATTAAATTACTTTCTTGGACTTCAAATCAAGCAAATGAAGGATGGCATCTTTGTCAATCAAGCCAAATATACAAAAGAATTGATCAAAAAATTTGGACTTGAAGATGCAAAGGAAATTGGAACTCCAATGAGCACATCCACAAAATTAGACAAAGATGAAGATGGTAAAAATGTTGATGAGAAAGTATATTGAGGTATGATTGGTAGTTTACTTTATCTAACCGTTTCTAGACCCGATATTTTGTTCCCCGTGTGTTTTTGTGCTAGATTTCAATCCTCTCCTAAAGAATCCCATCTTAGTGCCGTTAAGCGTATTTTTAGGTATTTGAAAGGAACCCTTAGTCTAGGACTTTGGTACCCTAGATTTACATCTTTTGAGCTAATAGGTTACTCGGATGCCGATTATGCCGGTTGTAGACTTGATAGGAAGAGTACTAGTGGTAGTTGCCAATTCTTAGGTCAATCCCTTGTTTCTTGGTCTAGTAGAAAACAAAATAGTGTTGCTTTATCCACGGCCGAAGCCGAATATGTTGCGGCCGGAAATTGTGTGACTCAAATTCTTTGGATGAAACAAACCTTACTAGATTTTGGCCTAGAGTATGATCGTGTTCCCATTCGTTGTGATAACACTAGTGCTATCAATCTTACCAAAAATTCCATTCAACACTCTAGAACAAAACACATCGAAATCCGCCATCATTTTATCCGTGATCACACTAAAAAAGGGGATATTGTACTTGAATTTGTCACTTCGGAAAATCAACTAGCCGATATCTTTACTAAACCTTTACCCCAAGATCTTTTTGAGAAAATTCGGTGTGAGATTGGCATGCAAATTCTCTAACCCTCTCTTCTTGCATTTTTTTATTTAGTGCTTTTTGTGTATATTCTCTTGTTGCTAATATTTTCTTGATGTGATAGGATCCTTGAAGCTTCTACATTGTTATCCATTTACTTCCTTAGTCCTTGTTTTACTCAAAATGTATTTTGACCCCTTATATTTTTCAAAAATCGTATCATTAGTTCTTTTTGTTGTTGACAAAGGGGGAGGAATTTTAGTTAAACTTTTTTAAATGCATTTTGTGAGGGGGAGTTTTTATAAAAACTCTAGTGATTAGATTGAGGGGGAGTTTTTGTTCAAAACTTAATCTTAGGCATCTCCAAAAGTTTATGATTTGTCAAACATCAAAAAGGGGGAGATTGTTAGCCTCACCTTGTTTTATTCCCGTTTTAATATTCGACAAATCATCTTTTAAACTAAAATTCATTTTGGTATCTCATTAAATGTTTTCCAAAACCCCTCATTAGATTAGTTGTGTTTTTATCCTTGAACTTTAGCTTATATTCAAATGAACAGCTCTGCGGTACACCGGACCAATCTTGCGGTACACCGCAGAGTCACGGACCAGAGGAGCGGTGCACAGGATCGCCCGTCAGTAAGCTAGTAAAATTGCACGGTACACCGGATCAAAGGAGCGGTACACCGGACCGATGCACGGACCAGGGGCGCGGTACATCGAGTAGTCCGTCAGTAAGCTTGAAATCTGGACGAATGTTTTCGCGGTGCACCGGACCATATCCGCGGTACACCGCACAAGAGGGTTTTCTGCACTATTACAAGAGGACAAAGCTTATATCCGTTGGAGATAAAATAGATCCGTTAGAGAGGTGCCTTATGACCGTTGGACCATATTTTCAGCTATAAAATGGAGTTCATTCAAGACACAACTTAAGCCTTCTATCTACCAATCTTAAGAGCAATTAATATTATCATTCAAGGAGGTTTCAAAGGAGCATTCAAGTCATACTCATTGTGAAGCTACTTAGTTCATATCCACTCATTTAGGAGTTTAGTTACAAAGCTTTTATAAGCACCCCTAAACACTTTTCCCTTTCCTCTTAGTTCTTGTAATAGATTAAGAGAGTAGTGTGAGCATAGGTTTTATGCTTGGTTCCTTGTGTTGGTGATAACACAAGTGCATTTTCCTTCAAAGGTTTTTGAAGTGGTTGTAAGGGTTTGTAATCTCACCCGGTTAAGAGTTACGAAGATTAGTGGAGAATCTTGCAAATCCTAAGGAGGCTTCCTTAGGTAGTGGATGTAGGGAAACCGAACCACTATACATCGTTGTGTATCGTATTCTATCTCTACACTCTTTACATTTCCGCACTCTATATGCTTGATAAAATGCCTACATGAATAGTTTGATAATATTGTCTTTTAGGATTATCTAGTTCATTACTATTTAGTTTGCTAAAACAATAGGATTCAAATTAGCTTTTAATTTTATTTACTTGAAATAAAATTAGCCGATTAATTTCTATTGTCCTATTCAACCCCCCTTCTAGGACGCATATAGACTATCAGTTTTCTTAGGTTATTGTTCACTTTCTAACGGATATAAGTGTCTCTCTTTGGAAACTAAACGTGTATTTATATCTCGTCATGTTGTTTTCAATGTGTCCTCTTTCCCTTATACAGATTAATCTAAAATTGTATCATCTGAGTCCAATTCTTCATCACCTACTGAGTATATTGATAGTTTCTCTTTTAATATTAATCCTCAGTCTCTTAGTCAACCATTTTTTCCTTCAGTTGACCTTGTACCTACTCCTACTGAGGAGAATGAGTCTCCTATTGAATCCTTTACTCAACCTACACCTCAAGCTCCTTCTACTTCTACTCATCCTATGGTTAATAGGTATAAAACTGGGTCTCTTCGTCCTTCATATAAATGTCAATCTATTGTTGTGTCTTCTCCTCAAATTGAACATGTTTCTTATAGAGAAGCTGCTACCTTCCTTTGTTTGCAATCTACGATGAAGGATGGATATGATGCTTTAATGGGTCAAGATACTTGGGTTTTAGTCCCCCGCCACTTGGTTGTATTCCAACATGTCCAGCCTATTTAGTTTTCTTTTTTTGAATACAACCCTTTTGTGTAAATACAACCCTTTTTTTAAGTGTCTAGTTCATCCACATTGGTCCAGCCACCTTGGTCCAGCCCATTACGGTCTAGACATTATAGGCTAGACATTATGGGCTAGACATTATGGTCTAGACATTAGTGAACCCTAGCTGATTTCCTAATAGATTTGATTCTCGGAATTTCGACACGGATATGACACGGATAAAAACGGACAAAAAATGTATTCCCTATCTCTTGACATTGACAAAACCTTGACATGGACAAATTTGAAAAAAATAGAGTTGGAACAAAAACACCTAAAAAACGTTAAAAAACATATAGGTCTGTACGAATAGGTACGTACCTCCTTGAATGTACCGGAAAAATATATCAAGTAGAAAAATTCAGAAAAAAAATTAATAAAAAACAAAAAAGAATAAAAAAAATTAAAAAGGGTAGGAAAGTAAAATCCCAAATCAAAATTTTAAATTAGGCTTTAAAAAGTAGTATTTTGTAACTAGACCTTATAACCTTAAGAAGTAGTAATTGAGGCCTCAATTTGTAGATTACTTCACCCCACTATACAGCATATCATTGTTTATAAAGTGAAACATTAAAAAGGGAAAAGAACTACTTCACCTTAGTAGCCTAGCCTGGCCCGGCCCTTACTTAAGACCGATAAGTTGGACCCCTGGTTACTACAAGCCTAGACTTTATGGCCCATTGTAAGGCCTCTTCTGTCCTTGAGTAGTTAATTTGTTTCATTGTTACACACAGATTCTCATGACTTCTTACCTTCTTAACAGTATTGAGCCACGTCATTGCATAGTGAACTTTCTGATAATGTGACTTAACTTCTGTATCTTTTGCGACATCGTCTTTTGTGCCACCTACAACACTCCACTTTCTTTTGCATCCTACTGCAGGTAACTACCTAAAGGAATAAACCAGCGTACCTTTCATAAAGTATGGAGCTCTTTCATTACATATAGCAGGCAGAGCCGGTCCTGTCAATTTAGAGGTCCCGAGCGAATTTTTGAATTGGACCCTAAGACAGCTACAATGAAAAAAATTAGGGTATAATTTTTTTTTTAATGAAACTGACACTTCTAATATATTTACTACATAAATTATACAATAAATATTAAATTTATGCGAAATACCTAAATTACATTTATTTGTTGATAGTTAAAAAAATAATATAATATAATTCTAATTTATAACAAATTTATAGGGTATCTCGTGGACAATGTCAATCATAATTTAAACTTTATAATAGTGATATAAATATCAAACTAAATATAACATATTAAACTTTAGATCGATTAATAATGAAAATGTAAATCTGATTTTGTACTTTTCAAATACAAACCTAAATTTGTATAGATTTTACATGTTTTGACATATACAAATAGATTTATACATAATGTAATGTAAAATATACTAATTAATACCAAAAAAATTAAGTAAAAATAGAACAAACATATTATTTTTAAAAAAATAATTTTAAATTTATTAATATTTTTTTATTACAATGGAGATCCCACGGATCGTGTTACAAGAACAAACGTAAGCTATACTATTACATCATTAATCACTTCTGGATTGTAGATCACCCTTGGGGTTTTATACCCCATTCGATATCTTGTGAGGAGACTCCAAATTCCATCTGGAGGGTCACCAAGAAGCACGTACCCATCCTCACTCTTCAAACCCGTTTTCGCCAACCAATCCGCACAAGAATTTGCCTCCCTATAAATACCCTTCAAAGAAAAACCCGTGTTTTTGCTAAGAATTAATCGTATTAGACGAATCCACTACGCCCCTTGCCCCCTACCGATCTCTGCATTCTGTATCAACCTAACGACCTCCCATGAGTCAACTTCGATATCCAAGTCAGTTATACCCATCCTTTCACCCATCATTAGACCCTCGTAAAGTGAAATTAATTCGACGATAACCAGTATATCCTGATGAATCTTCATATAAAAACCACTTACCCAATCACCATTTCTATCACGAATGATTCCACCACCTCCCCCACATTAATCGCACCATTACAACTACCATCAGTATTGAGTTTAAGCCTCCTAGAGGGTTTGACCCAACTCACATGTGTTACCTTAGGCTTCTTAGATATAACCTTGCCCAGTAATTGTCCCTATGCCTTAGTGAACAAAGAATCTATTTGTTTCGCCTTCCGTAAGATCACAACCTCCTTAGGAAATTCTTCTCCCATAAATACTACTTGATTTGTTTGTTAACATATTGTATCAATGAGCGCTCCAAAAAATACGCTCTAATTAATGCTGGCAAATAGCTTATTATTAGACAAATTCTTAAGCCACCACACATGACTATTCGAATCTGAATGAACCCTGGCCATCTGCGCATTACCTGACCCGGCCCCCGAACTTGCTCAGGTACTAATGCTTAATCACAGTTCCTTGCTGCAGCTGACTCGTGGAGCGTGCTATTGTCTGATCTGGTTTGATGTGGATCATAGCTGGAACCATTATGCTGCAGGGTAGAGGGCACGGCTAGACTGATGTTGCAAAAACTCAAAAACAGGTTGTTGCACTAGTACCCCTTCGCTACTGTCTCCACCCTCCAGCTGAAACCTAACATCGCATAAGAGGCTTCGGTCTGCAGTTCCCTGTCTTCCCACAGGAGCTACACTCCCTACAATACTGTCATAGCCTCCATGCTTCATTACCTCCAACCTGATACGTTCCCAAATACCTCGGAACCTTGCACAATCACGAAATAAATGTAATGCACTCTCCTTGGCACTATCACATAACACACACATCTCAGAAAAACATCAATACCTCGTTTGGACAAGTTACCCCGTGTAACTAGCCTCTCCCTAACCGCGCGCCACACATGAACTCTGATTCTTTGAGATCATTTAAGAGCCCATATCATCTTCTACAAACCCTCTATATTAGGATCAGTAGAGGCATCAATTCCCCGACTATACCGTAAACTCTCCATTAACTTCATGAATCCATGTCAATATATATCTATCTACTCCTTCCTCTCCCAACCTATAACCCATAATTTCCATCAATTTAAAAGGCGAAATGAACCTCTGAAATTTTTCCCAATCCCATGAACCATCCTCTTTTACGTAATAACTCACCCTCTTAGTCAACTTACTCTCCTCAGAATCTCGTATTACATGATCAATAAGGGGTGAATTCCCCAACCACCAATCACACCAAAACGCCAGCTCTTTTCCGTGATGCACTAACCATCGTGATCCCCGTCTAACTACGACAACACCTCCCACGATAGCTCTACATATCCGAGAATCATTCTGCTTATTCAAAAACTGCATAGGCGGTCCCTTGAAATATTTTTCCCTCATTATAATAGTCCACAAGGCAATCGTGTTATGAACTAACTTCCACCCAGGCTTATCCAACAAGGCACTATTCATGTCTTCCGCTAACCAAAAACCCAACCCACCTCTCTCCTTAGGCTTACATATATCATTCCAAGCGACCCAATTGATACTCTTGTGATCCCCCGAGGAGCCCCAAATGAATCATTTCCGAATTTTGTCAATCTCTTCACATACGTAAATTGGTAACTTCTCAACTTGCATGATATACATCGGCGCTGCACTAAGGACTGACTAAGCTAGAGTAATGCGACTTGCTAAGGACAGTGTATTACCCATCCACTTCGCCAATCTTCCTCGTAAATCATTCACTAATTCTCCAAAAAAATACCTTCGGTCTACGCCCCGAAAGAATATGGATGCCAAGATACTTCCTAATCCCCTCGCTCCTCTGGTACCCACTCCTCAAGGTTATGTTAGTAGCCACCTCTTCCTCCACATTTCTCGAGAAATAGGTAATCGACTTTTCCTTACTTATTGTCTGTATCGCATCGCGACAGAAAGTGTCTAACGAATCCTATAACAACACAAAATTATCAATAGAAGCTTCCGCAAATAATATTAAATCATCTGCAAAAAATATTATGTGAGATAGGAGTCCCCCTTGGGCTAAGGAGAATGGGCTTCCATGATCCATCTTCAACAAGTCTCTGAATCGGCAGTGATAACATCTCCATACAAATCACAAACAGGTAAGGTGATATGGGATCCCCTTGCCGAATCCGTCTCTTCAGTTTGATTGGGTGCAATGGTGAACCCCTACACAGAACACTAAGTTCATTATCCTCCATTCCTGAAATAACAACTGAAAACCACATAGGCGGCACCCCAAGAGGCTCTAGTGATTCCTTAATAAAACTCCATCTAAATTTATCGTATGCCTTAGCAAGGTCCACCTTGATATCCATGTACCCTTTTCTCCCTTTCGAATGCCTCATAACAAAATCCACTTCACTTACTAATATTATATTATCAATAGTAGAACGCTTGGGCAGAAAACTACTTTTGAAATGGACCAATGTGTTTCGCGAGTATAGGTCGCAACCTATTCACCAACACCTTCATGCAAATCTTGTAACACACGTTAATTAGACTGATAGGTCTGAATTGGGAGATGAACTCAGGATTACCCAGCTTCGGTATGAGGTGAATGAGCGTGCCTAGGACCTCCTTCGGAAATCTCCCAACCACCAATGCATATCAGATCATCGCACATACGAACTGGCCAATTGTATCCCAACACTTCTGATAAAAACCCGATGTCATCCCATCCGGCCCAGGAGTTTTATGCGGTGACATTTGAAAAACAGCTAAATGAATCTCCTCATCAACCACCGCATTTCCCAATATCTCAATGTCTCTCATCTCAAACCTATTAGGATGGAGGAGCTCAAACATCCCCGTCGATATATCCTCAGTGGAGAACAAGACCTCGAAGAACCCTCGCACCAAACGCTTTTCCTCCTCGATATCTGAAATCCATTCCTGACTATCATTTTTTTTGTGTAATTCCTCAATCTTATCCTTTTTAACTTGAGCAGCACAGTGGTAAAACCTTGTATTTCTCCGCGCTGAACTAATCCATTTCTTATGAGCTCTTCGGAACCAAAATATCTCTTCCTGCTCTAAAAGACTCTCGAACTCCCCTAACAGTCTCTTCTCTAGTCTGATTAATGATGAATTATATGAAGTTTGGATTGCTTTCTAAACACTCGCAAGTCTCGCTAGCAACCTCCTCTTCTTACGGAAAATGTCCCCAAAAAAATTCAAACTTCCAAACCTCTAATTCTTGTCTATGAATTTATAAGTTCTCGCTAAGAATTTCTATTATTCAATTACTAGTAAAGTTTGATTTGATAAAGAATAAAAGAAAATTAGTACAAAAAATGGAGTTAGTAGGAAGGAAAGTACTAAATATGACTAAGTTTCTATGTCAGAGATTCGAACCCGAATCCCTTATGTGGGAGTAGAACGACTTTACCATCGCATCTAGTAAAGAATTTTGTACAGCTGTCAAATCACGTATTACTAATACGTGTAAAATATATATATATATATATATATATATATATATATATATATTTTGGGGCCCCCGAGTAGCTCGGGTCCTGTGTGGTTGCTTTGTTTGCCCCTGCCCAGGTCCGACCCTAGAATCCCTAGTAACACGAGAACGTTTCTCAGTGAGACGACGAGGAGGAGGAATCGCGTAATGTTGAAAGTTAAACCCTATTTTTTGAACTCAGCAGAATAAAATGTATTATGTCGTCGTAGAGATCATTAAACCCCTAAGTGTATATATATATAAAATGTATGTAGTGTCTTATATGGCCGTTAAATTTCAAATAAAAGGCCGTTTATTTTGTGTATAGAAGAGTAAATCTCATTTGGAACCTATTTTGACATAAAATTCTTTTTCAAAATAATATTTTTTTGTCAAATGTATTTAAAACTTACATTTTTTTTTTGGCTATTTTATTAAATTTGTGAGATATACACTTTAAATAGAGTTTAAGTTTGTGATGCGGTTCAATAATGAGGTTAATTTCCTCTTAAATCAAAACAATAAACCAACTTCCCATTTAGATTATACCTTAATTTAGATGAAAATATTACAATAATACCCTTATTCTAGTTGTTGTCTTTAACCAAATATATATTCCCATTTAAATCAAACATTATCATAGATGTGAAAATCCACCTACTACTAATTTATTATACGCACACGTCCGGGATTTTTTAAAAAAAATCATCATAACTAATTCTAAAAAAATAAAAAATAAAATTATTAGATGAGACAAAACAATATCTACGTCCACGATTTTTTTAATTTTAAATTTTTTTTGATTTTTATTTTTCGATTTTTTTAAATGGGATTTTGTCCCATCTCTAATTTTAGAATTAGGATGATTTTGTGTCATCTTCATTCTAATATTGAGATGGGATTTGTCCAATCTCTATTGTATAACTAAGATGAGATTTGTCTCATCTCTATTGTAAAACTAATTAAAGATATAATGTGTTAGAGATGGTGATGTGCTGTTTCGCGACGTAAAAAATTAAGATGGGATTTGTCCCATATCTGGTTTGTCTCATCTCTATTTTCAATCAGTATGAATATTTTCTGCACAACAACAAATTGATCGTTTGAAGAGGGTTAATTTTTTTTAAAATCATCATAACACGAATCTCAATAAGAAGGTTACTCAATGGAGGTGACAAATTATGATGAAATAACCATACAATAGTAGCAAAATCAGCTTCACCAAGCATTAAACAAGACTTTTGATTGCCAAAGGTGTATTTGTATTCTAACAAGCAAACTCTCAAATCTATCCACTGACCAATAACATAATCCTTGATCTACTGGAATGAATCGAAAAAGTCAAAGGGATACAGAGCAAGTTGATCACCATAATTAAATTCAACAATAGGATTTGATGCCATAATACAAAGCCTGAAAACAAAAAACACAAAACATGAATAATCCCATCTATGAATAAACCACACCAAAAACCACAAAAACCAGACACCAATTCGTCCCATCTATAAACTGAAGAAACATTGAAGGATTGAAGCTAAGTAACACTAAACCTAGAGAAGGAACTCGCAACTAACTCTAGAAACTCAGGTAAAATCCAAAAAAAAAAATTACAGCGCAGACCATGAATAAACAATCAAAACCAAAACCACACAAAATATCAAATCAAACACCAAAGTATATTAAAATATGTGAAATCAATCACAACTAACACAGGATCTACCAATTCGTCAAATTTATGAAATAGCGAAGGAAATTGAAGAAACAGAAAAACGCAAAAAACTTAAAACTGGAGAACTGAAGATAGAGAAGAAATACTTATTAGATCATATTACTCCTCAATTAATCGAAGAAATGATGATTAGATCTAAAGATATAGAAGTATTGAGGTTGAATTGACGTTAATTAAACTCAATTTTAAGGCATATAAAGAAAACGCTAACCATAGATACATGAATTAATGAAGAATGATTTGGAAAACATGAATTAAATAAGAATCGTGATGATTAATAAATAAGGTACTTGTAATCATATGTTTTCTGAAGCGCTCTTGTGCATCACTCATACTAAAAGCACGACCGCTTCACAATCAGCAAATCGTTGTCATTGTTTCACTGATTGCGCGGATGTAATATGTGTTGCCACAAAGACTTCCTTAAAATTCATAGATCGGGCATCTCTTCCAAGTAATGTGAAGTTTTTTACAGATGAAAATGAATGGTCAACTATAAATAGGACGTCGGCTGAGAATGAAGAAGAAGTCGGCTGCGAAATAAATAACTAATATAAAAACTGACTTTGAACACTAACTTTGACTAGAGGGGCAATAACGTAATTGTGTAATGTGAATTTGATTTAAATGGGAAACAACCTAATTTATTTGGGAAGAAATATTCATTTGTCAATATTTGGGTATAGACAATATGAATCATGATTTAAATGAACATTATCCTTAAATAATGATATAGTTAAATATAGTTTTCAGCCAATGGGTAGAGTTGAATGGAGGTTCGTTTTAGGTCATTAGATCCCTTAAAAGAAGATGTGCCATGAGCATATAATAACCAAAAGTTATAGGATGGATTGGGATCATGGTCCAATAGATCGAATGGCTTTTGGAAAGACGTCTCAAGGACTTTTTAGAATATATCATTCATGTTGGAACATTGAATGGCACATGGTGCCTTGTGTATTTAGTGGTGAAGGTAGAAAGTCACTAATTAGTAAGTTTCCCACATCAGTTGGTTGAGTAAATACATATGGTATTTATTTACTTTGTGCTACCAATAGCTACCAAAGAACTAACATCCATGCACACTAAGAGATAATGGGTAAGCCCACACGTGCGCACTACCACTCACCCGGCCCGAGCCTAGGTCCGGGTCCGGGTCCTGGTCCTGGGTCCTGGGTCTTGGGAAAAAAATAAATAAATTTTTATACCAGCTTTTATTTGGTTTTGACTCCCAGATTTTTCAGCTCTTTTGTGTAACGTGTAACTGTTGCTTGCCGGATCTGTTGCCCTTAATCCCAGCTCGTAACAGCTCTTCTCCCCCTATATATAGAGTTGTCCTTCACTTCAGAAATTTACAACCACCTTACGAATTTCTTCTACATCCATATTATACTTCTTCTTCCTCCCTACTGTTCTTGAGCGAAAACTTTATACAGATTCCAAACCATCCCTTGTGAGTGCACACGAGAGTTTATTAGTAGTGTTCAAACCTTGGGGAACGTTCGGATAAACAGTATAGCGTCTCGGTTGTCCCGGAATTCGTTCTTAAGGCAGTGGCTTCTCCACGACACTACTTTACGTTATCATCACCAGTTTCCGGGTTCGTATTTTAATCTCGTCTTTTTGATTTTTTGTTTTTTAATATTCTGTCTTTACTATTTCTTTTCGCATTTACCTGCTAAAGCTTATTTTCGCACTTAGTTTTTTAAAAATACCATTACAGTTCCGGTTTTTTACCAACAATTTAAGAACGAGTTTTTATATCTAAACCGTAATGGCCTCCCCTCCCGCTTTAGCTTCGTCTTTGAAAACTTTACCTGACATGTCGAAACTCGAACCTTTAGATGGTTCTAACTTTAAACGTTGGTCCCAAAAGCTTCTTATTTTCTTTGAACAATTAGAGATCGATTTTGTACTTCTTGAGAACCCTCCTGTTTCAACTGGTAATACGGATACTACTATATCCGCTAGACTTTTAAAATACGAAAAAGAAATTAAACTTACTAGGGGTCATCTTTTAAACCACATGCCCAACCCCCTATTTGATTTATTCGTAAATGAAAAATCTGCAAAAAATATTTGGGACCGTTTACACACTAAATATGGAGGTGACGACTCCGTTAAGAAAAAATACGTGGTCGGAAACTGGCTTAAATTCACAATCACCGATCAAAAACCAATCATGGAACAAGTTCACGTTTACAAAATCTGTGTGCCGAAATTGTATTCAAAGGTATGAAATTATGTGAAATCCTACAAGCAAATGTGTTACTTGAGAAATTCCCACCATCCTGGAGTGACTATCGCAACCACCTCAAACATAAGAAGAAAGACATCTCAATCCAAGAGCTAATTAGTCACATGAGAACCGAAGAGGCAAATCGCCTCAAAGATAAGTCTGAAACTTTGCCTCATTATTCTTCGAAAGTAAATTTGTTCGAGACTTCTGGTTATGGTAACAACAAATCTCATGGTCAGAATAAGGGTAAAGGGAAATCTCATGGTCAGAATAAGAACAACAAATCAAAAGGTAACTTCAACAAATCTGGAGGTAACAACTTCAAACCATCTGGCAATATTCAGAAAAACAAGGCAACTTGCTACTGTTGTGGAAAAAAGGGTCACAAGGCATACCAATGCAAGGATAGGTTCAACCCAAATAATCCACCTTGCGCCAACCTGACTGAAACTAAAGAGGTAATTGCCGCGGTAATGATTGAAACAAATTTGGTAAAGAACAAGGCCGAATGGATTCTTGATACTGGAGTTTCAAGACACTTTTGCGTCAACAAAGATTTATTCCAAGGGTTTGAAGGTGTAGCTGATGGGGAATGCACATATATGGAAAACTCTACAACTGCGGGCGTCCTTGGCAAGGGAAAGGCGTGTCTTAAACTTACCTCTGTCTAGACCTTAGCCCTTAATGATGTTTTGTATGTCCCCACACTTCGTAGAAATTTAGTCTCTGGGTCTCTTCTAAACAAAGCTGGACTTAAACTAGTTTTTGAGGGTGGGAAAATCATTATCTATATAAATGGTGACTTTGTAGGGAAAGGTTACCTTAATGGTGGACTATTTGTATTTAACGTTTTTCTGCTTTAAATGAAAATGCATCTACTTCTGCTTATTGTTGAATCTCTTAATATGTGGCATGCTAGATTAGGGCACATAAATGTTTCATCTATTAAAAGACTTAAAACTCATGGTCTAACACCTGGAAACCATAATGATGACTTAGTTAAGTGTCAAATATGTGTAGAGGCTAAGCATGCAAAAAAACCCTTTAAAAATGTAAAACCACTAGAGAATCTCAACTGTTAGAACTAGTGCATTCTGACTTAGCTAACTTTAAAACTACCACTAGTAGAGGAGGAAAACTTTATTATATGACTTTTGTAGATGACTACTCTAGGTTCACCAAAGTATACATTTTAGAGTCTAAAGATGAAGCGGAATCCACCTTTTAAAAATATAAGGTTGAGGTTAAAAACCAACTAGATCGAAAGATTAAAAGGTTTAGGTCTGATAGGGGCGATGAATATAGTTCAAGCACACTTAAAGAATTTTGTGAAAATAATGGAATTATTCATGAACTTAGTGCCCCTTATACACCCCAACAAAATGGCATATCCGAAAGGAAAAATAGATCCCTTAAGGAAATGATGAATGTCATGTTAATTAGTTCAGGCCTACCATCCAACATGTGGGGGGAAGCTGTCTTATCTGCTTGTTATGTGTTAAATCGAGTACCCCATAAATGTATAGATAAGACCCCTTACGAGTTGTGGAAAGGATACCCTCCTAACCTGAAATTTTTAAGAGTGTGGGGGTGTTTGGCTAAGGTAGCTTTACCCCGACTTTAAGAGAGTCAACATTGGACCCAAAACCATAGACTCTATCTTTATAGGATATGCTCAGAGTAGTGCAGCTTATAGGTTTATGTCCTTAGTTGATAATATGCTCAGAGTAGTGCAGCTTATAGGTTTATGTCCTTAGTTGATAACACTATTAGTGAATCTAGAGACGCTAAATTCTTTGAACATATATTTCCCTTGAAAAAGGATATTGTTCATCATGCCTCTTCCTCTATCAGTAATGACTTACCAGTCAATACTGCTATACCTGTTAGTGATAATCTGTCTGCTTCTCTCACCCCTTCGAGTTCACGAACTCACCCTGTCAACGAAATTAAGAGAAGTAAAAGAAGTAGGACTGAGTCTAGTTTTGGACCAGACTTTATCACTGCCTTCTTGACTGAGGATTTTCACATAGATTTGCTATGTGAAGAACTAGTTTCTTGTTTCCTTCTTGAGCAAGATCCTAAGACTTTTTCCAAAGCTATGAGATCTATTGATGCCAGCTTCTGGAAAGAGGCAGTAAACAGCGAAATAGAATCCATTAGATCAAACCACACTTGGGACTTAACTGACTTACCAAAGGGGTTAAGCCAATTAGTAGCAAATGGATCTTTAAGAGAAAATTAAGACCAGATGGTTCCATAGAGAAATTTAAAGCTAGACTTGTAATTCGAGGCTTTACTCAAAAGAAAGGCTTGGACTACTTTAACACCTATTCCCCAGTGACCAAAATAGCCACTATAAGAACTCTCATAGCCTTATCTTCTATTCATAAACTCACTATACATCAGATGGATGTTAAGACCGCGTTTTTGAATGGAGACTTAGATGAAGAGATATATATATATATATATGGCACAACCCGAAGGGTTTGTGGCATCTGGTCAAGAAAACAAAGTATGCAAGCTTAAGAAATATCTATATGGTTTGAATCAAGCACCTAAACAATGGTACGAAAAATTAGATAGTACTTTAGCTAATGATGGTTTTATAGTCAACACTTCTGATTCATGTGTTTACATGAAGGTGTTGGGATCTGAATGTGTGATCATATGTCTATATGTAGACGACATGCTGATCTTTGGCACTAACCTTAAAGTCATTAATGATACTAAGGACTTCTTATCATCTAAGTTTGAGATGAAAGACATGTGTGAAGCTGATGTTATCTTAGGGGTTAAGAGCTTAAGACATGATAATGGTATATCCATTAACCAATCCCATTATGTAGAGAAGTTGTTGAAGAGATTCAACTCCTTTGATGTCACACCTGCTTGAACTCCTTATGAATCTAGTATTCATTTGACTAAGAACAAGGGAAGTTCAATCTCTCAAACCGAATACGCTAAGGTAATAGGGAGTGTGATGTTCTTAATGAACTATACTCGACCTGATATTGCCTATGTCGTTAGTAGACTTAGTCGCTATACCCATAACCCTAGTAATGAACATTGGGCTGCGCTTCGGAGATTACTGAAATATCATAGAGGTACTATGGATATAGGCATACACTATAGTAGATTCCCTGCTGTCTTGGAAGGCTACTGTGATGCGAATTGGATATCAGATAATGATGAAGTGAGCTCCATCAGTGGTTATGTATTTTCCTTGGGTGGAGGAGCTATATCCTGGAAGTCGTCTAAACAAACTTGTATAGCACGGTCAACCATGGAATCTGAGTTCATAGCACTAGAGTTGGCAGGACAAGAATCCGAATGGTTGAGGAGTCTCCTAGCAGATGTACCATTATGGGAAGATAAAGCTGTACCAGTCTCTCATCATTGTGACTCGCAAGCGACTATCAGCTTTGCTCACAACAACTCCTATAATGGAAAATGGAGACATATTCGGATTAGACACAGCTCAATGAAACAGTTACTGAAGAATGGTGTGATAGCATTGGACTTTGTCAAATCTGAGAAATATTTGGCTGATCCATTAACTAAAGGTTTAACCTAGAGAGTAGTTCTGAAAATGTCGAGGGGGATGGGGCTTAAGCCTATTCATGGGGGTCATATGGATGACATATGATGCACTACTTACCCATTACTATGGCATACAATAGTGCAAATGAGGTTGAGTTTCGACTCTTAATGATTCATAGCCCTTTGTGGTGGTCATATTGAAAAGGACTTGATGAATTCACCGATGTTTATTTCGAGGTTGAGTTTCGACTCTTAATGATCCATAGCCCGTTGTGGTGGTCCTATTGAGACGGACTTGATGAATTCACCGATGATTAATTCGAGGATGAGTTTAACTCTTAATGATGTTCATAGCCTTATGTGGTGGTCCTGTTGAGAAGGACTTGATGAACTCACCGGCATACGATGAGGTTGAGCTTTAAGGCTCTCAATGACTTCAAGACCCTTGACGGGTAGTCTATGTTGTATAGACATTCTTGAAATCACCTATGTGAGTGTGAAAGTGGGGGCCGCTTTCTATAAAAGACTTTAGAAATATTTTTAGAGCACTCATGAGAACCAAGGTGTGCGCATGGCCTAAAAAACGCTTGTGATTACATCACGGAGTCTGTATATTCCTAACAGGTTGAGTATGTGTTGTGAGGGTCTCAACTAAAGAACGTCAAGATCAAGAGTACGTTCACTTGACTGGACTTGGTTGTTGCCTTACTCCACTACGTGTCAATTCAAATCGCAAGATATTGGCACTTAAGTACAATTCACTCAATTTTCGCTTAAAAACTTTTCCCTAAACTTTTCTAGCTCTTTTCAAAACCTTTTTTCTTGACATTCAATGTTTGGGGGATTGTTGGAACATTGAATGGCACATGGTGCCTTTTGTGTGTATAGTGGTGAAGGTAGAAAGTCACTAAGTGACTTAGTAAGTTTCCCACATCGGTGGGTTGAGTGAATACGTATGGTATTTATCTACTTTGTGCTACCAATAGCTACCAAAGAACTAACACCCATGCACACTAAGAGATAATGGGTAAGCCCACACGCGCGCACCACTACCACCCAACCGGCCCGAGCCCGGGTCTGGGTCCGGGTCCGGGTCATGGGTCATAGGTCATGGGTCTTGGGGAAAACATAAAAATAAATAAATTTTTATACCAGCTTTTATTTGGTTTTGACTCCCAGATTTTTCTCCACACGTTTTAAACATTTCGGCACGTTGGTCAAATCCTCCAAGCTTTGTAATAGCTCTTTTGTGTAACGTGTAACTGTTGCTTGCCGGATTTGTTGCCCACGGATTTGTTGCCCTTAATCCCAGCTTGTAACAGCTCTTTCCCCCCCCCCCTATATATAGAGTTGTCCTTCACTTCAGAAATTTACAACCACCTTACAAATTTCTTCTACAGCCATATTATACTTCTTCTTCCTCCCTACTGTTCTTGAACGAAAACTTTATACAGATTCCAAACCATCCCTTGTGAGTGCACACGAGAGTTGGTTAGTAGTGTTCAAACCTTGGGGAACGTTCGGATAAACAGTGTAGCATCTCGGCTGTCCCGGAATTCGTTCTTAAGGCATTGGCTTCTCCACGACACTATTTTACGTTATCATCTCCAGTTTCCAGGTTCGTATTTTATTCTCGTCTTTTTAATTTTTCGTTTTTTAATATTCTATCTTTACTATTTCTTTTCGCATTTACCTGCTAAAGCTTATTTTCGCACTTAGTTTTTTAAAAATACCATTACAATTCCGGTTTTTTTACCAACAATTCAAGTCCCAAGTCCATGCATTAGTAAGTGAATTACTAGGGTCTAGGGATATGAGAGGTGGAGTTTTCATCCAACTCCCTATATCTAATATAATAGATCCAAATGGCTACTGAGTTGTATTACTAGCGAGGGGAGTTGCTTGTGAGGATCAATCAACCAAGTGCATTAATTAGCTTTAAGAGGAACTACGGATTTTAACCTCAACATGTATAATTGTTTGCTCTTGGAGACTATCGAATCCTTTTAATTATCACTAATGTTAGAGGATTTCCGACTAGCATGGTCATCAATACATACAGAGTTATCGCGTAAGTTTTAACGCACAATCTATCTATATCTCAAATCCGAGACATCTCGGGACTGGATTTTTATTCAAGAATAAATGGGAATAAATATTATCAACCACATAAACTAAGTAGAAAAAAAAAGGAATTACATAAGATTCCAATAAACCCATCAAATGAATAAAATTAAACTTGATATATTTTCCAATAAAGATATAACCTTGATGACTTGATCCAAACAATAAGAAATGTTGAAATTAAATATTTTTAAAATAAATAATTTAAGTTTTCCGCTGTAACCTAAAGCAAAACTGGGCTTCGCGTTTGATTTACCGGGGTAAAGTCCACCACGGAGTTGGATGTCACTGCTTTAAGTTGTCATCAAAGATCTCAATTTGCACTTCCTTTAATTCTTCAGACCAATAACACATTCTTGACCTTTTTCTTTTTCTTTCGCCTTTTCTTCTTTCTCTTTCTATTTCGCTTTCTCTTTCTATCAACTTCTTTCTCTTTCTATCAACTTCTTGTGCAGATAACTTACAAGTAAACGATTTGAACTCACTAATATGTTCTTGGGATGAAAAATCATAAACAAAGCCTCCACAAAATTTGATTCTACTAATTCTTCTGAAAAAGGAAAGTGTAAGCTTATATCCTCAACTTGGAGAAGTGGAGTAATAGTTGTAATTTTTCCTACATCCACATATATGCATATTTGAGCAAACTTACACACATCAATAAATATTTTAGAATTAATAGCCTTTGCAAAAAGACGTTTAGTCAGAGTTGGGATAAGGAGAATACGGACCTGGGTGAAAATATTGACGTTGTGAGGAAAAAATTGGAAATTTGGAAGTTTGAGGTGTTTGGGGATATTTTTCAGAAAAAGAAGAGAGTTTTGGCTAGAATTGCGGGTGCTCAAAAAGCTATCCAACAGTCCTACAATTCATCTCTAGTAAGGTTGGAGAAGCGTTTAAGTGGAGAATATGAGAGTTTATTAGAGCAGGAAAAACTGTTCTGGTTCGATAGAGCGTGTATGGAATGGGTATATTCGGGGGAGAGGAATACGCAGTACTACCATTGTGCGGCTCAAATTAGAAAGGAAAAGACCAAGAACTTAAGAATTAAAAATAGAGATCACGAATATATCTTGGACGATGAGGCCGAGAAGGTATGGGTTAAAGGATTTTTCGAGGAACTATTCACACTTGAGGATACGTCTCCGAGTACTTTTCGATTGCCACAGTTAAGTTCTTTCGAGGAGGGGGATATTGATCTTCTAGGAGGTGTGGTATTGGATGAGGAAGTTCGGGTGGCTGTCTTTCAAATGTCTCCTCATAAGGCATCAGGGTCGGATGGGATGTGGTGTCGCCTAGGGTGTGATAAAAATAAGATAAACTTAAGCCAAGAAACTACGCACTCTCACCCTAGACATGCACAATACTGCAAGTATTACAAGACGTATGCAAGTTTTAATGATAAGTTGAGTTCGTTCTTAGGGACTTAAGTGTGTTATACGAATGGATAGCAATTACGAGTAAGAAGTAAATAATTAAAGATAGAAAAGCAAATAGATTTCGAGAATACTAATTAAAACTAGGAAAATAAAAGACAATAAAGTAAAAGATAAGAAATATGAGATGAGAAGTATAGCTTAGGTTTTGCTAATATGCACTAATCCTTCTAATTCTATCTATAAATCTAGTTAATAAGGGAGAATATTAGCTCTTGGTATACTTAGTCAGGATTCTAAATTCCCATACCTTAGACCTTGAGAGCGACTAAGGGGGCTACGGCACAACCAAGACGTGGGTTAGAATAGGGTTATCAAACTCTACTAAGGCCCTAAGCAATCACAATAATCAATTGGTGATATGGTGATTAAAACAAACCCTAATGACTATCTAGTTAGAATCATGTTTTGTCAGAACTAATATCGACACTAGACATTATGTGGTGGTTCAATAGTTAAACACCCTGTCAAGGAGACCATCTAACTACTATTTAAACAATCCTAAAGTGACCAGTTCTAGGAAAGACAATAAATCAAAACACATAAACAAATATAAGGGTAAGTAGCTAATATCAGATTAAAACATGTAATTCCCAATGAAACTTAGATAGAAGAATTAGAATTCATAGATTATACATTATTCAAAACCCAAGCTATGGGGAGTTTAGTTCATACCTGATGGAAATAAACTGAAAGAAATTACAAAAGACATCATCTTGCTCTCTACAATGACTAAGGAATAATTATAAGGTTTTTAACTAAGCAAGGATGATTTTACAAGTGATATAATGGTGTATTTATAGGTGTTTAGAAGACCTAATTCGTTTTCTTGAGGAAGAGATAAAGTATTGGACTCCTAGCCCAACTCAAATTCGTATGGAAATAAAGATAAACACTGCTGGACCGTTTTGAGCATATCTTCTTCGTTATTGGTCGGTTTGAGCTCCATAAGATACCAAAAGAATCCTCACAGAATTATCTTTGTCCCTAGGAAAGGAAATTACCAAAATCGGCCTATTTCTTGGGGTAAATCGCACTTCTTTAGGCGTGTGCTGCAGAATCCCAGATTTAGGCAGCTTTTCCTTTTCCATCTTTTTAGCTTTTGTTTCCTTATCTCCAATTACCATGCAAATCTCTTTCCATAAGTTGTAGTCTTTGACTTGGACTCTAATTAAGCTCCATAATTATCTTTAAAGCTACACACTAAATAAACAATTAAACCCAATATGCTCTAAAAATATTATTTTACTAAATCAAGACTCAAAATAGGAAAGTGCACTATTTCTCAAGAAAATCAACATTTATGACTTCTAAATCACTAAAAATGATGTCTCATCCTAATATTAATCTATCACAAATGAGGAGACATCAGGATGACAGCGGGTTTCTATCAGAAGTTTTGGGATGTGGTGGGGTCATCGGTTTGTGGCATGATTCGGAACGCTTTGGCTACGGGGAGGTTCCCTAGGGAGGTGCTTGGTACATTTTTACATTTAATTCCTAAGGGGACAAGTCCAGAATACATCTCACAGTTTAGACCCATTAGTCTAATAAATGTGTGTTATAAGATATGCATGAAGGTTTTGGTCAATCGAATGAGACCTATGCTAGCAAAGTATATTGGTCCTTATCAGAGTAGTTTTTTACCGCACCGGTCGACTATTGATAACGTGTTACTTTGAGTGAAGTGGATTTCTTAATGCGGCACACCAAGGGGCGGAGGAGTTACATGGCGGTAAAGGTGGATTTAGCAAACGCTTATGATCGGTTAAGGTGGAGTTTTATACAGCAGTCGTTAGAGAATTTGGGGGTGCCGCGAGAGTGGATTTCGGTAATTATTTCTGTTTTGGAGGATAATGAATTACAAGTGCTATGGAGAGGGTCGCCATTATCGCCTATCAAACCTAGGAGAGGTATTCGTCAAGGTGATCCGCTTTCTCCATATCTTTTCGTGATCTGTATGGAGAGATTTTCGTTGCTAATACAAGGGTTGGTGGAGAGTGGAGCGTGGAAGCCTATCAGATTAAATTCAGGGGGGACTCCTATTTCACATATTTTCTTTGCTGATGACTTAATTCTTTTTGCAGAGGCATCTATTGAAAATTTTGTGGTTTTACAGGAAGCGTTGGATTGTTTTTGTGAGGATGCGGGCCAGACGGTTAGCAAGGAGAAGTCAAATATTTTTTTTTCCAAAAATATTGATGAGGATTTGGCTTCTAGCGTTACGATACGAAGTGGATATCAAAGGAGTGACGGAATTGGTAAATATCTTGGGGTTAATATCTTATCAGGGCGGAGACCAAGAGGTTTTTTTGGTGAGGTTATTAATACATTACGAGGGAAGTTGGGGAAATGGAAGAGTAATACGCTGTCTTTAGCAGGTCGAATTACGTTAGCTCAGGCGGTCCTTAGCGCAGCTCTGATGTATATTATGCAAGTAGAGAAATTGCCGGCTTATATGTGCGACGAGATAGATAAAATACGAAAGGAATTTATTTGGGGATCGGCCGAAGGTCAGCGAAAGATACATTGGGTTGCCTGGTCAGATATTTGTAAGCCCAAGAGTTCAGGAGGGTTGGGTTTCAGTCAGCTAAGGACATGAATAGAGCGCTACTAGGGAAGTTAGGGTGGAAGTTGATTCATAGTCAATCGCTTTTGTGGCTTATTGTGATGAGGGAGAAATATTCTTTCGCGACACCTCTCCAATACGTAAGCAAGAATAGCGACTCACGAATGTGTAAGGCGATTGTGGAGGGGTTAGCCGTGGTGAGAAGGGGTTCCAGATGGGTAGTTAAGAATGGGAAGGAGGTATCATTCTGGTTGGATAGGTGGTTGGGAGATACTCCGCTTATAGACAATATCGTTGGTGAGTTGGAGGCTGAGGATCTTTCGAAAAGTGTAAGTGATTATGTTTGTCAAGATGGGTCGTGGGATTGGGAGGAATTTCATCAACATCTTTCACCGTCTAAACTCATTGACATCACATGTGTAAGGGTGGAGAGGGGTGAAGGGAGTAGAGATATATTGTCATGGATGCACGAGAAGGATGGGGTATATTCGGTTAAATCAGCCAGGTGGGACGGAGCAAATAATAACTTGGGTATAGATCAGTTATGGGGTCGTATATGGCGTCTAAAATGTCCTCAAAGCACCCGTGTTTTTCTTTGGCGGGCTGTTCAAGAGAGAATAGCGACGAAGGGGAATCTGGTTCAGCGAGGAGTGGGGATTTCCGGGGAGTGTGATTTGTGTGGTAAGACAGTGGAGAGTGCCCTGCACATATTTAGGAGCTGTGAGGGAGTTCGGGAGTCGTGTATCAGGAATGAATTAAGGCGGTGTGCAGATGTTTTGGAGGAGCTGGATGGTGCGAACTTCAGCTGGGAAGGGACGAATCAGAATGCAGCAGCTGTCACGGCTTTACAACAGCAGGTTAGAAACTTGTCAATTCCCTTACAGAATTACCGTGGGGTTAATGTGCAGGTAGGGAACAGAGCTGATGCGGAGCAGCTGGGGACGGAAGGAACATTACAGGCTGATGAGGAGTTTGGGTGTGTGCTGCATAACAATGGAAGGACGGAGAGACAGCTAGCGTCTGAAACCAACAGTAATTCAGCGGCTGGAAACAGGGAGTTCGAGCAGGGTCCATGATGTCTCCCTAATTGTTCTTATTTTCGACCCTTAGGTGACATCATTTTTGGTGTTTATTTACTTAAATTGATAGACTTTTGGACTTAATATGCAATAATCCGGAATTACCTTTTTATTTCTAGCATTTTTAATTTATTAAACTTTTGCGCGTAATATTGGTATTTTTAGTGTAAAGTTTACAGGTTTTAGATGTTAGCTAGGAGAGGAATCCGAGGAGAAAGTCAAAGATCAAAAGATAGAGTCAAGACTTGAAAAGAAATCCCGAAGATATTATTTTTAGAGCTGAAAATCCATTTTCCAGGCCATAGATTGCTGATTTTGAGGTGCTTAAGCGATGATTTAGCTGTTGACCTTTGAAGAGAAATCATTCCTTATCGAGTTACGGAACTTTAGCAACTGGAATGAGGTCAATCGGAGTTGTAACGCATCGGGAAAAGACGTTTTAGTGAAGGTGTATCAGCAGTTACGGGATTTTGGGCTTAGAAAGTGGGCTTGGACATTTAATTAATATTCTATTTTCTGGTCCAAGCCCTAGAACGATTTTGCACTTATAAAAGGAGGTCTGGACTTCTATTTTTCAGACAATTCACATTCCACAAGATTAAACACCAGAGAGAAGCAACAGAAGGAAGAGAGAAGAAGCTACAAGAGCTGGAGTGGGTCTATAGCTCCGTTCGTAGTCATTCCAATTCCGGAAATTAGGTTCTTTCAATTTTAATTTTGTAATCAAATATGAATTCCTTTATTTTTAATTCAGTTTTTAATTTCAATATGAGCTAAACAATTCATAGTGCTTGAGAACAAACAATGGGTGAATCCCAATCTTATTAATTAACGAATGTTGAATTTGGGTTTTTATTGAATTAAATTAAATTAGGGCTTTTACTCTTTTCAATAAATTGAGATTATTTTACTGTTTTTGGAGTAGCTAACTAAGAACAGGTGTTAGTATCTAGGCTATTCCAATTAGTGGCGATTGGATCATCCTAACGGAGGGTTTAGGTACGAAAATATTTATTGAAACTAAAATAGAAGCTATTGATTCTGACGAACTTAGCTAATTCTAGGGCCAATGAGGTAATAAAACTTAAACATCCGAAGGTGGATCATATTTACCCTGACGGGACTAGTGACACTTTAGGATCGCCTTATAGTCCACCCTGACGGGGGTATAAGGATATTAGAATCCCGACCATTGTAATTGACCAATTTAGCCCTTAAACAACATAAGTTAAGAAATAGGAAGTAAGATTAGGAGGATCCTTGCGTTCTCAAGTACTACATCTCATATTGCGTTTTCACTTATTTTACTTGCGTCTTAGCTTTTACTTACATTTAATATTTGTCTTTCATTCATTAGCTTTAATAAACAAAACCAAACAAACATATTATTATCTTTTATTTTCATAAGTGCATCAATCACTATTTGCTAGACATTGTGATCAACCATTCCGTCCTTGGAACGAATCTGTATTATCAGATATACTACTTGGGACAACCGTACACTTGCGGTTGTGGTTCGATTATCATTTGCATTTATTTAGAACACAGAAAGGACCACCAGTCCAACTGCGGTCCAAGGTGCAGTAGTGCTGAGCATGAACGAGGGTACTAGGAGCGATATAGATGTGTCAATGGATGGGAGAAAGTGGTGGCTAAAGCATTTATCATGTAAAAAGCTCTTTTTCGGAATTAGTTGGAACGTTTTCTTCGGGGCGCTCATTGATACAATATGGAAAGTGAGAAATCAAAGAGTTTTTAATGGCATTGAGATTCCGTGTGGATTTGTAGTGGTACGAAATGCGAAGCATTTGGCAAAGGTATGTACTAGAGCATGGGGATTAAGACCGGGAAGAGGAGTTACACGTAGACAGGAGGTGACGTTAGTTGGGTGGTTGAATCCTATTAAGGGGCTTAAACTCAATACGGACGGAAGCTGCGATAAGGAGAGTAATAGAGGCGGTGGTGGGGGTATAATTAGAGATGAGAATGGGGAATGGATCACATGTTTTATGATGGGAATCGAGTGTGATAATCCAACACTGGTAGAGATAATAGCCTTAAGTGAGGGTCTGATATTGGTGGAAAGGATGGGTATTAAGGAGATATCGATAGAAGTTGACTCAAGGGAAGCAATTGAGATAATTTCTGGTGTCGCAAGGGAAAGAGGACCAGGGGCTTACTGGATAAATATTATTCGTTCAGTGTTGGACAGAAACAAGGGATTCGAGCTAAGAGGCATTTATAGAGAAGCCAATCTATGTGCGGATTGGTTAGCGCGAGAGGGGAAGAGAAATGGAGTTGGTTTGCCCAACTAGAAGACCCGCCTGATGGGATTTGGAGCATCTTGACTAGAGATAGAATGGGATGGAAGATACCGAGAGTGGTATATGACTCTGCGGTGGTTGGAAATATTTCATTTTAGTCCCTGAGACATTTTCCTGATCCTTGTTTTGGATCTCCTCTGTATTAAAAAAAAAGACGTTTATACTTGCACAAGTCATCAGTGTTAAGACAATAATCATTTAAAGGGTGTATGCTTAACTTCCATTGATTTGGAATATTGATGAAGGATAATTGATCAATCATCTCACCTACTTCAACTCAGGGGCGGAGACAGGATCTTTTCGTAAGGGGCTAAGGGGGTTCGGGGACAACGCCCCAATTTTTTTTGGACTTATTTACACTATAGGTCCATATATTATAAAAAGATTGTAAAATAAAGCTTTATATTATATAAAACTGCATTATAAGTCCTGATATAATTTTTTAATTTAATTATATTTTATTGAATACAAAATAACATATAATTTAATGAAAAAATAATATAATTATAAGTCTAATAAAATAAATTTTAAAAATCAAAGAATTGAATAAAGATTTTAAAAATTTAGGAGGTCCAAATGAAAGGTTTGAAAATTTAGGGGGCCAAAAGAATATTTAAAAAAAATTAAGAATAAAATAACATATTACTAAATTTCTTTTTTTTTATAAAGAATTTTTTTAAAAAAAATAACCAGGGGGGCCATGGCCCCCCTACTCTTCACGTGGCTCTGTCACTTCTTATACGGTAAAAGGCTTCCGACGATCATAAAATAGCCATTATAGGATTTGTATAAATATATAATAGACAACATGACTCTGATTATACTTAAATCAGATACTTTGAAAAAAATAAGGTGTAAAAGTGATATTAGGTTAAAAATATTTTAATTTTTAGAGTTTTAATGGTAAAAACTATTTTTTTTTAACTTTAATCTGGGTTCTTCACCAAGCCGGTTGATTATGGTAGAGAATGGTTCCCAATGGCGGTTATTTTCTTGTGCAGGGGAGCGACTTGATAGGAAGGTGAGTGTGAATAGATTTCTTTTATTGTTTTTGTTTTAATGAATACAAGAGTGACACTAAGCCGCACAAGGCTTTTAGCGACTACTCGTGTAGTCGCTAATGCGTCAGTAAATAGTCGCTAGATCCAAGAACTGGGATCTAACGACTAAAAGTAGTCGTTAATACTTAGTCGCTAGAAACTAGTCGTTAGAAGTCAAACCTAACGACTGCGTATCAAAAAGTAGTCGTTAGAGGTTGTGGTCTTATTAGCGACTACTTTGTAGTCGTTAGATGTTAGGTGCTATTAGCGACTACATTGTAGTCATTATTAATCCTATTATCTGCGACTACATTGTAGTCGTAATTAGTAAGATTTTTTTCGACTACAAGGTAGTCGTTATTGACCTTCCACTTAGCTACTACTTCTTGTAGTCAATCTCGACTACATGTAGTCGCTATTAGTTTTTTTTTTAAATAAAAAAATATGATTCTGAATTATTTTTAATTGCAATACTGCAATTAAAAATAATTCGAATGTCATATTTTTTTATTTTTTTAAAAATACAATTAATAATTCAAAATAATTAATTAAAATATGAAAATCAACCAAATTCAACCAAAGTCAACATAAGTCAAACCAAGTCAAGATAAAGTCAAATTCAACAAAAGTCAAACCAAACCAAACCAAAATAAAGTCAAAGTCTTAATACATAACCGATAGGTAAAATAGATAAACACCAACAATCACTAGAGTCCGATCCGGCTATAAACATTGTCTTCATTCTCGTACTCGTCTTCATCACTATCATCTTCACCATCTTCTTCAACATCTTCATCACCGGTAGGAGGAGTGGGGTCCACAGTCATAGCCTGGTAGGGGGCATTCCTTTCTGTGCCTTCAACTCGTTAATCCACGACATGGCATCAGTCACAACAGCCTGGGAATAAACAGGAGGCTCGGTGCTGGTAGAGGGCACTTCAGGGCAGGGGTACTGTGGAAGACCGCTGGCTAATCGGAGCTCATTAATTGCCGCCATTATCTCCGCATGCTGCTCGGCTTGGGTTGGAGTAGTCGAAGGACTCTTCTTTGCCTTTTTCGGTCGACCAATGCCCGGTGTCCAGCTCCTCTTTGGAGACCCGATAGCTTTCTTCGAGGTGTTCCTCACGTAGTCTACTTGCTCCTTTTGAGTCATGCCTTGACCGTCGTTTGACTCAGATTGACTCTGAGTCACCTGCTCCTTCATGGCATCCTTGAGCAATTTCTGTTACATATTAAACAATAAAAAAAATATTAAATTTGATTTAAGATTAAAAATATAATTAATAACTTAATAATAAAAAAACTTACATCAGCTTTTTCGTATCCCTCCGACCTCCACTTGTTCGTCTTCTTGCTTTTACCCACCACCTCGAAAAAACCGCCCATACGCGGAATCGGGATTTCTACTTGTGTCGCCTCATCCCTGACTACCACCTTCCCCCCGGAATTAAATCCTCACCCTGTTTCATTAAAAAAATATTCAAAATAAATAATAAATAAATAATAATTAAATAATAAATACAAAAGCACCTCATAAAGCATATCCCGAGTTCGGGAATATTTTCTCGACCACGCTCTACTCTTATTCTTCTGTTTTTCTCGATTCTTTTTTATTTTCACTCGCTTGATGCTGAAAAAATTAAAATTCAATTATTAATAACATCAATTAAAATTAAAATAATAAAATTAAAAAATTGAGTTTATACCCTTGCTTTCCTAGAACCCAAATACTCACAACATCTTTCCCAAATCTCATCGGACAACCAATCCGGCTTCAAACCCATTCTCCAGTAGTCTCTCTTCGTGTTATGTTTGGGGTATTTAGTCAACTATTAGAGTCAAAGTTAAGTGTTTGGGGGTATTTAGTCAACTATTAGAGTCAAAGTTAAGTGTTTGGGGTATTCAGTCAAAGTTAAGTGTTTGGGGTATTCAGTCAACATTAAGAGTCAAAGTTAAGTGTTTGGGGATATTCAGTCAACTATTAGAGTCAAACTTGAGTGTTTGGGGGTATTCAGTCAACATTAAGAGTCAAACTTGAGTGTTTGTGGTATTTAGTCAACTATTTGAGTCAAAGTTAAGTGTTTGGGGTATTTAGTCAACTATTTGAGTCAAAGTTAAGTGTTTGGGGTATTCAGTCAACATTAAGAGTCAAAGTTAAGTGTTTGGGGGTATTTAGTCAACTATTAGATTCAAAGTTAAGTGTTTGGGGTATTCAGTCAACTATTTGAGTCAAAGGTTAAGTGTATCAAAATAAATTCAAATTCAACTCCAAAAACCAACAAAATGTTTTAATACAAATAAACTAAAACATTTGAGTCAAAGGTTAAGTGTAGTCGACTTGCTCCTTTTGAGTCATGCCTTGACCGTCGTTTGACTCAGATTGACTCTGAGTCACCTGCTCCTTCATGGCATCCTTGAGCAATTTCTGTTACATATTAAACAATAAAAAAAATATTAAATTTGATTTAAGATTAAAAATATAATTAATAATTTAATAAAAAAAAAACTTACATTAGCTTTTTCGTATCCCTCCGACCTCCACTTGTTCGTCTTCTTGCTTTTACCCACCACCTCGAAAAAACCGCCCATACGCGGAATCGGGATTTCTACTTGTGTCGCCTCATCCCTGACTACCACCTTCCCCCCGGAATTAAATCCTCACCCTGTTTCATTAAAAAAATATTCAAAATAAATAATAAATAAATAATAATTAAATAATAAATAAAAAAGCACCTCATAAAGCATATCCCGAGTTCGGGAATATTTTCTCGACCACGCTCTACTCTTATTCTTCTGTTTTTCTCGATTCTTTTTTATTTTCACTCGCTTGATGCTGAAAAAATTAAAATTCAATTATTAATAACATCAATTAAAATTAAAATAATAAAATTAAAAAATTGAGTTTATACCCTTGCTTTCCTAGAACCCAAATACTCACAAAATCTTTCCCAAATCTCATCGGACAACCAATCCGGCTTCAAACCCATTCTCCAGTAGTCTCTCTTCGTGTTATGTTTGGGGTATTTAGTCAACTATTAGAGTCAAAGTTAAGTGTTTGGGGGTATTTAGTCAACTATTAGAGTCAAAGTTAAGTGTTTGGGGTATTCAGTCAAAGTTAAGTGTTTGGGGTATTCAGTCAACATTAAGAGTCAAAGTTAAGTGTTTGGGGATATTCAGTCAACTATTAGAGTCAAACTTGAGTGTTTGGGGGTATTCAGTCAACATTAAGAGTCAAACTTGAGTGTTTGTGGTATTTAGTCAACTATTTGAGTCAAAGTTAAGTGTTTGGGGTATTTAGTCAACTATTTGAGTCAAAGTTAAGTGTTTGGGGTATTCAGTCAACATTAAGAGTCAAAGTTAAGTGTTTGGGGGTATTTAGTCAACTATTAGAGTCAAAGTTAAGTGTTTGGGGGTATTCAGTCAACTATTTGAGTCAAAGGTTAAGTGTATCAAAATAAATTCAAATTCAACTCCAAAAACCAACAAAATGTTTTAATACAAATAAACTAAAATAAAAAATCTCCTAATCAGTATCATATCCACTAATAACTATAGGTTCGTCATCGCTATCAACCTCTATAGGTTCTTATTCATCCCCGTATTCATCCCAGGTGTCATCATCAATTTCCCCGTTTTCATCAATAACCATATCAAAAGCCAAATCAATACAAAATGAGCAGGGTCAAACTCGATCTCCTTGGTAGATGCCAAGTTCACTGGATCGGAAACCGTCTCGGTGTTCACTAAAGGGATCGTGACACTCGCGTCATCAGTAGGTAGTGATTCTACACCCCATAACTCAGGACTCCATCAATGTCTATCATTGAGTTCCCATACTACTTTCCACCCTTTTTGTGATTTTCTTGAGTTAATCTCATCGATGTAAAATACTTTTTTTGCTTGAGTAGCTAAGATGTATGGCTCTCCTTCCCAAAAAAATCTAGACGTGTTAATAATAGTTACCCCATTCTCTGTCCTCGCGGTACTCGTGTTATACCAATTACACTCGAATAGCACAACGGAATAATCATCATCAAATGTTACCTCTACAATCTTGACTAATTCACCGTAATACGGTTTTCCTTCGTACATGGTGCATACCCCGTAATCTTGTGTCGCCCTTGTTTCACCCTTTTCACGAGTAACCCATTTAACACCATTCACAACACATGAATCGTACTTATAAACTGCACCATGAGACTTACTAGCCAATGAAATCATCTCACTTGTAGCAAATCCATCACCTTCTTTTTCCATTTCATAAACCTACAAGCATAAATAATTATAACAATGTTGTCTAAAATGGAATCTTACTTTGGTATTTGAATGGATCTATACCTTATGCATAAACCAATCTCGGAAATTTTGCCGGTGTTTCCTAACTTTATCAGCTACAGGACCCGATAGCGTGGCTTTGTGTTCTCTGCACATTTGACGAGCAAATTGAATATATTTTTCATAATGAATAAACATATAATAAATAAATTGAAAACTTACGTCATCAAATGTTGGATTTCATCGCAATTAAGTAGGATATACCAGTCGATTTGCTCCTTCTCATTATATTGCAAATTACCATACTCTTTTTTACCTAAAGGAATACATTGGTTCTTAAATACGGACAAATATTTAGGTTGAGCTTCGATATCGGTATATCTACCCGATTCATTGAACTTTGTTTTTTCTTCTTGAAGATAACGCGATATGAAAGTCAAAGTTTTCTCTACAACGTACCCCTCGGCGATTGAACCCTCCGGCCTAGCCGGATTTTGTATGTACTCCTTTAATTTCTTTAGATACCGCTCAAACGAGTACATCCCACGCATCTGAACCGGTCCCCCCTAACAAAGATTCGTCGTATAAGTGTATAACCAGGTGGATCATTATATCGAAAAACGCGGGAGGCAAAATCATTTCCAATATACACATAACTTCAACCACTTTCACCTTACCCGATTCTAACTCTTTCCTACTGAGAATTTTATTACAAACGACTCTAAACACGTTAGCTATCCCAATAATCGCATCACTAATCTCTTTGTCTTCGATAAGCACTGGGATACTAGCCACGAAAAGATACTACATCATCACGTGACAGTCGTGAGATTTCATTCCTATAATCTTGCCCAAGTCACTTTGAACATTATTTCTCAATCTCGATGTGAAGCCATCGGGAAACTTCTGTGCCTTCAACCAGTTAAGAAACACTTTCAGCTTTTCCGTTGATAACGTTTAATTTGCTCGATTCAGTATTTGTTTCCCGCCTCTCTATGTCAACCACAAATCTTTCTTGATTTTCATAACCTCGAGATCCATTCTCACTTTCACGTTGTGTTTGTTAACTTTCCCATCAAGACCTATAACTGTGCCGAGAAGAGCATCACACACGTTTTTCTCGCAATGCATGACATCAATGTTATGTTTCAACAATTTTTTGACCAATAAGGTAAACAATAAAAGATACTCTTTTTCTTCCAATTGAATAGACGTGGAACGGTTTGCTTCACGATCTTTCCCCCAAAATCCTTGTGTTTACTGGGAAACACAATGGGAAGCCCATTTAACTGTGTCTGAATATCGACAGGAGAATATTTCTTCGGTTGGCCCCTATGATTGGATTTTGGGTACAAAAACTTTTCGCTTCTAAATCGATGCCCTATAGGTAACCAACGTCTATGGTCAAAGTAAGAAACCCCTTTCTTCACCCTCAATGATGGAGTAAAATCCATGCATTCTGGACAAGCTAAGTAATTTTAACCCGACCATCCCAAAGTGTATGACCTAGCGGGGTAATCATTAGTCGTAGACAACAAACAAACCTTCATCGTAAACTCTTCCTTCTGGTGGACATCATACGTAAGGATCCCTTTATCCCACAACTCGTCCAACTCATTTATAACAGGTCAAAGAAAGACGTCCATGTCCTTGCCGGGTGAACGGGGGCCAGGAATCAACAAACAAAGCTGGAATGTCGTCTTCTTTATACACTCCCACGGTGGTAAGTTGACGGTCAGTATAACCAGCCACATGCGGTACGAGCTGTTCTGCATAGAGAAAGGACAAAATCCACCGATACCCAAACCCAAGAACACCTTCTGAGGTTCATTAGCAAACTTAGGATGTAACCGAACAAATCTCTTCCAACTATCGCCATCAACTAGATGACGCAACAAATCTGGATCTGTACTATTCCTTGTTCGGTGCCAGATCATATTTTCGGCAATGTGTCCTGAAGCATAAAGTCGCTGCAGCCTAGGGGCAATCGGGAAATATCGGAGTTTCTTATGCGCTACTTTCTGACCCTTCTTCGGGCCCCATTTTGATTCACTGCATACTGGACACTTATGAGGGAGTCATTCTCCTTGTAAAATAAAGCACAATCGTTCACGCAAACATCGATGGTATTGTACCCCATACCTAAACTTTTAACTTTTTGTTGCACTCCTCGTATGACTCGGGCAAGGTATGAGGTTTGGGCAACACACGACACAGAAGATCAAGCAACTCGGTGAAAGACATGTTAGTCCACTTGTTCTTCACCTTCATGTGCATTAGCTTCGCAATGAAATTTAATGAACTCGATGCTATACAACCAGGGTATAACCCGGTCTCTAATTCGGAAAACATCGTTTTGAATTTGCCACGAGCTAAATTGTTCGAGACTATCATCTTGGTGTCACCGGAATGACCACCACCCTAATAATTAGGTCGCAAATCTTCGTAGACATCCAATATATTATTTTCTTCATATCGAGTCTCGGAAATTTCCTCGCTCTCACCATGATTTGTCCAAATATCATACGTGAACAAAAACCCAAATTGTAAAAGATGTGTCCTAACTTTGACCACGTCATACCGACGATAATTCGAACACCCATTACACGGACAAAAATTGTTTCTTCGGGATCTTTATTTTTTTGAGCAAAAACGAGAAATGCTTCTATCCCCTTAATAAATTCACGTGAAACTTTATGAGCGGAAGCAATCCAATTTTTATCAATACCCGAAACCATAATCAACTACTCCAATATCTATATTACATAACACAAACTACCTAATTTTCCCTATTTATCTTCTTCCCCCAAATAGCACATAAAAATCCCCCATTAAGCTCATTAACCTTCTCATACTCTAAAATCCTGACCAATCATATAGCCTAAAACCCGTCTAATTAAATTATTAATTGAATTATTTATTAAATTGTTTATTTTATTATAATTGGTTTTATAAATTATATAAAAAAATAAAATAAGAAAAGAAACTAAAAGATTCGTTATATAACTTCATGTTTCATATTATGATTATTAATTATTTTGAATAAAGTTACCTAATAGAAGAAAATGAATATTACATAACCAAATGAATACAATACATAAATAATGGAATTGACATAAAAGAAAAGAAATACAATTTAACTCATCATCACTCGACCCACACATTTACATGCTAAACATTTTTCACAAAAAACCCCACCTCAATCTCTATATTTCACTTATTTCATGGACTATTAATTAATTACTACTTTATTTAAATGTTAACAGATCACCACTTATAAGCATGACATGTAAAAATTAAGAAATGAGTAAATTTGTGGCATCAAATAAAGCTATACACGCATAATTGACTAACATTCCATTAGTGACTAAGTATTTGTCAGATTATCTATTTATATGCATGGTTTAGTGTTGGCTTACTATACGACTTACAAAAATAAAGATATGTATATATATTATGAAGTAAAATGATTATTAGTTTTCTTTGTTGATATACATTCCAGAATTATGTGGCAGAGCTGTAGATTAAAATCATGTTCTAATACAAGGGGTAACAAATTCTTTTGTTTTTTTGTTAATCCAGAAATTATGTGTAAAATTTTATGTTATTTTTCTTTTTGTTAATTTGGATATAAGAATATAAGGTGCGCATTTTACCTTTTGGAGTTTGAATTGAAAGTTATTATAATTTGTCTGCTTATCTTGATACAACTACTTTGCTGATGTGTTTATGTATTTCTAATTCTCTTTTTCTTTTGGAATGTACAGTCCATTGAAAATTATGCCTAGCACTCTTATACAACTTTGTTCATGGTTACAGTTTGGATGTGTTCGTGAGTCATCAATGGTTAGCAATTGCTATATAGCGTCTAATATATGTTTTTTATAATTCTTGAATAAACTTATTGGTTGGAATGCATTAATACGAGGTTTTGTAGTTTCCGCAGATATATCATATTCATGATAAGGATGAACCTGTGACAATGCAGTTATTATTAAGCTCCTCGGGATCTGTGTCTAAGGCCCAAGAGCTCTCAATATCAGACTTTATATTGCATTTTGGAGTCATGAAATCAGCTCACCGATTTATACTAGATGAAATAGTTAGTCACATAATTCTGGAATGTATATCAGCAAAGAAAACTAAGCCTGAAGCAGATAAGCTGAAAAAGGTAATGTTATCAAATTCTTTACTTTACAAGTTAGGCCTTGGATTTTCAGCTTTGTTAACTTATATCTTCCTATATTATTTCATCTGTAAGGTCCAAAACTAATTTTGGTGAAATAGAAGAAGCTAACCATACAAATGACTCTTGATCCTGCTTAATATCTGTTGGAGCTAAAATGGGTTACAGTTTTATCTTACTGTATTAAGAACGGGGTGAACCAAGGAGCTGTACAGTGTCGTCAAAGATGAAGCAATCTGGCCGGATATTCTAAGAAGATAAAAGAGTACAAGTCTCTAATAAATGAAGAAATGGAATCGTTTTGGCTTATGATAAATAATTTCAGGAGGGAGAGGAAGCTTTCTGGATTTTTTGATGAGGAGGTTTATGATATTCTCGCTGGTGGTACTGTTAGGGTTGTCTTTGGCTTAGCACCATCCACGGTAACCAATGATGATGAATCGTTCTCCAATTTTGAACACTTTGGTATTGGTATTGGTATTGGTAATTGAGAACGAAGGAAGGAACATAAAGAGAGATGATTCAAAATTGTTTTCAGTATTAAAAAGAAATGCGACTCTGTAGGATATCAACTTGAAGCTCACAACACTCACTATCAAGTCGTTAGAGAAGAACAAAATAATCATATGAACATTTTGATCTCTATTCTTGATAAGGTAGATGATGCTTTGGGAAGAATTAGTGATACGTTGTAGCTCTCGGCTCATAATGCATGGATTTGATTTTTGTCTAGATCAGATATACTCCTTATTTTAAACATAGTTTTTCCTTTTTATGAATTTCTGGATTAAAGAGAAGTAAGTAATTATCAAAAGTTTAAAGCTTTCCATTTCAGATGCCTATGTTGATCTTATTGTCTGAATAAGAATAATATATACTTAAAATTATATTGCATCATTAGTCCATATATTGAACTCCACTATTCTTTTTTGTTCCAAAGAACTCTAAATAATAAAAATAATAAAAAATAATAATAATATTAATAATAATAATAATAAGTATTATTATTATAATGAGGTGATAGTTTTGGCTGGCGATTCGTAAAATGCATTTATTAACATCTTCAGGTAATACCAAAAGCTCATCTTCATCACTCATCTTTTACTTTATCTGGAATATCCACATTGTTTAAGACCATGGTTACTCTTCAATTCATACAGTCAGATGTGTGAAGTTTAGCTTTTCTTTATTTTTAATATCTCCTTTCTCTTTTTTCTCCCTTCCCCTTAGAAGTTCTCTTTCTTTTCTCCCCCCCCCCCCCCCCCTAGAAGTTTCTATGACATTAATTTCAATGATAAAATCAAAATAAGAACGATACCTTTATATTATACTATCATGATTTAATTTTATTATTTCGTTTTCTGAAAACTTGAATTTGAAAGATTCTTTAAACCCTAAACCTTATTATTTTGCAATTTAAATGATTTTTTTCCAGTTTTTATAGTGTCTTTTTTAATTTTATATAAATTCATCACTTTGAGAGTAAGAATATAACTATGTAATTTCAAATTTGGTAATTTATTTGTACTTTCACTTTTAGGTCCTCTTATATCTTATTTCATAATCAAGATTTTAGAAAGATACTTGACATGATCTACTGTTCCTAAGACATAAGAGGATATGACACCCTTGATTATGATTTCAATAAACAACATACCACACTTCATAAAGGTTCACACAAAAATGTTTGTTAAAAACTTTCAACTATCTCATAATTGTCATGAACTTTTCAATACATTTTTTATCTCGATGATCTAATTATTAATACATTTCTTGAGTAACCCTTAAATATGTATATAGGGACTTGGAATGGAGTAACTGAATGAACAATCACTTATAATGAATTCACTATCATGCAAGTTGATCTGAAAATGTAAAAAATTGACGATCCTAATACGTCGACTTTCATATTTAGAATGTGTGGTCCTTGGGACTGGATCTGAAATACAATCTATTGCGGAAAAATTATCTTTTATTTTTTGGGACCAAGCAAAATCTCAATGAATTCCGGATAGAATATTGGAGGTTTGGGATGCTTTTAAGGAAATGATATGAAACCTTTATCAAATTGTGTTCAAAAGTGAGAAAACAATACATGAAGTAGAAGAGATGCAATGCTTAAAAAAAAATCAACGCATCCTCATTTTTTAGGTACATAATACTCACACATGTGTAAAAAAAAATCGACTAATAAAGCTAAGAATCTCATTATTGTCTAATCTTTTAAGGATCCAACTAATGTTCAATTTTTGTAGTGCCTTAAGGCACGGGTAATACCTAGTAAAAAAATACAACATAAATGTCTCATAAATAAAATGAAAAAAAATTATTACATCGGCAATTAAATACATAAAAATAAAATGAAAAGGAAGATTATTACATCACCAATTAAATACATAAATATTAAAAAAAATTATTACATCACCAATTAAATACATGAATATAAAATGAAAAAAAAAATTATTACATCACCAATTAAATAAATAAATATAAAATTAAAAGCACACAAAATATTACATCACCAAATAAATGCATAAATATAAAATTAAAAGCGTACAAAATATAACATCACCAAATAAATACATAAATATAAAATTAAAAGCATACAAAATATAACATCACTAAATAAATATATATATATATATATATATATATATACTAGGAAATGCCCCGTACCTGAAGGTACTTGTGCTAAAATGAATTTAAAAAATTATGATTATATATTAATTAGATAACTTAAATAAGGTATAAGAAGGGATTGAAAATAAAGTTGTTCTTACAATCTAGTTTTAAAAATACTCAAATTAATATAGTTATATATCTATCTTCCGATCTCAACTTTTTAATCTCTTTAGAATACTATCTTTCACGTGGAAGACTATCTAACCACCAGCAACATATGTATGTCTTTTTATAAAGCCTAATCTATAACAAAACATTGCGTAAATAGTATCAGTTGTATATGCAAGAATAAAAGTCTCTATCTTTGAGTTTCACCCAGTAACTATGGTATTCTAGCTTTCTCGTAAACAAATATAGTGTAGATATAAATCATTTGTAATTCTTGAAGTATAAGAGAACTTATATGTTTAATGAATAATATATTATAAAAATATTGTAAGTAAAAATAGCAAAATAATCTTTTCTCAGCCTCCTCGAGAGTGGAGGAGTGGCATGTGCGGTGTGACTCTATTGCCAAAGAAACTCGAGTGTTTTATTGAAAGACTTAGTACGCATTTCATAAAGAAAAATAAGAAATCCACGCTCTTTGCACAGACTTTAGTCTCATCCATACAATTAAGTCCTCTTATTCATTCAACTAAAACACATGAAAATACATTAATACTAACATAAACAGACTAAACTAAATGAAAGAATGTTCCTAAAGGTTTACTGAAACATGGGGATCTAAAGTCTTTCTTTCTTTTACTGGTTCATTTTGGAAGTTCTTAGGAAAGACATCTTTCCCAAATCCGTGTTCCCTTTTGCTTTCCAAGAGATACTGTTCTTGCTTATTGTTAATGACAGATTTTTCTTTGATCTATATTCAATGACATTTACACTATGTCAAGGAACCTTCATGTGTTAGCGCTTGCTAAAGTAGCTTACAAAGTGAACCACTTGGTATTTTAAATTAAAACTACAACTTTCATGCAATTTGACAAAACTGAGAAATCCGACTCACTCAGTTTCAATTAGCAATTAAATACACGAATATATTAATGTAAAACTCTACTGATGTTGCAAGAAGCTCACTTAGGCTTGTAAATACTTGCATATCAATATATTAATGAAAAAAAACTGAAAAAAGTATAACAGTAAAATACATGAAATCCTGAATATATATATTTTTTCATCAAAATTTCATAAAGAAAATAATACTTTACACAAAAAAATAATTCGCATACAGAAAATATCAATTGTTCCCATTCAATTGTAGTTGGAGGCTTGGATGTGATACCTAGAAGAACACTATTAACACCATGCACTTCATTGCATATCTTTATCGCCACATCATTCAAAAACTTGTAGTAAAAATGGCTTTTAGGAAGAAGGCGACCATGAACCTTTTACCATTGATGCCCCTTGCTACATTCCATAACCATGTACTGAACCTCGACTTTGAATAATCTTATTCACATTCGGGACAATATTTGGCTTCATTTTACTGCTCTTGTTTCCCTATTAATTAAACAATTAATTGTATATCCAAATTCATTCAAAAAAAGAAGTAGACTATGAGTATATGTTATTTTTCAATTAAATAAAATAAAACACTGTTGTTTAATAGGTTACTAATTGAACACAGCTTCCACATCATCCAAATTAGTATAAAACAAAAAATACTCAGTACCATAAAAGGGACATAAAATGCAGAATTCTCAAATTTCATGAAAGTGATATTAAGTGCCTTCAGGTAAGTAAGTATTTTACATTCCTTTACAGTTAAATTAACACACGTACAATTAAACTAATAAAAGGTTAATCAATTAAACCTTAGAAATCACAAAATAAATTAACAAAATAAGCTAATGTGAATCTTACAGTGTCTCAAAATAAGCTAATATATATATATATACTGAAAGTATAATTAATGTTCAAGTTTCACAACTTGTTCATAACCTGGAGAAGAAGGTATACACGAAATGAAACACTACTTTTTCCAACACATCTATCTCTAATCTCTATCTACTGGTGTAAAATATTTACCCAACCATCTTGTCATACATGAAGCCTTAACTATGACCCTGAGATCCTAAAGCTTTAAAAAGTTTAGACCTATGCATACAACCTTCTATTTCATACTCTTTCATACTATTGAAAACAGAGTAAAAATCAATTCAGTAATAACCACAAAGAGGAAATGAAGTGCAATTATACAGGGATTTATAAGGACCTACTCTGCGATTAACTCATATATATACAATTTTGGGGAGTTACCTTAGTTCTTGGCTCCACCTAACTGAAGGGCAACTAAGATTAGAGGTTATTCTCATAATATACTAAGATTAGAGATACAAATAACACAGCAGTGAACAAAGTCATATGAAGATACGTGCTTCAATACCGAAGGTTTGGCCAAAATTATATTTGCTTCTTTAGATACAAAGACCGAGTAATAGAACAACTTCTAAGATCAGAATTCTCACCAACACAGGCACCCAATATACTCTTCCTTGTTTTTTTTTTTTTTTTTTTTTTTGGGTCGGGTAAACGGTTGTATTAAAATATCAAAAACTGTACACTATACATGGGTGTTACCTACCTAGGCTCGAAAGCTTAAGGTAGCAACAAGGAATATAAAAAAACAACTACCTCATACTATACTAATACAAGCTAGCCTTCCACTCACATCCAAAAAAGAATGCCGAGGGAACAAGGAAAATAAGATTGAATAAACACACCATTTAATTTCCTTGGTTACTATTTCTCTAGTCTTGGAAGCACCTCTCATGACTAGGTGATTTCTCGCCGTCCAAATACAATACACGGTAGCTCCAAAACCCACTTTCCAAGCCTTTCTTCTCCAATTCTCTCTAGCTTTTAATTTTTTAAGCCATTTCAAAGCGCTTAGAATAGTGTTCATTTCCTTGTCTAGTCCAAGCCACATTTTAATATCATCCCATATAGCCTTAGCAAAAGAGCATTCAAAAAATAAATGCCTATTCGATTCAAAATCTTCCTTACACAAATCACAAAGTGGATCAAGTTCCATATAAGTAATCCTATTTTTAGTTTTGAGTCTTTCTTTTAATGCCATCCATACAATGATTGCATGTTTCGGAAATACACTCGGATCCCACACAATATTTGCCCAAGGTTTAATAAAAGTTTTACGACGAAATAAATCATAAGGGAATTTATATACATCATAAAACTCTATTGTATTTACCTCATATGTTGATCGGGGCGCCTTAACGGAAGCAAACCATAAATCTAATATTTCTTTTCTTCCTACTTCACCTAGGGACCCACGTATAATTTCTTTTAACTCCCAAATATTTTTCAAAAGTGGGGAATTAATTTTTTTAGGAATCCATTCCCAAAAACCACTACTATTAAAATACTCACCATGAATCCATCTAATCCAAAGTGATTCTTTATTTTCCACTATTTTCCAAATCATCTTTAGAAGTAAAGCTTTATTCCATGCTTCAAAATCTTTTAATCCAAGTCCCCCTTCATATTTAGGCATACAAATATTATTCCAACTAACTTGGGGTGGCTTATTATCCCAATAAAAGTTACGGCAAATACTAATAATTCTCTCTTTAACACCAACCGGAACCGGGAAAATCGTAAACCAAAAGCATGTCACCCCTTGAAGAACCGATCTAATCAATTCCAATCTACCCGCAAATGAGAGTGAAGAGGCTCTCCAACTCCTAACATAACCTTCCAATTTATCAAAAAGAGGTTTATAGTCTCTCGATAATAATACGGAAGATCCTAGCGGGACCCCTAAATAACGAAAAGGCATAATCCCTTTCTCAAAATTCGTAGGTATAATCCCATTAATCAAATCATCATTTGAGATACCTATGTAATAAATATTAGATTTTTCAACATTTAAACGAAGCCCCGAAACATCTCCAAACTCATTTAAACTATCCATAAGAATCTTAATCGAACCTTTATCACCTTTAGAGAGTAACATTAAGTCGTCCGCAAAAGCTAAATGTGTTATTTTTTCCTTCTCACATTTGGGATGATAATTAAAACCATTACAAGTATTTTTTTTTAAAAGCCTAGAGAAATATTCAAGACAAAGAATAAATAGATAAGGAGACATAGGATCACCTTGTCTTAAGCCTTTTTCGCCTTTAAAAAAACCATGCACTTCTCCATTTATAGCCAAAGAGTAAAACGGAGATGAAACACACACCATAATCCAATTTACTATTTTTTCCGGAAACTTTAATCCCTTTAAAACTTCATAAATAAAGTCCCATGATATAGAGTCATACGCCTTTCTAAAATCAATTTTAATAGTACATCTTGATGAGCTACTTTGATTATTATAACCTCGAAATAGTTCTTGCATAAGGTGAATATTTTCTATCATAGATCTACCCTCAACAAACGCATTTTGGGCTTTATCCACTATATTATTTAAACAAGGTTTCAATCTATCCGCTAATATCATAGTAATCGCTTTATAAACCACGTTACAACACGAAATAGGCCGAAAATTATCAACACTTTTAGGATCATCTATCTTCGGAATTAAAGCAATAAGAGTAGTATTTAATTGCTTAAGTAAAAAACCGGAGGTAAAGAATTCACGTACCGCTAAGATAACATCTTCCCCAATAATATTCCACGAACTCTTAAAAAATAATGAAGAATAACCATCGGGTCCGGGCGCTTTATCATTCGCTATTTTAAAAATAGCTTCTTTAATCTCCAAATCGGTTATGTCACGGCACATATCTTCTCCTTGCTCTAAAGTAATTTTACTTCCATAATCAAATACTTCGGAATTAATATGTGTCGTATTATCTTTAACACCAAATAAACCTTTGAAATAATTTAGGAACGTTTCATTGACTTGATCTTTAGAAGTAGTTAAATCACCATTTTCCTTTAAAATATTCGGAATAAATCTTCTTCTATTTTTACTTTTAAGGAGCCCATGGAACAATTTAGTACACCTATCACTCTTAAGGGAATAACCGAGCTTAGCCTTTTGTTTAAGAAAACTAATCTCGGCCATTTCAAGAGTTTTAGATCTCTTCCGAATCTCAACCAAGTTATCAAATGAAGAAATAGGTAAATTTTGTTGGAAATGTACCTCGGCTATTTCAAGATCCTCCTTAGCTTTCTTTGTCCTTGCGGAAATATGAGAAAAGTGGATCTTATTTAATTTCCTCAAGTCAAACTTCAAAGCTTTCATTTTTTTACATAGGATATATTGTTTAGTACCCACGACCATGGTCTTGTTCCATCCATCTTCAACCGTTATATAATAATCTTCATGTTGCACCCACATATCAAAGAAACGGAAAGAAACAATCCTAGTAACATTTTGTAAAAAAATATTAACTATACAAGGTGAATGGTCGGATACACTAGATTTCGGTAAAAATTCGGCTTGAATATAATGATTCGATTCATCTAGCTTACGATTACCCAATGCTCTATCAATCTTACTAAGAACATGGTTATTATCCCATGTAAAGAATTGACCGGTATATTGTATATCCTCAAGGCCTAAGTGATTACAACAATCCGCAAATTCTTTAAAATCACCCACCGTAACATTTTGTCCTCTAATCCTTTCATTAAAAGCTAATATATTGTTGAAATCACCCAAAAGAAGCCACGAATCATCGAAAGTAGCGGAAAAATCAATTAGATTTTTCCACAAGTTTCTTCTCAATCTTATATCATTTAGTCCGTAAATAAAAGAAGTATATAAACTAAGAGATGTTACCTTACACACAATCTTACAATGTATAGCTTGAGATGTTCTCTCGATAATCTCAACTTGTACTTTATCCGGATCCCAAACTAAAAGGATTCTCCCATGCTCTATTAAGTCGAAGTTATTAACACTCTTCCATCCTTTAAGCATGTTATTCATAAATAAATCCACTTTATTAGTATTACTCTTTGTTTCCAATATTCCCATCACATCTATATTTTTCTTTTTAATTAAATCTTTTACCCCTAGCTTTTTATGGGTAGAGCCGAAACCCCTTAAATTCCAAGTCGTAATAATCATTTACAACTTAAGGTGGGTTTCCCCATATTTGAGCGTTTAATATTAGCTCTACGTGCCTTCCAATATTGCTTCTTTTGCCACATATATTCATTTTTAGCTAACGTGAGTTTTTTGTAACTCGCTTCTCTTTTTCTAGTTTTCTTACTCACTACCATCTCGAAGGAATCTTCCATTAAATTTTTCGATTTTTCTTTCCCGCCATTTCCTACGTTATTCCCTTCTAAATCCGAGAAAATTACCATAGCGGCGGAGCGTGAGTTTGACCCTACTCGGATAGCCCGAATCTCGCAACTACTATCACTTTCCGGAATAAAATTTAAATCAAGCGATTTCGCTCTTTTAATCTTTGTTGGAGTAGAAAACTGCCTCATATCTCTATTATAACTGCTCTGCTCAATTGTTGGTATTGCTGCAGTACCACTTTTCAATTTATTAGTTCCTTCTACAGCTTTATCATGTGCATGATTAATTTCGGTTATATCATGTTGCCTCATTTCTTGTTGCCTCATATCATGTTGCTGCCTAGGAATAGCTGCTACGTGGACTACTTCATCGGCAATATCATGTTGCCTCAAAATAGCTGCTGCGTGGACAACTTCATCGGCACTATCATGTTGCCTCAAATGGTATTGTGCACCATTAATTTTCTGCCGAAATACAGTACCCTTATGTTGTCCATTTAATTCATGTTGCAGAGTAGGAGAAGTCAACAAAAGTGGCTCACTTGTTTCACCTAGCATGTGTTGTCCACTTTTACTTAGTAGTGGCCAACAAGGTGTTACCAATTGCAAAGGAAAAGTCAACTTATTTGGCTTCTTAGCTTCAACATATTTTCGCTGCTGTGAAGCTAGGTGCAGCTTATTTGAGGCATGTTGGAGCTGGTTTTTTGGAGCAGGTGGTAGCCGAGATATACCATGAATATTTATAGGAGTAACCGCAATTAACTCGTGTGTTTTAGGAGCTAATTGCACCGAAGGTTTTTTATTAACTTGCTTTTCTTTTAAAACAGCCCCAACTTTGTTATAATTATACCTATTCTCATTTATATCATGAATATAAAAGCAATTTCTTTCCTCATGACCAAAAGCTTTACATTTAGAGCAACATGAAGGAAGATTCTCATATTCTACAATCACGCAATGCTTCTTTCCCTTGTGAGATCCAAATTTAACATTTGTTTTTCTTTCCTTGCTCAAATCTAACTCGATAAGGACTCTCGCATAACTTATGTCTTCACTTTCAAATGTTATCCCATCCGTTCGTATCGGTTTACCCACTTGCGAAGCAATTTTCGCTAACCCTTCATCCGTTCTAGCTTGTTCCGGGAGGTTCCGTAAAATAATCCAAGTAGGGATCTTTTTTATCTCTAGATTTCCAAAATCAAAGAAATCGGGTATTTCCGTTAAAAGTAGAAGTTTACCATACGAAAGGTAGGGGCCTTTTAAGAGAACATTCCTTTTATCTTCATCCTTTTCGAATTTAAATATCAACCACCCGGTTGGGTGTTTGCGCACTTTACAATCTACATTCCAAGTCTTTACAATTCTCCTCATATCTTCCATATCCGGGGATTTTTTTCCGGCTACATAACCTATAAGAGAAAACCCAAACGCTTCTTCTATAGTTAACACATCGGTCTCCAAGAGTTGCAATAACTCTCCTTCCACGGGTTCATAGTACTTGAGTTCTTTTCCAACCGATGGTTTTCGATTGTTCAAGAGGATATCTTTATAGTCAATTCTCTTTTCCTTTTCACAAATTGAGTTGGATACACCCGAGCACTTAGCATCGGCGTCAATTATTCCGGTCGTAACGGATTTATTGGTGGTCTTTTCACGCCTAAAGTTGACCACGTTCTTTGATGCTAGAGTGCCCTCAATTTCTCCTTCAATAGGCTTCACAATTTCTAAATTTTGTGAGTTGGGAATTTTATCAAACACTTGATGTGCCACTAGTTCTTCCCAAATTTTTTCCACAATTTCTTTGTCAAATCTTCCACACACTTGTAAGAATTTGTTTTTTGCTTTCAATGATGTATCAAAATGTAGTATACTCTTCCTTGTTCCTTGTTCCTTGTTCTTCATTGCCCTCTGAAATTTGAATGATTTGCACTATTAGTCCCTGAGTAGGTATAAAAATGCAATAGAAGAAAAAAAATTCAGCTATAATTTTGACCTCTTCAAGTATACCTGTAAGTCTACAGCTGCTATAAAATCTAATACAACGGCCATTGCTCTCTGATCCCCAATTCCTTTTTAAAGCAATTTGATTGAGACACTTCTCTTGGTTATTTGATCGAATAGTTTAAGGATGATTTGAGTAGATTTGGTTTTGGGAAATTCGACCTATTTTAGAGCTTGGGATCGAGTTTGAAGTCGCGGCGAGAAGGTGTACCGATCAGAAGAGAATAATTAATTATCATAATCTATCCACAAATCCTTTTTAAAACTTCATTCTTCTGGAACCAGAACCGATGAGATAGTGAGAAACAGTGAGATGGTGAGGCTGTGAGAAATGGAGAGGCTGTGAGTTACAAAGAGGTATGAGAAGGGTTTAAGGCCGTGAGAGGTTGAGTTTGAAGGCGGCGGTGGTGCAAGAGGGAAATGGGGTTCGAATTGTGGCTGAGTGATGGTGGTTGGGGTGGTTTCATCGTGAATGTGAATTATGTTTAGAAAACAAAAAAGAAAGAAATGGAGAAAGAGAGAGATGGTGAGTGAATGTGTCAGATGTGAGATTATGGTTAGATTTTCTATTTAATAGGTACTATATATACTAAGGGTAAATTAGGAAGTTTTTAATTTTTTAAGTTATGAATTGAGCTGGAACGTCGGTTGTAACATATTTTTGGTTAATAATCAATCCCGGCCCTTCTTTATACCCCTTAGGGATATATATATATATATGTCATATAAAATTATAAGATGATTATAAGATGATTAGAGATACATAGTGATACTACATATTTTTTTGGGTGAATGCCCAATAAGCACCTACCACCTTAGCCGCTGGCCCATAAAAGGCACTTAAGTTAAAAATACCGAAATACCCTTACTTTAGTAAAAACATGCCGCTGCTGTTGTAGTGCTGCTGTTGTAGTGCTGCTGTTGTAGTGATTATACAAAACATGCACCAGATGAAACACATACATATATACAAATACAAACACTGTGAAGAGGCAAGAGCTACCATTGAAGGAAGAAACAGAGAAGCTCAATTTGCAGAGAGCTGTACATTCTAACTAATTTAATCCAAGTATTGGATATTTGCTTTCAAGTCCCTGTAGTTATAAGTTTGAGTTGCTTCTTGTCCACTTCGTTACTTGTATTCTGAGAAACACGATAAACACAATTCATCTTAAGCAAACAATATACCTTAAGCAACAAAAGACAGAAAAACTCAAGAAATTGTACTGTAAGTGAGTAATGGGAATGTTTCCCAGAACTCAAGAAATTGCAAAAAAACTCAGTAAATGGATACAAAACTAACAAAACACATAAAAATGAAGTAAAACATTGATAATATAAAGAAAAATGAACATCACTATGTATAAAACACCTGAAAATATAAAACGATGAGTTATGGGAGTCATAAAACTCAAGAAATTATACTGTAAGTGAGTAATGGGAATGAATCCCAACACTCAAAAAAGACTAAGCAAGTCCACTTTTGTACTTGTGCAAGTGCACTTTTGTACTTGCGGGCTAATGTTGAGTACTGGGAAAAATTTCCAGAACTCAGAAACGGCTACGCAAGTACATTTTTGTACTTGTGGACTAAATGTTGAGTTCTGGGAAAGATTCCCATTACTCAGAACTCGGATTGTACTTGTGCAAGCCCACTTTTGTACTTGTGCAAGTGCACTTTTGGACTTGTGGCAAATGTTGAGTACTGGGATAAATTCCCAGAACTCAGAAAACGCTAAGCAAGTACATTTTTGTACTTGTGGACTAAATATTGAGTTCTGGGAGAGATTCCCATTACTCATTTGAATTGTTTTTTTCTTCTAGTTTTTCAACGTTAATCAATCAACTTATTCTATACAAACTTTCGCACAATTCAATCATAATTTCTTACTTTCCCAATACTCAAATATCATGTTTCAGTGGAGATGTCAATCTATCTTTGAATACAGCAAATGAATTGGATAAAAAGAAATAATGCAGGGACCAAAATGCAAATTGTTTCTTCTACATAAAAATTAGTTAGATTACAGCTATATCTAGTTAGACATGATTGTATATAAACTAGTTTTGTACATTGTAACTGTAACAAGAAATAAAATATCTCTTCTTCCTCTCTTATTCATTCTTCTTCTTATTCTTCTCTCTGTTTCTTTATTTTTCTTGCTAAATTCGTCATTAATGGGTGCTCTCATAATTCACAGTGTTTGTGTATATGCTGATGATTTAAACAAAAGAGAGAGAGCGGCTATCATAGTTATTTGTTTATGAACTCGTGGAGAGAGAGAGAGAGCGGCGGCGGTAGAAAGGGGTAGAATAGGATAAAAATTAAAAGAGGTGCCTTTTATGGGCAAAAGGAGAACGGCAGGGGTGAGGGGGCATTAAATTTGATTTGAGGTGTTTCTTGGGCATTAATCCTATTTTTTTTTTGGATTCCTCGACTCGGTTCGAACCTGCACCACTAAATTGGATGACCAAGGCTCTGGCAAGTGAGCTAATCCCATCTGGTTAGTGATACTACATATTTAGCATTAACTATACAATTGTAATCAAATAAAAAAGAGATAACAAACTTTTATGGAACAAAAGATACCTACTTTTGGGCAAATTTAGAAGAGAAAATTAATAATTAAGGAGGTCCCACGTTGTTGATCGACCCGGAAAAGCTTTTCCACGTGTTGAAATACCTAATAATTAATACTATTTACCATTAACTACACAATTGTATGCAAATAAAAGAATTTTTGAAATAGTTTTATGGAACAAAAGATACCTACTTTTGGGCAAATTTAGAAGAAAAAAATTGATAATTGAGGAGGTCCCACGTTGTTGATTGACCTGGGAAAACTTTTCCACGTGTTGAAATACCTAATAAGTATTACTATTTACCATTAATACACAATTGCATGCAAATAAAAAAAAATTGAAAGAGTTTTATGGAACAAAAAATACCTACTTTTAGGCAAATTTAGAAGGAAAAATTGACAATTGAGGAGGTCCCACGTTCTTGATTGACCCGGGAAAGCTTTTCCAAGTCTTGAAATAATATTTGATGATGAATTGTGGAAAAAAATTGGGAGAGTTTTGAGAGAAAGAAAGAGAAATTATAAAATAATGGTGTTTTGAGAATCCCAATTCGCAACTTGATGTAATAAATACGCCACCACTAATCGCGACTAAACGAGTAGTCACCAAAGACTCAAAAGTAGTCGTTAGTAATAACTTCTAACGACTACAAGAAGTAGTCGTTAAATAAACCGACCACTAGCGACTACTCATTGGCGGTGGAAAATAATTAAAAAGTAAAAACAACACTAGCGACTACGTACTACGTTTTAACGACAACTTCATGTAGTCGTTAAAAACAAAAATTACTAACGACTACTATGTAGTCGAGAAACATACATAGGGATGGCAACGGATCGGATATCCTCGGTTTATCTGTCGGTTTATTGTAGAAGACCGAATCCTAACAAATAATCCACCGGTTACCTTTTGTGAGAACCAAACCCTCATGGATGCACCATCGGTTCCACTAACGGATTTTTTATCGGATCGGATATCCATCGGTTACGGTTAATATTTGAACCATTGTCATACCTAGTTACATACCATGTAGTCGTTAAAGAGATGTAGTCGCTAATGGTGCTTGTCTTTAGCGACTACATCACGTAGTCGTGAGAAATTTAGACACTAGAGAGCCCCGCTATAGTAGTGTGAAAAGATTGAATTTTATAATAGGTAAATGAGAAAAAAGAATTATAAGAAAAAGCTATTTATTTTTGAATGTTAATAGAAGTAGAGATAATTCCCAGTTAATTACAATTGCTCACTGTTCATTCCCAAAAAAAAGGAAGGAAGAAATTAGTTCCTACTTACTCACAAAAAAACAACTTAATTTCCAATTAATTACTTTTGGCATTTTTAGCTTCCATTTTTACCCCTTATAAATACCTACTTTACATTTTAATTAAATCATTAATGCTGAAACCCTAACATTTAATAATCCCCTATTTTTCCTTTTCTTCTCTTTATTACTGTACAATTCAACGCTTCCAATTAAAGTCAACATAACTAACTTCTCTCACACCTTCATCTCTCTCGCGGCATCATTTTCAATTTCTGCTTCAAATTCATTCTCGGATTCTCTTGATTTTTGCTCTAATCATTCATACATATTGTATTACTACTTCACACGGTATGATTTTTGTTAACTCACCTAATTTTTTTCTTAATTTTTTATTCGTTTAATGGTTGCTTTTTTGATAATATGAGTTGCTGATGATGATTCGTTGTTCGAATTTGATTTTTATCATGTTTTATCTCGTCGATATTTCTGTATAATTCGTTTGCTTCATGTTGTTTGTTACATATATGAAATTTTTCTATCTTTATTGTATTTCACAGTTATAATTTGATGTTATGCTTATTATTTTTGTCTTGAATTTCCGTGTTTTGATTTCGTATAGTTGTTATACACTACCTTTTGCTGGTTCAAGTGTTACTTCACATTTAGTAATGTATAATTTTTTGATTTTTTGTTGTCGTTTTTCTTAGTTTTTTGCAGGTAGTTCATTCATCGTGTTTTTTTAGTTGCTTTGCTTCACTATATGTGTGTTGAATCACTGTATGAATTGTGTTTATATGAGGTGTTGTTATCGCAATAGATCATTTTCTATTTACTTACTCTGGATTGCCTTGATGTTTATAGCTCCTTATCTACCTATATGTCTTTGTCATGAAAATTCATAAGACTTTCTGCTAATTGCATGTTTTGTTTGAGTATGAACACTTTAGGGACCTATAGTGCAATTAAATTCTACAAATTCTCCACATGTTAGTGTATATTCTTTATTATCTACATGAACATATTATAATGTTTATATTACGATTTTTGTATGATAATTGCAATTTATTGGAATCTTTATGTATCGATTTCCCGTAATTTAACACAGGGGCCTATGATGCAATTATAAAACTGTTTGTATGCTTCATATCGTAATTTTTTGTGTGATTGTTAGTTGCAGGGTGCATTCTTTTGTGTTGCGTGAACACCATATTTATATGATTTTGTCTTGCTGCAACACATAATTCTTATATGTTGTGTATATTTGTTTTTTTGTATTTGTTTCTTAAACTTTTTTATTTTTTCATTCTCTCACATTATGATAATTGCATACTGCTCCCTTATGTGTTGCATGAACACAATATCGAATGCTTTTGTCTTGCTGTAACACACAATTGTTATGTGTTATAAGACTTTTTTTGTCCTACTGCCTTCTTACCTTTTCTTCTGTGTTTTTTTGTTTTTTTCATTGTAGATGACTTCACCGCTCATGGTTATCTTCCAGTTTGGGCAGATTCAGTCCGTCCAACGATTCGATCTTTTCAATTGTCTAGGTTCTTTAGTTAGCTTTGTCGTTTCGAAATGGCCATGTCTCGATTCCGACTACATCTCACTTCATTATTCAATCGGAGAGTTGGGACGCTTGTTGTTAGACGACGACGATGCTTATTGCAACATGCTCACTATGTTGACCATCAATCCAGTCTCGGTTTTTGAAATTGCTGTCACGGATTGTAGATATGTTCGTCCCGATTCTTCCTTGTTTGTTGCTCTTTCCGAATCTGCTTGTCATCAACCTTCAGCCAGTTCATCTTCTTCGACTAGTTCCACAGTTGTTCACCCCGAAGATGACCCAACTGCACTTGCCACTGTGACGGTTCTCAAAAGCAACAGACGGGACACTGCTTTGCATAGTATTGGCCAATGTTTTTACGGTGGAGCCAAAGATTTACGCTACACACTGTGGAAGTACGCTAGTGAGCTTGAATTCGAGTTTACCCTCTAATGTAATTGTGTTGGCCGAATAGGCGCGCATTGTGTCCATTCTGAATCTTCTGGATGTTTATGGAGAGTATATGCAGCTGTCCAAAAGTCATCTGGATACTTTTATATTAAGAATTTTGTATCATAACTTTTTATTATGAATCGTTTAATACCACTTGACTGTTTGTGATTTTGATTTTTTTATGTAATGGATCCTTAACTTTCTGAATCAATCATTATGTTATGTAATGTACTGTTTTGTGTGTTGTAACTTTTCACAATATGTGTTCTCTTGTGTTGCAGCTTTACACAATTTGTGTTCTTGTGTGTTGTTATAACACACAATTCTACTAATCGTATACTTATTGTCAAATTACCTATTGTGTCCTAAATATGTATTGTTTTGTGTGTTGCATTTTTCCACAATATGTGTTCTTTTGTGTTGCAGCTTTACACAGTTTGTGTTCTTGTGTGTTGCTGTAACACACAATTCTACTAATCTTATACCTATTGTCAGAATACATATGATTATGACTTGTAATAACACACAATCTTACATGCACAAACATTAACATTTTGTCATTTTTTTGGTATTGTTTTTTTGTTGATAGAACACACAATTCTATTGAGTTAGAATTGCTTATCAAGCTACCTGTTCTGACTTCTTTTTTTTATTTTTTATTTTGTACGTATTTACTTATTTATTTATTTATTTAGTTTTTTATTTATTTATTGATTGTGTGTTATATCAACACACATTCATATTGATTATGACTTGCATAAACACACAATCTATCATGCATATTCCGTTATTATTTAATACTGCTTTATTGTTGTATATGATGCTTATTTATTGTTGTGATTTGTTGTTTATTATAATGGTTTAATCTTGATTTAGGTAATACACATCTTAGATATATTTTTATGATTAGGTGTTTTTTCGGTTTTTTTGTGTTCTTGGAACACATAACTCGTGCATTGTGGGTTGATGCAACACATACTCCGGTTGCTGAAACACTTAACACATACAACTTTTGGTATGCTGGAACGCAACACAAGTCAAAAAGATACACATAATATCATATAACCAAATTTGTCACAAAACAATTCAAAAACATAAACATAATATCATTCAACCAAATTTGTCACAGTCTTTCAGTTGTCCTCCTCTTACGCTTTGCTCCTAACTTTTTGTTCTCAACCTTCAGACTCTTTGGAAGTCGGAGCAGCCTAACACGTTCATCCTTTGTCTCTCCAGCTTTTGTCTTTTCCATAACTGTATATGTATAAAGATAAGATTATTACTAAAAAACCAAAATCACATTGAATGATAAAAACTGATGAACACGTCAGATTCATGAGTTGTGACTTGCTGTAGCACAAAATATGTGTTACACATACACACATTTTGTTTGATTGTGTGTTTATGTAACACACAACATTTCATTTATCACATCCAGTTTATCAAATATGTTCAAATTACTGCAATCACACATTATTAACTAACACCTACTCGTTTTGACTTACTGCAACACACAATAGTTGTTTCACATACACACAATTTTGTTTTTTTATGTTTATGTAACACACAACATTCCATTTATCACATCCAGATTATGCAATATGTTCAAACCACTCTAATCATACAATATTGACTAACACCTACTCATTTTGACTACCTGCAACACAAAATATGTGTTTCATCTTATCACAAATGTCCATATATATGTCATAAGTACTTGTGTGTCATGAATTGATCTATCCAGTAATTTTTGTGATACTGTTACACACACATATTGTGTTTGTGTGTAGCTGTAACACACAATTCTGCATTTATCATATCAATCTACGCAAGCACTCATAAACACATGCTCAATTTACACATACGCCTGAGTTTCTACTCTATAATACTCATTTCCACACAAATTAACCGTCCATACACTTTATCAAATATGTTTAAACCACTCTAATCATAAAAATTGACTAACACCCAGTCGTTGTGACTTACTGCAACACAAAATATGTGTTACTGCAACACACGCATTGTCTCATTGTGTGTAGCTGTAACACACAAACCTGCATAAATCATATCAATCTATGAACACACTCATAAACGCATTCTCAATTTACACATAAGCCTGAGTTTCTACTCTATATTATTCAATTCCACACAAATTAACCATTTAGACACTTAATTATCATCTGCGGTTCTATATACAACATAACAACAAACAAATTACTCTAATATTACACTATTATCATCTATTAACACTTTTACACACTAATCTACCAGCAACTATTCACATTAAACATGTACTTTTATAAATATTCTATTAAAATACTCATTTAACATCAAAAAGTGTTGTAAACTCAAGTACGAAACACAATAGAATCATAATCGAAGCAAAAATTGCTGAAATAACTGCAATTTGAAGTTATAAGTGTTCGTTCATACCTAGGGTTTCACTGGCTGTCGAACAAATCTTTCTCTTCTTCGATTCTTCTACTGCTTTAGTGCATCTTACTTTATGTTGAAGTGATTTTGATGATTTAACAGTTTATCGTCGCTTGAATAATGTTTAATGGTGAATATGAGATGGTTTTTGAATTAGTTTATCGCCAGAATGGGAGAGAGAGAGAACGTGAGAGCAGAGAGAGTGTGAAGTAGTGGTGCGTGTGTTTTGTAGGTGTATTAGTGTGTGCAGTTATGAGAACAATTTATTATTTATACTATTTTCATTATCTAATATTATTATTTATTTTATTTGTTTGTGTATTATTAAGCTAAAAGGGTATTATGGTAATCGGTTTAAAATTTGTGCTTAATTGAGAATTAACTCGAACTTGTAATTAACTGGGAATACTTACGCTCTCCGCGTAATTAACTGGGCGTTGTCCCATAGAAGTATATGGTTCTATCTATCTGTTTTATTATATATTATATGAGTAATGATATATGTCACCCCTTTTCATGTCACCCTTTTATCACCTTTCTATATATATGTTTTGATTTCCTTGAATAGAAGATAGAGAAAAATTAAATAGGATAGAGAAATCAATTCATTGGTACATGTAAGCATACACGTAGGAGGTGATAAAAGGGTGATACAAAAAGGGTGACAAATATCATTACTCATATTATATAGATTAATCTCACCATATCTATTTTTTAGAATTAATCTTATTGAAGAGTTAACAAGTTCGTATGATATTTCCTTAAAAGAAATTTTATTCATGTGCCATGTATGAAAAATCTTGTTAGAGTCATACTTAAAAAATAAGTTCAGATATTAAGTAAACAATTTTAATATTTTAAAATAGTGGGTTACCATTTTAGAAAAGGTATAGCGACAATAAATATCATTTGCATAATTTGACTTAAAAAATCTCGCAGCTTACAGGGAAACAAATAATAGTTAAACCAAATTGAAAATATAAAGATGGATATCCATATTCCAATTGTTCATACAATTTTAAACTTAGTTTTGTCTTCTTTATTCTTTTTTTGGATTGAAGGTTTTCTCTTTCAAGCTATAAGTATTATCATCACCCTTTTGCTCTTTAACCTTTACTACTTGTTCCACTATTTTTGAAATTTTCTCCAGGATTGTAGAATCAATTTTGTCGTACTCCTTGTAAACGTTAACTGATACTTCGTAACATAATTTAGTTAACGCCAAATTTTCTTCTTGCTCGTACTTTTTCTGGTATATTTTGTCAATTTCCTGCAATAAATCAATATTATTTAGTCATTTTTCATTCACATCATTGTACTCGTTATACAACTTAAGAGTAAATTACGATACCGAGTAATCTTTGGCAATCTGCAAAATTTCGCCCTGCAATAAATTAATGTTATTTTAGTCATTTTTTCATTTACCATCACTATACCCGTTATTCAACTTCTTAAGAGTAAATTAAGATACCACGAAAACTTTTTCCTTCATGAAAAAATCTTTAGTATCAACCTGCAATAAATTAATAATATTTTTATTTATCATCATTGTACCCATTATACAACTTTTAAGTGTAAGTTAAAGATACCGAGTAAGCTCCTTCAACCCGGAGAAAATCATTATCCTTAAGGAATTGTACAGCTTCGTTCACGCAAGATACAACATCTACAAATCATAATTTTTCCAAAGAAAATTAATTTAATTGCATAGACAAATTTTACTATAAAAGTAATTAATGTGCATAAATACTATGAATATTCAAGTGGTATGTGAATAAAAAAAATTAAGGTAAAACAATAAATTTTAATCAACTTAGGAACCTACAGAGTTACAAAATCATAGAAATTAAAGCTAAAATTAATCAAAAATTAAAATATCAATTAGTACCGACTAAGCTCTCGGATACAGAATCAGGTAATTTCTCACCTTCGATATTCATCGCCTTGCTATACGCATACGCAGCCTTAATATAATAGTTTGCAGCAATAATTTGATGGTGTTCCTCTCTTATTTTCAAGTAATACTCTGACAATTTGACATAGGTTGCTCCAAGTTGATCCCCTGATAAACAAAACTATACAATCAGTAACTTGTATCGCATCCCAATAACAGTTACAATTCTAAACCCATATAATGAAGGAAAATTATTTTTAAAATAAAATATAATTTTAGCAAAGAGTTACATGATTTGGCATCGTTGAACATTTTAGCGGCTTTCTCGAATAAATCAACGGTACTTTCTGGACCAATACCTAGAAAGATGGTCCCCCAAAACCCACGTTGAGCCTCCTTCTCGGCTTCCTTAACAAGTCGTTCTCCTTCAAGTTTTAGTTTGGATCGTTGTTGCATGATACAACCTTCCATATTCATATTTTTTTATTCTTTGTTTCGAGTAAAAATTTGTGAGTGATATAAGTTACACAATCAAAATATAAAACTAAATAAGAGTACTCTATTTAACAATGATCTCGAAATTAATATCAAAATCAGTATTTAAAGAGGACTAATGATAAATTAAAAAAGTAATATTTTTATTAAATTTCTTTTAATTTTTATGTAAAAGTCAAAATTATTTTTAAATTTTTGAGAGGACCGAGCCCAACTTGGTAATAAATTGATTCTAATACCCTTTCAAATTTTTTTTCATAGGAAAGAAACAATTATTTACTTCCCTTTTTTTTTTCGTTGTTTCTTTACTTTCCTTCTACACTAATAAAAAAAAAAATTGACACGTATAATTTTTTTTATTTACTTTTTCTTTTATCATATTATTTATTTTGGACAAGATTTTTTTCTTTTTTTTTAAAATAATTCCATTTTTAGGTCTATAATTATATTTCTAAGTTTAGACCAAGCAAATTATAATTTCAATTTTAACCTTATAACCATTTTACCTTAATATAAAAAATAATAAAATAAAATAATTTTATTTTAAATTATATATTTTAATAGACAGCCAACATCGGTCAACTCAGTCGGTCAATGGTCATCTCCAGGAATTTCTTTTTACTTCTTTTTAAAAAAATTCGGACAGCCACCGGTCAGCTCCGGCGAGTTTTTATAAATTTTCTAGGCGGCCACCGGTCAACTCAGGCGTTGACCGACGGTCAATGGTCAACTCAGGCGAGCTTTTATTTTAAAAATTTCTGGGCTGCCACCCGTCAACACCGATCAACTCAGACAATTTTTTCTTTTTACTTTTTTTACAGAATTTCTGACGGCTACCGGTCAACGCCGGTCATATTCGGTCAACTCCGGCGACTTTTTTTTTAACTTATTTTTTTCAAAATTTCTGGGCAGCCACTGGTAAACTTAGGCAATTATTTTTCAAATTTCTAGGCGCCCATCTGTCAACTCCGGCGGTCAACACTATTGTAGTTGCATAACTACACTTTTGTAGTTGTGAAACTACATTATCGTAATTACACAACTACACTATCGTAGTTTCATAACCCATCCTTTATAGTTGCACAACTACACCATTGTAGTTGTACCACTATATTTTTATAGTCGCACAACTACACCTTTGTAGTTGCATAACTACAACTTTGTACTTACACAACTACATATTTGTAGTTGCACAACTACACCTTTGTAGTTCCACAACTACATTATAGTAGTTGCACAACATACTTTTGTAGTTGCACAACTACATTTTTATAGTTGCCCTACTACAATTTTATAGTTGTGCACTTTTGTAGTTGCACAACTACACTTTTGTAGTTGCAACTACGATTTTGTAGTTGCACAACTACACTTTTGTAGTTGCGCAACTACAATTTTGTAGTTGTACACTTTTGTAGTAGTGTCTATAGTGGTAACCATGAATTTGATAACAAGTGTCTATAGTGTGTCCAGTATATCCACAATAAGTGCAAATATTCTTCTTTTTCTCATGGTAGTAGCTTTCTCTACACATTATTGGTGTAAAATGCATGTGTTGGTGAATAAATAGCTGAATTAGTTAGTAATATTTGACTTTCCTCTTGAAGTAACATAGAAAAAATCGAGTTAATGTTGGTAATGGATTCATTAAAAGTATTTGTCTTCTTACAGCTGAATAAGACTCATTTAGTCCAATTAAAAATTTGATAACAAAATCGTTTGTTGTCCTTCTATGAGAGTCTCAAAGAGTTTACATGAGCAGAGATTCATGTGACCACAAGACATGTGTGCATAGGTCTAAAAGGAACGTATTCATCCCAAAGTGTTTTGAATTTTGCAAAGAATTCAGGAAATAAACTTGAATTCTATGAAATGGAGCTCAATGATTTTTCCAAATGAAAAACTCTTGTACTATTACTTTTGCAAAAACGTATTTTGATTTCATTATAAAGATCATAGGCTGAATTAACATACAACAAGCTTCCTATTATTTCTTTTATTAAGTTTAGTAACCAAGATAATACCAGATTATTAGCCCTGTTCCAAGTAGAGAAGATGGCCTAATCAGTGAGAGGAGGTTAGATGGTGACGCAATTGATGAAGCTGAGCTTGTTCAGGATTGAGAGAGAGATTGCAATGGCTCGTGTCCTCGAGAGATAGTTGTCTCCATTAAGAACCTCATAAACAAGAGATGTCATGTGTTTTTCACTAGGATGGAGATAGTATAGACTTGAAAAATCTTCAATGATCAATGAGTTGGAGGCCATGTATTGAGAGATTAGTTGATGATAGAGTATTGAGAGTGCGGAATTTAGTTCACGTCTGATACCATGTAAACAAACGTAGACCAAGAAGACATGAAATGTAAAAAAAGTTGTAGAGGTTTAGGGAAGAAGAAGAAGAAAAGTAGAAACAAATTTTAGGAGATTGATTTCATTAGTTGTAATCTTTACATTGTGTGCATATATATATATATATATATATATATATATATATATATATATATATATATATATATATATATATATATATATATAAGAATATACTTGATGAATCTTATTGTGTAATCTAGTCTAAATTCAGTAAAACAACTCTAACAAACTTGTAACAAACTCTCTTCTCTTATTTACACTTTGATCCCTGAAATTGTTTTATAGTCAAGTTTTGTACTCTTTCTTGTCAAGTGTTGCAGCTGCACTCCAAGAATTTGTGTTTGTAGTTTGATGAAAGTTATGACAAAACCTGGTGGTGGTGAGAAATGACCTATTGGTGTGCTTGTTTTCCTTTAGTTTTATGTTTTTTTATCAAAGCCGATCCTGATGAATTTGAGGCCCTAAGCGAAGGGTTCAAATTAGACCTTTATGTAAATTTTTACTAATTTAAGTCTAAACCGTTACACTATCAAAGATTGACAAAAATAAAAAAACATTCTGTTATTGGCCAAGTGCTTGCAAACCAATTTTTTTCAAGTGTCGTCATTCAACATTGAAAGCAAATTCTTCTGTAAAAATTTTAAGGACAAACAAGACATAAAAAATATTGCATTATACAAAAACATAAGTGAACAATGCTTATTAAATAATTATTAAGTGCAAACAAATTATTCTAAATTCTATTGGAAAAATGCAAATAATCTGCATTGAAAATGAAAAATTAATTGTAAATATTTGCAAGCGATTGAGGTTAAGTATAAAAAATTCTGCAACTCCTTAGAAAAATAAAAATCTTCTGCCATCAAATTTGCCATCAACAAATTCTTTCTTTATCAAATTTTTTTATTAGTCCTTGAAAAAAGAATTGCGGCCTGAAAATTTTGATTTTAAAAAAAAAAAAGAAATTTGTTACCATTAAATTTCAATCAATATTAATTTAATACTTATAAGATGATATATCTATAAATTATTATATTTTATTATAAAATAATAAAATTAAAAACATAATTTAAAAATTAAGACTAAATTACCTAAAAATATAGAAAAAAATGAAGATTGAAACTTGAAAAATGTACAATAACACATGTTTATATTTTTGCTTAATTTTTATATGATTGATAACTATAATGATTGTTTTAATCAAGAAAGAAACCGACAATAACTTTTAAGAATTAGAAAAGTCTTTCATTTAAATGTTGGAAACTATAACGATAAGAAAAAGATAGTGTTTAACAAATAAAAAATTGAGATGATACATGGGCTTTTAAGATTTTTAAAAAAAAAGTAGGCCATTTATAAATTTTGGGTCCTGTGTTGGCTCTACTTTTTATACATATCGTAGTATGTGTGCCTATGCATGTTGTCCTCTTAAAATGTAGATTTAGCATGTTGTATTATTGTCTAAAGATCTTATAACCTGTGAATTTACAGAAATATTCAGGGACGGATCCAGGATTTTTGTTCGAGGGAGGCCAAGGGGGTTCGGGGACAAGGGCCCAATTTTTTTTTTTTGGTTAATTACTCTATGCATTCCTATATTTTGCAACAAGTACGTAAATGTCCATATATTTTTTTAAAAAAACTCTAAAAGTTTCTATATTTTGCAAAACACTATATCATTAACTTAGGGTGCTTAAATACGCGAGACTATGGTGGATAAATGATTGGTTGTGTGGGCTTATTAGACAATGGTCAAACAAATGTGGTACTTAGCAGATGTTCTATAGAATGAATTCAGGAAGGTGGAATACTTTATGGGGAGGTTACGATATTTCGTAAATGTTAGGGAGGGCCAAGTAAAAATTTGGAAGCCAATTATGTTATATATATTTTTTTGAATTTTTTAAAGGTTATAAATATAATTTTTTTTAAACTCAGGGGGTCCATGGTCCCCCTACCTCCGCTACTGCTTCAACTGAAACCAAATTTGGAGCATTTATCGTTACATTCCACAAGCTGCGGCACAACCGCCTATATCAATTGCATGCTTCATCATAAGTTGTTTTAAATCGTTTCTACACGTTATGACTTTATCGGAAAATATCTACCAATAGTTAAATAATTCATAACACTATCAAAAATATTATTTAACAAAAATATCTTAATTTAATTTTTAAATTGTTGTATTATTTATACGTTTATATAAAAAATCACTAAAATTTAACCAATTCTACTACAACTTTAGCCTACTACCATCACCTTCGATTACCACCACTTACAGGCAAAATAAAAATTAAAAATTAAAAAAAAAGTTCCAGACACCACCACCACCATCTCCAGCGATTTGGCGAACTTTTCAGAAAAAAAATATATTCTTCAACCATCACCACCAGGTTATAGGATGCTATCAAGTTTAACAAAGAAGCAGTCGTGTAACCTTATGGAGATGTTATTAGTTTTACTAGTAGGGACCATGAGGAGGTTTTTTTGCGGCGACACTAGTCGTGTAGCCCCTTGTTTTGTTTATCTGTCTACTCTTTGGCTATTAGAAGTGCTATCTTGTTCACTAGAGTGTCGCCATTTATTCACGTCATTATCGAAAATGATACTTTAGTTATGATCAAAGCCATCAAGTCTTCCATCAGTGCAATAGGCTGAAGATTTCTACTGATCCTATAAGACATCCGTTTTTTGGCTAATGAAAACTCTCATATTTATTTTAGGTATGTTTAGAGATTAGTAATATGTGTTATTGATTGTGTTGTTAAAAGAGTTATTGCGTCAAGTTACATATATATTGGGGATTTTTCTCGTTTTTTATTTGCATTTAATTTCCAATGGCAATAATATCCATCGAATGAATAATCCTAAAATTAAACTTAATATATTATCCAATAAAGATTCAACCTTGATCCAAACAAAAACTTAAGTTGAAATAAAATTATTAAAAATCTTAGGTTTTCCATTGTAACCTAAAGCAAAATTGGGCTTCACGTTTGATTTCACGGGGTAAAGTCCACCACGGAGTTGGATGCCACTGCTTTAAGTTGTCATCGAAGATCTCAATTTGCACTTCCTTTAATTCTTCAGACCAACAACACATTCTTGACCTTTTTCTTTTTCTTTCGCCTTTTCTTCTTTCTCTTTCGCTTTCTCTTTCTATCAACTTCTTGTGCAGATAACTTACAAGTAAACGATTTGAACTCACTAGAATGTTCTTGGGATGAAAAATCATAAACAAAGCCTCCACAAAATTTGATTCTACTAATTCTTCTGAAAAAGGAATGTGTAAGCTTATATCCTCAACTTGAACCACTGGAGTAATAGTATTTGTAATCCTTCCTACATCCACATATTTGCATATTTGAGCAAACTTACACACATCAATAGATATTTTAGAATTAATAGCCTTTCCAAAAAGATGTTTATACTTGCACAACTCATCAGTGCTAAGACAATAATCATTTAAAGGGTGTATCCTTAACTTCCATTGGTTTGGAACATTGATGAAGGATAATTTATCAATCATCTCACCTACTTCAACTGAAACCAAATTTGGAGCATTGATTGTTACATTCCTCAACTTCTTTGAACCTAACCATATGTGCTTAAGTGAATCACTTGATAAATTAATACTTGTAAAACCCTTGCCACTTTTTATACAAAATTTCTCAACTTGTGCAAATTTCTCTTCCCAGTTGTCAAAAAATGTCGATGAAAGATCAATATAACCCTCTAACTTCAAATTTTTCAACTTGTCTGTTTTAGACAACTTAAGAGATCCACGATAAACCTGTAAATCTATAGATTCAATATTGGGTGCTTCAATTTCAACAGCTAGTTTTGTCCCCCAAGCTTTAGCTATAACCTTTTTAAGCTTATAAGCTACCTCAGTTACCTTAATTCTTTCCAAGAAATTGCAATTTTCCACTACCAAAACCTCAATCAAATGACAACTTGTGATTATACCTTCAAACATCTCATTATCTATGTAGATATTGTTAAGTAATAATTCTTTAAGTTGATTAAACATAACCTTGTCAACAACTTGTTTCTTCATCATCATATTATTTAATCTTAATACTCTAATTGAATTGCCTTCAAAAATCTTAATATCCAAGTCATACATAGAATGATGCATCCCCCAATCTATATTAAAACCGAGATACAAACGTTTAACACCGTTATTAACTGCAATTCTAATCCATTCATCCACAAGTGGGACACAACAAGATTCATCATTGTGTAGAGTAAGTACAAACTCTTCTATATGTATTTTATTCTCTTGGTATCTCTGTATATTTCTTCCAATAAAACTAAACTCCTTTTTTCTATTTTCTGCGTCTTTACTTGTATGAAAACATAAATTAGGATGAGTAAGCCATGCACTGTACCATGCTTTGCAAAACATACTAACTCCAGGTTGTTTACTACTCTCCAAGCAACTTAATATTTCATGGATTATGTCTTTCGGCAATTCAGATATATCTCCCATTGAACCTTCTATCCAAGAAGCTATGAATAAATCAAAATTTACAGTTAAAAGAGCAAATTGCTCCGTCCAACAATAACCAAAATCGGCAATTGGGATCCGATTCTAAAACATAAGAATCTGAAAAAATAAAAATTCTGTTTTTAAATCTTTATTGTGTTTTAATTGCAAAAGAAAAGCAAAAAAAATCTGAATATTTAAACTTTCGGTTCTTCGACAATACAAGTGTGGTTGCTGATGGTGGTGCGTGCGGCGGCAGTAATGGATGCGCGGCCTCTCGTGCGTTAAGAAGTGTGTGACGAAGATAAGTAATTTGTATTCTCTCGATGGGGTTTTTATACAGGGAAGGGGTAGGGTGGGAGTTGGAACAACGTTGGATGAGTTTGGGATAAAGTAATCCTTTTTGTATTGTGGGTTGAAAGGTTGATGTCTATCAGGTTTTTATTCGACCAAAAATTATAAGGTATTGGATTTGTGATTGTTTTATTAATCGAAATATATCACCAAAAAACATCATGTTGTACTAAAAAATTGGAGATTTTTTTTTTTTTCCATTAAAAAATTAGAGAAACAAGTTATAGATTTCAAACACTTCCTCGACATGGATTCGAGTACAAGGCCATCCAAAATTCCATTAAATTTACAGAAAAATACAAAAAGATTCCAAACTACCAAACTTATCTTTCTTTAGTTTGTGGAAAAAACAATTCTGATTTTCAAGGGGTCCATATTTATTTTAACCTCGTACCCATTTTTCGTAATTTACGTACCCATAACCTGTAAATCTATTTTATTACAGACTCATACCGTTGTTTATTTTTATTAAGTCATTAATCAAATTCTATGTACATAGATGGTACAGACCCATATCGAACAATAACTAAATGGGTACGGATGAGTCTCGACCAATAGCTATAAGGTACAGACCTAATTAGACCATCTCCAGCAGTTATGTGCAGTGGGTTGTACCCATGGCCCAAACTAATTCTCTTCACAATCGTTCTAGGGTTGTACCTATCAAGAACGGAAACAAAATACAAATCTATTTCACAGCATTGGATAAAAAAACTTAAACAAATATCTTCACACTCGCTTAATTGGAACAAAAAACAACACGACATCTCTTCACACTCGCATTATTGGAACAAAGAACAAAAACAAATATGTCACTGAGTATGGGTTGTACCCATGGTCCACAAAAAACTCAGTATGGGTTGTACCCATGGAGATAAAAAACAAAATGAAATCTCCTAACATTCAAAGGAACACGAAACAAAACAAAATCTCATCAAATTGCAACATAACACAAAACAAAACGAAATCTCTTCGAACTCACCTCTGGAAGGGAGGCGAAGGTTTTCTTAGCACTGAACCAGTGGGATGTACCCATGCCCAATGGTTCTTGGGTTGTACCCATGGTAGTGGTTTTCTTGGGTTGTACCCACGATTCGAAGTTGATAACTGAGGTCAAGAATGGTATGGTGGCGGTTTTCTACTGCGAAAGTGCGAGTATGAAGAGATCTCTTCTAAACTAGTTGGTGGGAAGAGATCTGGGTAGGAAGACATCTGTTGGTGGGAGGAGATCTGTTGGTGTTAGTTTTTCAGGCTTAATGATGGTCCATTAATGGCGGCAGTAGGGGAGCGAAAGAAGGTGAGGCCTGATGGGAAGGGGAGACAGGGAGGTGGAAAGGAGATCGTGATGGGAGAGCTTGGTGGTGGGATGGTGGGATGGTGGAGAGAGGGATCGTGAGAGAGAGAGAGAGAGAGAGAGAGAGAGAGAGAGAGAGAGAGAGAGAGAGAGAGAGAGAGAGAGAGAGAGAGAGAGAGAGAGAGAGAGAGAGAGAGAGAGAGAGAGAGAGAGTGGATTTGAGAGAGTCGATGCCTAAATGGTTTGGGTGTTGATTTTTGGCTTTTCACTGTTAATAGAAGGGGCGAAGGGGGTGTTTTGGTCTTTTACTTTCTTCTAGTTGGGCTGATAATGGGGTAGTTAGGTTGGGGGCTTTTAATATAAACCCTTATGGCTGGGGGCCGTATAAAGTTAATACCCCTTAAATTTATTGATGAATTAAGTTATGCTATGAAAGAAATGGAAGGAGTAGATTACACTTATAAAATAAATGTTAAATTTAGTGTTTGTGAAACTTTCAAGTGTGATTGGTTACTTTCTAAGTATTACTTTTTTTTATACATGGTAGATTGTGGAATATGAAATTTAATTTACAAAATTCCTAAGTTTTTCTTTTTTTCTGTAATTTTTTTCTCAAAATATCTAAACTCTTATGAGGAAAGACTAAACACCACTATTGAGATCTCCCATCTATATTTATCACGTGTTAAATGTTCACGTATTTGTTTGTGCATTTTTTGTCTACGCCAACCAATCAACACGTGAATTAACTTATCTAAAGATGCTCATGATCTTGAATGTGAATTGACTTATCTAAAGATGCTCATGATATTGAATATATCATTCCTACTCAAAATTGCATGAATACTAGTAACCCTAGCTCCCTGGATCATTATCGTATGTCGACTTCTCCAACACATTCATGGCGTCTAGTGAATCTACTTTAATAAACATAGGGTTGTAAACGAACCAAGCCGCTCGCGATCAGTTCGATCTCGACTCGGAATAAAGCGCGTTGGCACTCGTTCATTTATACAAACAAACCAAAACGTTTGTTCGAACTCGTTCGTTAACTCGTTAATATTTATAATCCGTAAATTAATGTCTTGGTTATCAATAAATATATTATTGAACCTATAAAAAACAAATTATTCGTTAATAACTCGAGCTCGACTCAACAAAAACTCGCTTGATATGTTAACTAACAAACTTTAAAAATTTGGCTCAACTCGTTAGAATTTGAGCCCAGATCGACTCGACTCGTAAATCTTATCAAACAAGCTTGCACATCTAGTATTCGACTTGACTCGACTCGTTTACAACCCTAAACACACAGTTCCTTTATCACCCGTTCCTCCGCCATTAAAACCTTCATGTAGCGCAAGTATCTATGTGATCATTAGATCAGTGGTAGCAAACCCCTTACCTAAGTCCCCTCCAAGTCTCGGATTAATTCACTCGCTCCGAGATTCGAAAGACCAACTAGAGTCAAAATTGTTTCAACTCCACGCCGATGATAATGGGTCAGATATGATGACGAAAAACCTTTTGTCAAAAAAGTTCGAGACGTGTTGTTTAAAGGTCGGGTTAGTCGTTCCTCCTTACTGATTCTGAAGGGGAAGATTTATTGGGTTGGTTCCTCATCTTTGGAGGACAACTCATGTCTTGGTAAATGGACATCTCCTTGGAAGTAATGAAAGTCAAGACTCAATATTGTGAAAGAGTATTAAAAAAATACACAAGTATGCCTCGATACATTCACACATTTATTCAAGTGTTAAATGACCTTTGTTCTTCACTTTTTGAGTCATATATAAAGTGGACCTTGGGCTATCATTTGGTAAAAAGTAAGACACGTTACAAATACACTTAGAGAGTGATTATAGAGCAAACAAGAGAGAAATTCGTAAATGAGTAAATCTTATAATTTCTCTACGAATGAATACTGAAAATCTCGGTTAAATGGTCAAGTCAAACCCGATTGATACGAAATTTTGACACGATGTTCCTAACACGTCATAGCTCAGATCCAACGGTGGAATACTGAAAATCTCGGTTAAATGGTCAAGTCAAACCCGATTGATACGAAATTTTGACACGATTTCCTAACACGTCATAGCTCAGATCCAACGGTGGAGTTGTCATTCTAACGACTTGTAACAAGTTATAGTCTCGTTTCAAACCTGGTGAGTTCGTTCCAGATTTCCATTAGTTGATATATTTGATAATCCTCTAATGTTGTCTAAAGAGAACCTCTTGTATTCCCATTAACATATTTTTTTGCTTTTTGGACGGTCATTATCATATTGTTGTAGTGAAATATTTTTGGACCTTTGGTCCACCAGCGACTTCTATCTTTGATTTGGAAGTTTTTTCACGTAAATCTTTGTGTCACTTTACTTTCTTTTACCTATCCATCCATATCATACAAAGAACCGGAATCTATTATTTCTTTTGCGTTTATTAGTGATATTTCTCACCAAAATCAAAAGACCATCTAGCTTTGAGAGGAAAATTATGACTAGATCTAGGTAAAATATCAAACTCACTTTCGAAAAGATTATAATCTTAAAGAAGACTCAATAACCCAAAATTTAGTAGCGAAGAGACACCTTGAACACCAAGAGTAAAGAGAGAGAAAACCCTGTATAATCTCTGTTTGTATTTGAGAGGAAAAAAAGTAATAAAGAAAAAGAAAAGAAATATTATAAAAGAAAAGAAAAGAAAGGAAATTTTTTGTTTGGATTAGAAAATTTTATAAAAGAAGATTTTGTAAATGATTTTGGATATTTATTGTTTGGATTGAAAAAAATACGAAAGGAAAGAAAATAAAAGATTAATTTTAGTCTCTAATCTTTAATAAAATTCCTTTCTCTTCATTTGACTCCAATTTGGAGTGATTATATATAAGGTTACAGGAATGATTTTTGGAATGATTCCTTTCTTTTCTTTTGTAAAAGTTTCTAATACAAACAACATAAAAAATAAAAAATCATTTCTATTCTTTTCCTTTCTTTCCAGTTCTCTCAATCCAAACAGACCTTAAGGACAAAACTTTTAGCTACTCCATTAGTTATGTTACCATGTCGAGCCCTCAGAATTGATCAATTTCTATTCATACAATCACTTCATAATATTGTGTAAAACATATTTATTATAATCTCTAATACAACATTTTTGCATAATGCCCTCAAAAACAAGGTTTTACCTAGTTATCCAAAATGTAATAACACCCTTATAGTCATTTTACCAATAATCCCAAAATTAGAAGATTGAAAAACAAATTCTACAAAGGGTTAAAATAATACGTATAAATAATCCTCACTTCAAGTTCAAACATAAGGAATTACCAAATACACTGTTTCAATTCACTAGTAACATATACACAGTGTTAATTTTCAACTTGTATAGTTCACATTCCTCACCAATCCTCTATTTAATATCCAAACATGTAAAATAAAAACTTTGTCTATAAGATGAATTATCAACAATGTATACAATTAGTTATAATGTCACTCCTCTAATACATAAATGATCTCCATTGAGAAGTATAATTAGGATACTTCAAGCACATACTTGATAATATCATCATCTTGTTTGGTTTAGGTGAAATAGTAGATAATTTAACACCACCAAGTACACTAAACGGAGATATAAATTTCTTACATTCTTTGTTTATAGAACAAGACCTAATCCCTTGCCATTGCCTACAACTTATTACACTTGAATTCAAATGCAAATCAACTCTTTGTCGTAACACTCTTGCCACAGGATTAAATCTATGGGACCCACCTTGTACTTGATTCAAATCCTAAATGAAAAAAAAAAAATTGGAAGTAGCTCTTACAAGGCTTTTTAACAGCATTACATTTTTTGTAACCTCGTAAAAAAAAAAAAAAAACAGAATCAAAGGTGTGACATGAGCTATAATGGTGGTGCATCTAAATCTTCTTCTACCTTGTTATCCTTGCATTTCTTGAGAAGTAAAAGTTGACCTCTTAAATGTAAAACCTGTATATACACCAAGACAATGTAAATACATTCGAGTACGCAAAAGAAAAAAAAAAAAAAAAATTTATACCTCTTCTTGAAGATTATTAGGAAGATTTTCGGTTAAAACAATATCATGTATCTCTTGTAAAAGATTCTTGTCTTTAATACCAGACCATGTTTGTACAGGCAAAGCTAATAATAAAGCAGTTAAAACATCATTACTAGCTGGATGAGTCATCGAACAACTACTTGAACAGCTAAGATTTCCATGAGATAACGGAACTAACATATCTACACCATGCTCTCCTTTATCATTTATTACAGTTCCCGAAACTAAAGCCATTGGATTATTATTATTAACTGCTCTGTAACATCTAGTTACTGTATTTTTACAGCAAAAATTATTTAACGAAGAATTTCCCGTTAAAAAACCCACCCCTTGACAACACACACTTGCTAAAATGTCCGGTAAATTATTCCGACCACTTGTATCAGAGCTAAATCTTCCGATTAATTCTTCTGAAGACATAATTTTTGTTACGTATTTGTATAAACTAGTTTCTCGTGCGTGTTTCAATACTTCTTCCTGGTAAAAAAAAAAATTAATAATTAGAAAACAATTAATATTTTTTACTAGTGTAAAGTGTAAAGTGTACCTTGACAGAGATTCTTTCTTTCTCTTCGGGGCTTATAGTTTGATTACCATCTTCTGATCTTCGAACTTCTGCTACCCATTTAATAAATTCTTCGAAATTTGAGGGTAAAGATGTTAAAATAATGGAGAGTACACTATTTATGTCGTGTAATTTGTTTGAACTTAATAGTATAGGGACCTCATCCATTAAATACTTTGCTACACTCACCCAACTCTCGTGTTTACAGCTCTGTAATTGTATTACATTATATAAATATAGGTAGATAAATTTTAATCCAGAAATTAGATAATAGTGAACATACCAGGGTATAAAGCAAAGATGGAGCTCTATGAAGCCTAGTTACAAGCATGAATCTGAAAATTTGAAGTGTGTAAGGTTAATATGTTTGTAATATACATATAATTATATACATACCCTCTATGTAATCCAGTTGCTTCATCAATAGTATCCATGGCTTCCCAAAGGAGTTTAAGTGGGACCCAATGAGGAGGATATTTAAACCGTGCTACATCTAAAATTAATGCCATATCTCTTCCAGCATGATAACCACCAATAGGTGAAAAATGACCAGTTCCAGTCTGTAAAAATGTAAAAATGTAAAAAATCAGAATTATTTCATAGATTTTTTTGTTTTTTAGTTATACTAAAGAAGTTAAAAGAATTACCTGACTAAAAGTTCCTCTATCATATGATGAAATCACGTGATAATCATCTGAAGTAGAGCTAGTCATAACATGTTTGCGAAAGTCATCAATTGTGGTTTGATTAGAGCGAAAAGCATCAACTTTAGCTCCAGCACAATGAGCTAAACATACAACTTTTCCAAATGATATTCCTTCAGCTTTAACCTTTTCTAATGGTTCACAACAATCTAGCATTGATTCATCAAACCATCTCCATGGCCCTGTATTTACAGTTTTATGAGCATCACAAAGCTTAAGTTGTATATAATTTTTGGAGTTGAAATTTATTACCTTTCCATTTTCTACCCGGATCAATAGCAAGTGCATTTAAGACCATGGAAAGACTGGCTAAACCACAATAAGCAGGTTCAGATTGTGTCTGAAAATAGGAGATTAATTTGAAAAACCCTTCCATTGTTCCATTTTGTAATGCCTCTACAAATAGTTGCTGCATATCAAGAATATAACAATCAATGGAATTTAATCTTGTTACAGAAATTACTGGGTTTAATATAAAATAGAGGTGGTCTTGTATTAATATTCCAACAAATCAGATTATAATGATATAAACTCTTTTTACCCACTACAGAAACAACGGGGAGCTAATTTCATTGACTGTAGTTTAATACTTCAGCTTATTGGAATTTCAATAGATGAACACCACTCTATTTATAATATTAAACCCTTTATAAAATTCAATCTTATTTCATCAATCTATAATACTTATTTACCAGCTAATTAGTAGATTTAAACACTTTTATGGGCAATTACAAAATTACAATCCGTATTAAAAAAAACAAAAAAATCGAAAAGTAAAAAATAGAATTGAAGGGTTGATCAGATCTATATATCCGACCTAAAGTCGTAAAATATGTAAGTAATATTAGTGTATAACTGACCTTGCCTTCGGTAGAGGCAAAGTCAATGGCGGGAGGGGAAGGAAGGATTCTTCTATACAAGCCAGCCATCGCCATTTTATTCGGTTTAATTTGGAGAAGGTATAAATATTAAAGTATGAATTTAGGGTTTTTGTGAAATAGTTGCCGGAAGGGTGATAATGCGCCGTTACTAATATCCAAATCCCCGCGTAAAGTAACGGTTTCAAACTGGAAAATCTTTTTGTGGATAAATATGTGGCTGGATACTGTATTGTCCGATCGTCTTTTGACTTTATTCAAAGTTATAAGTGGTCCAATACGTGATCTCTTGTTAAATGGGTGGTCCAATACATGATGGAAAATTCTTTATGGTAAGGTCCAATACATGATTTGGAAAATTCTGAAAATGGTATATATATCTAATACGACTCTATTATGGGAAGGTATAAAGATATAATTGAATTTGCGTACTCGAAAAGTTAGTTCATTTTCGGATCAAATTCAAACTACAGTTTAAATGTACACTTTATACACTTAATTCATCAAATATCAATTTTTTTTTAGAATTTTTGTTTTAAATATAAAAAATATTGTTCGTGAATAACTCGAATTCGACTCAGAAAAACTCTTTTGACAAATTAAATAAACAAGTTTTAACATCTCTAGATCAGTTCGTTTAAATTTGAGTTTGACTCAAGAAAACAAACATATTTGCATATCTGTATATGCCTTATGTATCACCTTAGGTCAATGACAAGTTACATATACTTGAGAGAGTCATGCCTTTCACCACATAACCCCTGATTTTCAAACAGAAACAAAAAATAATACCTTTGGAAATATATATATATATATATATATATATATATATATATATATATATATATATATATATATATATATATATATAATTATTAAATTCTCTAAATCTTTTTAATTCTTTCTTTAACTTTTCTAATTTTCTAAAATTATTTTATTAGATTCATAATTATTTTATTTATAAAGAAATTATTTTTAAAAAAGTATTACCTTATATTATATGCAATTATTATCCAATATATAGGAACTGAAAATATAATTTTAAATAATATATAATTCATTTTATAATTTAGCATATTATATGGATTTATAGTAAAAAAGAAAATCAGAAACATCATCTCATGTCTAGGGATGTTAACGGATCGGATATCCTCGAAAAATTGCATAACCACATCTACATCCATTAAGAAAAACAATAACCAAATCCGCATCTATTAACCATCGGATTTTTACATCATTTACCAAATCCGCATCCGCGACGGGTGCAGATTATCCATGGTTAATCCATATCCGCAATCGTCTAAAATGATTTAAATAAAATAATATATTAAATATTTTTAAAATTCTATAATTAGCTACAGATTTATTGGAACACCATAAAATGATATTAGGCAATATAGTAATAAAATAGATAATAATCAACTAGCTAATTATGTATGTAATAATTATATTTGATCGATATTATGTATAAAATTTGCATATATAGAATATCTTTATATATAGTATATATATTTTTAATATTTTTTTTATATTTTTATTCGGATTTCGGATTATCCGTCGGATTTTTGTAAAATACCAAATCCTAACGGATAATCCACCGGTTACCTTTTGTGAGAACCAAACCCTCATGGATGCACAAACGGTTCCATTAACGGATTTTTTATCGGATCGGATATCCATCGGTTACGGTTAATATTTGAATCATTGCTATCTTTACTCATGCCCCTGTCTAAAGTAATAAAATAAAAGAAACGTCAATTATTAGTTTAGTAGAAAAAAGAAATTGTTTATTAATCTTAAAAGGAGGTAACGCCCAATTAATTACGCGGGGAAGGTAAGTATTCCCAATGAATTACAACTTCGTCTTATTTCTCAATTAAGCACAAAATATTACCCAATTACCAAACTATCCTTCCACCTATTATTAATTACTTTAATTATATATTAAATTAATTCGAATTTTTTTTTAAAAAAAATCAATTTTTTTTAAATTATTTTTTCAAAATTTTGTTCCATGAATACACAAATTTGGGTTTTATTTGTTCCATGAATACACGTATCTGAAATTTGTGTGTTCCACGAATACACACATTTGAGATTTGTGTGTTCCAATAAGACACAAATCTGAGATTTGTGTGTTATAGGAATACATAAATCTGAGATTTGTGTGTTCTAGGAATATACATGATTGGAACAAACAAAATCAAGTTTTGTGTATTCCAGTAATACACATATTTAAGTTTTATTTGTTTCATCAATACACAAATTTGAGTTTTATGTGCTCCATGAATTCACATATCTGAAATTTGTGTGTTCCAAGTATAGATTTGTGTGTTACAGGAATACAAAAATCTGAGATTTGGTGTTCCAGGAATGCACAGAATTGGAACAAACAAAATCAAGTTTTGTGTATTCCAGGAATACATAAATTTGAGTTTTATGTGTTACATGAATACATAAATTTGAGTTTTATGTGTTTCATGAATACACAAATTTGATATTTATGTGTTCCAAGAATACACAATTCTGAGTTTGTGTGTTCAACGAATACACATAATTGGTACAAACAAAATCAAGTTTTGTGTATTCCATAATACATAGATCTGATATTTGTGCGTTCTAAGAATACATAATTATGAGATTTGTGTGTTTTATGAATACACAAAATTGGAGTAAACAATATTAAGTTTTGTGTGACATGGAACACACAAAACCTTAAAACATAAACACACGCAAAATAAAAAAGTGTTGGACAAAAAGATAATATATCAAGATAGTTAAAAACGAGTAAAAAATAGGGTATAGGCGATTAATAAAAGAGAAAAAATCAATTGTTAAAGAAGAGAATCATTTAGATCGATTTTATGATTTTGTGTGTTACAGAAATACATAATTCTATATATGTGTCTTATAGCAACACATAAAACGGAATAAAAAAAATCAAAAAAGAAGATCGAAAAAAATCCGAAAAAAAATCGAGAAATTTTTTTTAAAAAAAAATCGAAAAAAAAATTAAAAAAAAATTCGAAAAAAACAAATTTCCAAAAAAAGAATTCGAAAAAAAGATTAAAAAATAAATAAATAATAAATAAAATAATTTTAAAAAACCATATAAGAGCAATAATGGAAGGTAAACATGACAATGTGTTTAATTAGGAATTAAGTTGATAATTTTTGAGCAACTAGGAAATAATTTTTTTTTTTTTATAGGAATGAAAAGTGTAGAATTATAATTAATTGAGAATTATCTAATCTTAAAAATTATTATATTATTAATTTATAATATCTTTTAAGAATTATGTTTTTCAAAGTGTTTAATTTTAAAATATAAAAATAATAAGATAGAATTCTAACGCTACATGATTTTACAGTGTACTCTTTTGTATGGGTCACTACTATAATATATAATAAAAATGTTATATTAAATTCAAAAAATATATATAATATTATATTATATATTTTAGAATTATAATATTTATGTAAATAAAATTTTAATAAAATAATAAAGTACAAAAAAGATTAAAAATGTAACATAAAGTTACCCTAAAAAAAAATCAACATATCACCTGATGTTTTTTGATTTTCTAGTCGCTCTGTGTTTGGCCTTTTTACTAGCGTGTCTGCTCCGGTTTAAGCCGCCATGGGATATGTTTAAAGTAAACTGGGTCAACCTCTGTTGTCAGTCTGTTGATATGTCTTACCCACGGCCTGAGTCTCCAGCTAGCCGCTAACACTTGCTGGATTCCTTGAATTACTTCAAGGTTATCTGAGAAGATAGTTTTCTCCTCATTCATATATTGCTTCCCTATTTCCAAAGCAGTTATGACTGCTTGAGCTTCGCCTTCTGCAATAGAATTACATAATATATGTGTGCTATGATCTACTTGGGAGTCGTCACTTTTCTTAATCTGTACAAACCAACTCCTGTAGGATTATGTGCTTGATCAAATGATGCATCACAAGTAAACGCAATATTGGTTTGAAAATCAACATTGCCGTCTTCTTTTATTGTTCTCTCTGTTCTCATCTTCTGGCCATGTTCATTTTTGTACCAATCGCTCCCAAAATGCCCAGTCATATTTCTATTGGTGATCTGAATTATCTCATCTGGTTCGATCTCTGAATTGTTCAAAATTGTAAGTATTTATTACTATTTCTTTTTGCCATCCTCCATCGGTATAGATCTCTACTACTTTTATTAACCATTGTCCCAAATCTATTTCGCTAGGTTGGATGTGGATTTGTAATTCAGATCCAGCCCACACCGTTTTTGCAACCCCACATGTAAGGAGCAGATGTTCTACTGTTTCTTTTTCTATATTACACCATCTACACTCTGCTAGTACTTCACATTTCTTTTTTCCAAATTCTTAACTGTTGGGATAGCATTATTATAAGTTTTCCAGTTGAAAATTCGTACCTTATTTGGTACATTCGACCTTCATATTGTCTTCCATAAGCTACTTCCCGATGGTATGTTTGCTGACTGATGAGGCTCCTCAAACAATTCATGATTAGTATGCACTTTGTAATCTGTTTTTGTTATATATTCTCCATTAGTTGCATATGGCCATATAAACTTATCTTCCGTGTCCTTCGAAAATATTCTTGAGAGTATGACCCAAGGGGTCTTGAAGACACCCCTATTTCCAATCCCAACCCCACTTTCCTTCTCTTCTTACTAAAGACCTCAACTAGTTTTTACACTATAGACTAAATTCCCATTTACCTTATTACCCCTTTTTGTTTTTTCTACCTATATATACTAATATATTCATAAAATTAGTAAACCCTATTCGTTTTCCCCTTTCCCCGTAAGAAAAAACCTCTTTCCTCCAAAGTTATGGTTGCTCAAACCGTAGAGCCCACCCTCGGTCTGTCACTCGTCTTCTCCAAACAACATGCACAATGGATCTCTCTTGCCGCCAGATCTGGAAGGAGAACGACGAAGTGTCTACAAAACGAGCCACGGAGGACGAACACCAGATCTCCATGAACGCTGCAGATCGAGTTGGTGAAGGGATTGCACGTGTCGCCTGATATCCGGTCGAGAATGCGAAGCTTTGAACTCACGAAAAGGAGTAATCAGGTCTCCATGAACACTGCAGATCGAGTTGGTGAAGGGACCTTCTTCTCGAGGCGAAGCAACTCCGTCTTCTAAGATCTGGTTCGAGGACCTGCAGGTGGTGATGGTGATGGTGCTCAGCCATGGTCGCGACGTGAATCTCAAGGCGAAGCAACTCTTTGTTCGACGCACCAACGAGCTCGCCTCCTTGTTCGACGCAGAAGCACGATCTGTCCGGAGTAGATCTAGATAGATTTCCTCCTGGTGAGCTTCGAACGGCAGACCATGTGGTGGGTCCTTGTATGTTATAAAATTAATGCGATAAAGATTAAGGACTCACAAACCGCAAGTGTATGGTTGTCCAAGTAATACTCCGATAAGTCGGATTCGTTCTCAGGGATTGGACTGGTATAACCCAAGTGTTCAACAGATAAATAGTAATAATTGCAAATGCAGAAAATAAAAGATAAAATGTATTTGTTTGGTTTTTATATTAATCCTAAGAATGCAAGAAAATAAATTAGTGGAAATAAATACTAAAGGACTAAGATGCAGATATGAGCTATACTAGAGTCTCGCTAGGGAATCACCTAAACTTACCTAATTAATGCTTTCTTTCAGGGCGGAACTGATATTTCTATATTAGTCGGGACTCTATAATCTCCTAGCCCCCGTCAGGGTGGACCTAGGAGCTATTCTCAGGTGTTACAAACCCCGTCAGGGCGATTATAATCCACCTTTGAATGAATACTATTTTACCCAATTGGCTATAAGGTTAACTAAGTCCGTCAGGATCAATAATTTCTACCTTACGTTTATTATCTAGTTCAGTAATTAAACCCCCCGTCAAGGCGATCACTTCCCCTCCAAAGTGAATAGCTTAATTACTATGGCCTATCTCCGATTAGCTAATTCATTGATAGTGAAATTAAAATAAAATAAGAAACAATATAAAATACCTAATTCAAATTAAACTAGAAACTAATCCCAAATTGAAATACATGAATTAAACAAATTAGGGTTCATCCCATTACGATTCTCAAGTAATTAAGGTTTAGCTCATATTAAAATTAAAAACAATAAAGAAATTAATAATATACATGTTCCTAATAACAAAAATAAAATAAGAACCTAGATAGAGGAATTGGCTTGAACTGTTGTTGGAGATATAGACAGTCTCCAGCTTCTGCTCTTGCTTCTGCCTCTTGACGCTCTCTAAGGATGTATATATTGAATGAATTATGAGAGGTGCTGAATAATGAGGTCTAAGGGGTGTATTTATAGGTATTAGCAAGCCCTAGGTCGAATTACTTGGAGTGGAAGACAAGGCAAAGACTCTTAAATTCGTAGCTCTAAAAGATAAGATTCTGCTGATTTGATTTGGTCATATCTTTTTCAATACTTATCCGTTTGAGAAGTTCCAATATATGAAACTGCTTGTCTTGGAAAGCTCTTTCTATTGGTGCAGACCATTCGTCCAGAATCCATGCCAATCTTTTATTATGATTTAATCTCTAAAACGTGGCTGGATTTTCAGATTCACAAGGCAGCTTTATCTTTTCCTTCTTTGAATAAATCTTTCCTAAATCTTCTTATTTCCATGTAAATCTTCTTTCCTTTCATCTTCATCTTGACTTGGTCTCTAAGTAATTACCATTTATCTTTTAAAGCTTCACATTAAATAAATAATTAAACCGCATATGTTTAAAAAGAATAAATCAGTAAATCAAGAAATCGAAATAGGAAAGTGCACTCTAAAAATAGAAACTCGACTAGAAATCATTTCCTAACACTCTAAAATACACTAAGACTTTAACTCTCACTTCTCCTCCTTGGATTGGTCTTTCATGAAATTCAAGAACCTATTAACTTTGCATTAAAAATAGTCAAATTTACGCACAAAAGCTCAGATTCTGCAAATAGTTAATTTCCAAGGGGAGAAAGTGTAATATGATCAATTAAGCCCAAAAGTCTATCAAATAAGTCATTTATTCACCTAAAAGGATGTCTCCAAGGGGCTAATAATTAGAACAAATCGGGAGACATCAAGACCCCAAACTCAAACCTTTGTCGTCCCGACAAAGTAAAATAAAAACAAAGGATCTTTTAGGTGAATGCAGAAGGTAGAATCTAGAAAATAATCCCAAAGCAAAACTTAAAACAAATCTCATATAGTCTAACCTAGGAATCAATATACACCTACACTTATCATGCAAAATCAAATACAAAACAATATCAATCCAAAATTAATTTCTCAATGCTAGAAGGTTACGCTTATTACTTATCTCAAGATGGTGGCTATAGGGTGTTCCTCGATCTTTTACTTGCTTTGAACGCTCCACTTAGAATATTCCCTATTAAATCACTGTACATCTAGGAATCACGAGGACTTTACGGTTTTAGCATAGGCTGAAGGACGGTGTGGTATGTATATTTGGTAAATTTGAAGTGAGCTTTTGGCTCTCTCCTCACTTACCATCAACAAACTGTCCAAGAGCTTGAGTTTACACTCGAATAACGTTCTCACTCAACCCAATTGACGCGCTTAATTAGCGTCCCCAAATTAACCCAATAAGCACTAAGGATGATTCACCTAAAGATTTCCACTTTGCCGGTCCGAATATAATTTCTTTTCAAATCATTCATTTTTTTTTCTTATAGCTATGACTCTCTTTTTGATGTTGAGATATCATGCTATTTTTTCATAGTTATGCCTATTCATAACTTGAGCTCATGGCTTCTTTTTCATTCACTATTACCCCGGCAAAGGGTTACAATATAATAACATGTGAATCATTATCAAAATATAGCACAAAGCACAATTGATAAGCACAAATATAGCACAGAGTCTCAGGATCGTGATTCAAGTGCGGGTCATATGGTCATGCCTAATAATACTAAGGGATATTGGCTTATAATGTGGCGACAAAAGAAAGGCTTAAAGGCTAAAAATTTGGCTAAGAAGGATAAAATTAATTCAGGGATAGAAGGCCAAAAAGGGTTCAAAAGGCTAACAAAGAACTGCCTCTATCATCTTCCTATTTACACAACTTGTCTCTAGTTCATACCTAAGTGGGTTCTCTACTCATTTAGATCTCACGTTCTACAAACCACTCATTATCCTTAAGCACGAGTTTACTTCTTTTGCATTGTTCATTAATTCTTCCTATCAATTATCTCATGTTTGCATGCAATCAAAGTGCGTTTTACACTAACTCCTAAAGTCAACTATTTTCTATCATAAATTTATAAAAAGCATGCTTGATGGGGGCATTTAAAATACTCTACAACTCTACAGTCAAATCATTCCTCGAACTAAATTTTAAAAAAAAAAAAAAAAACAGTAAAACACATAAAATTCGGATGAGGCAACGAACCCCACCCCAAACTCAAAAATGAGTCGTGTCCCCACGACTTGAAAAAGACTCAAAAAAACAAATAAACAAATAAAACAAATAAGAAAGGGATAGGAAAACGTATCTGAACCAGCACGAAGCTGGTTTCCATGGTTGCGTGTAGGTTGAGCTCCTTATGTTGCGTAGGTGGCATGTTGAACATTGCTCACTCCACGTAATATGATTTGCATAAGCTCCAACTCTTTTGTGACTTTTTCCTATGGTTGTCAATCACCTCTTCATGATTATCCTCCAAAGTTTCCATTCTTCCAACTACATCTTTCAACACCCAAAAGTAATAAGAGGTTCTCCAACTTCCTCTTCCTCTCCATGGTATTCTTGTCTTCCCAATCTTCGACATCTCAATGAACCCCAAACTCAAAACTTCAAATAATCAAAAACTAGAGAAGAGTTTTGAAATTTGATGTTTTGAGGATTTGTAATGAAGGATTATGGTGTTATATGAGATGGGTAATGGATATGTAATGGCTTGGGGAAGGTTTAATGAATAAGATTGAAGCTTTGATGAAGAGGCTAAAGCTTGAAGGAGAAGAATTCTTGATTTTCTTGAAGGATTGTGGTGTTGGATGTGTGTTTGGAATGAAATAGGAGGAAGGATTTGATGTTCTTTGGTGTTGTAGTGGTCTTTGTGCAGGTATATAAGGGTTAAGTTCTGGAAAATTCGTTTTTGAAGAGGCTAGGGTTACTTCTTGATGAAGTAAGAAGTTTATAAGGCACAAACTCTTCAAACTGACCTAGCTGCGGTATACCGGAGGAATTGTGCGGTATACCGGACCCAGCAGGTCTTCATTTTTTCGTCTCGGCAAAGACCCCGCGGTATATACCCCGTGGCACGGGTTTTCGCCACTGTTCAATTTCTCTTCTATGTCCAAAAACCCGCGGTACCTAACCCGTGGTACGGGTTTTTCCCTCCTGCGGTATACCGGACATCTCACGCGGTATACCGGACCGCGCATCGAAATTTTTTTCTCCTTTCTGTATAAAACCCGCGTGAGTAACACGTGACACGGGTTTTCTTCCTGCGGTATACCGGGGTTCTGGGGCGGTATACCGGACTTCGCGCTGAATTTTCCCTTGTGTTCAATTCGTGCACTAATAACACACTACCCTTCTCATTTCTTTTAAAATTAGACACTAAAACTCGATACTAACTTAAAATTATACACTAGGAATTGAAAAACATAAAGCAAATTAAACATGGGTTGTCTCCCAAGAAGCACTTTTGTTTATTACGTCTTTAAGTTCGACGCGTTACCTTCCATGAAGATGGTATTGAGGCCCTTGCGGTTCTCCTCCGCTTAAATCCGCCTCGTCCTTGATATGTAAGCTTAAGAACTTTCCCACCTCGAATTTTATTTAATCGATCTTTGAAAGGGGGTGGGTAAGTACTTCGTTTTGCCTTCTGATTTTCACGACGAAACTCATTTCCCCCCACACAGTAGTAGATGACCGTTCTCCACGGTATAAGCTCACTTTTATTCCTCATTTGAATATCACATTCCTCTTTAAAATGTGGTGGGTAGGTGCTCTTCCTTTCCGCTTTACTCTCGCGGTGTGGCACCTTGCTTGTATAGCACATGTCTGAACTCTGTGTTGGTGGTGGAGGTAATTCGAATTTCTCAACTCTATTTTCTTTCATGATTCGGGGTAGAGATGGTAATTGGTGAACTTTATGTGGTGGAGATTCAACTTCTGTTTTAGCTTGAACCTTGAATTCTTCGATTGATTCTCCGACCACTTCAGATTCGTCTTCCCTGTCAACCCAATCTTCTACTATTACCTCGTCATATTTTTTCTTTGTAATTTCTAAATCCTTGATCACCACCTCTTCTTGGTTGCGTTCTAAATCTTGATCATGCGCATACACCATAGGAATAGCAATTTATGTGTTAACTTCTAGGAATTGCGTTGCTACTCCTTCTTCTACCATGCTAACAAGATTCTCAACCACATGGTGGTTTCCATTTATAATCGGCATGGTGGTCGTATCACTATCACTAATATTGTATTTCCACACTTCTTCCTCAACTACTTTAAGTTGGTCTCTTTCATCCCTTGGGGGAGTTGAATCTTCCAAAAGCTTACTACTCCTGGCATTATATTTGTCTATTGCTTGTTGAAATCTGGCACTGTTTTCCTCACTCCTTCGAAGGTATTTAGCAAGTGTTTCATTCATATCAGCCAGGGTAATACGTGGAGGTTGTGGACTGTTGTATCTTTGATGATAGTGATACGGCAATTGTTTTTGATTATTCCCGATCCATTGGTTGTTCCAACTTTGCTCTTGCGGGTGTTGATAAGATGGTTGGTAGAAGTTACTACCCCATTGTTGTTGTCCCGAAGAGTCTTCCCAATAATCATATGGATCGGGATCTGGGTAATGTCCTCTATACATATTTCAATCAAATCTCTTGAACATTACCTAAATAAAGAACCTGTAAAAACAAAACAAAAACAAAAACCAAGCGTAAAACTGAAAAATAAAAATAAACAATTAAAACTACTTAAAGATTAAACACCGGGGTCACACGCTGCAATCCCCGGCAGCGGCGCCAAAAACTTGGTGGGTCCTTGTGTGTTATAAAATTAATGCGATAAAGATGAAGGACTCACAAACCGCAAGTGTACGGTTGTCCAAGTAATACTCCGATAAGTCAGATTCGTTCTCAGGGATTGGACTGGTATAACCCAAGTGTTCAACAGATAAATAGTAATAATTGCAAATGCAGAAAATAAAAGATAAAATGTATTTGTTTGGTTTTTATATTAATCCTAAGAATGCAAGAAAATAAATTAATGAAAATAAATACTAAAGGACTAAGATGCAGATATGAGCTATACTTGAGTCTCGCTAGGGAATCACCTAAACTTACCTAATTAATGCTTTCTTTAAGGGCAGAACTGATATTTCTATATTAGTCGGGACTCTATAATCTCCTAGCCCCCGTCAGGGTGGACCTAGGAGCTATTCTCAGGTGTTACAAACCCCGTCAGGGCGATTATAATCCACCTTTGAATGAATACTATTTTACCCAATTGGCTATAAGGTTAACTAAGTCCGTCAGGATCAATAATTTCTACCTTACGTTTATTATCTAGTTCAGTAATTAAACCCCCCGTCAAGGCGATCACTTCCCCACCAAAGTGAATAGCTTAATTACTATGGACTATCTCCGATTAGCTAATTCATTGATAGTGAAATTAAAATAAAATAAGAAACAATATAAAATACCTAATTCAAATTAAACTAGAAACTAATCCCAAATTGAAATTCATGAATTAAACAAATTAGGGTTCATCCCATTACGATTCTCAAGTAATTAAGGTTTAGCTCATATTGAAATTAAAAACAATAAATAAATTAATAATATACATGTTCCTAATAACAAAAATAAAATAAGAACCTAGATAGAGGAATTGACTTGAACTGTTGTTGGAGATATAGACAGTCTCCAGCTTCTGCTCTTGCTTCTACCTCTTGACGCTCTCTCTAAGGATGTATATATTGAATGAATTATGAGAGGTGCTGAATAATGAGGTCTAAGGGGTGTATTTATAAGTATTAGCAAGCCCTAGGTCGAATTACTTGGAGTGGAAGACAAGGCAAAGACTCTTAAATTCGTAGCTCTAAAAGATAAGATTCTGCTGATTTGATTTGGTCATATCTTTTTCAATACTTATCCGTTTGAGAAGTTCCAATATATGAAACTGCTTGTCTTGGAAAGCTCTTTCTATTGGTGCAGACCATTCGTCCAGAATCCATGCCAATTTTTTATTATGATTTAATCTCTAAAACGTGGCTGGATTTTCAGATTCACAAGGCAGCTTTATCTTTTCCTTCTTTGAATAAATCTTTCCTAAATCTTCTTATTTCCATTTAAATCTTCTTTCCTTTCATCTTCATCTTGACTTGGTCTCTAAGTAATTACCATTTATCTTTTAAAGCTTCACATTAAATAATTAATTAAACCGCATATGCTTAAAAAGAATAAATCAATAAATCAAGAAATCGAAATAGGAAAGTGCACTCTAAAAATAGAAACTCGACTAGAAATCATTTCCTAACACTCTAAAATACACTAAGACTTTAACTCTCACTTCTCCTCCTTGGATTGGTCTTTCATGAAATTCAAGAACCTATTAACTTTGCATTAAAAATAGTCAAATTTACGCACAAAAGCTCAGATTCTGCAAATAGTTAATTTCCAAGGGGAGAAAGTGTAATATGATCAATTAAGCCCAAAAGTCTATCAAATAAGTCATTTATTTACCTAAAAGGATGTCTCCAAGGGGCTAATAATTAGAACAAATCGGGAGACATCACCATGTCTTGCTTCCTTCTCCGGAGAAACGGCAGTGGGTTCACAGAGCTTCTTTCTCCATATTCATCGTCTGAAGTTTCGAACAGAACCTGTTTTCATGGGTTCGAACCACCTGTTTCCATGGCTGCTTCGAGTAGAGCTCCATTGCCGGCGAGTAGAGCTCGTGTGTAGTAGCGCGAAGCTCAAATCTAGTGTGTAGCAGCGAGAAGAATATTACTTTTTTTTGTTGATTAACGTACTGTGTACGCAAGAGTAGGTTTTTTTCCAGATCTGGTTTGACTAGATCTGGTCAAACACGAATTGAGCTAGTTTTTTTTGTTTGAATTGTTATTTATGTTGTAATTCATTTGAAAATGTATTAAAAAGATTGAAAAGAAATAAAGTATTATTTTAGCTATTCATGCTTTGATTTTAAATAATACTCATGAAATTTATAAAGCACTCATCACATTTACGGAGTACTCACTTATCAAAATTTATAGAGTACTCTATATTTTATTTTGATTCTCATAAAAAAAATCGATACTCATCAAATTTTTTCGATACTCTATCTTTTCCGGTGACCGGTGACTAATTGTCGGAGGTCGGTGGACGGTGGTCGATGATCGGTGATCGAAGGTCGGTGGTCGGAGGTAGGTGGGTAGTGGAGAGAGATGAACAGTGACATCACTCTTTTGTCGTTTAGTGTTAGTAAGGGTATTTTAGTATTTGGTCATCCTTGAGGTCCCTTGAAAAAATTAAGATTTATTCCCCTCCTTATAGGGAATAAACTTTGTCTCTAAACCCCTATCTCTATTCACCCAATATTCTTTTCTCAAGATAATCAGAATGATTGGCTTTGGAAAAATTTCATCCAATATCTCCTTATTCAATTCCGTTGAGTGATTAATTAATAACTCATTGACTTTTTGTATGGTATACCTGATGTCTCCTCATTTGTGATAATTAAATATACTTCAGAGACATCATTTTAGGCTTATTTATTAGTTTATAGGTCGATCTTAGCTTAATTTAGTGCACTTTCCTATTTTGGGTCTTGATTTAGTAACATAATATTTTTAGAGCATATTGGGTTTAATTGTTTATTTAGTGTGAGCTTTAAAGATACTTATGGAGATTAATTAGAGTCCAAGTCAAAGACTACAAGATATGGAAAGAGATTTGCATGGTAATTGGAGATAAGGAAACGAAAGCTAAAAAGATGGAAAAGGAAAAGCTGCCTAAATCTGGGATTCTGCATACACGTCTAAAGATATGCGTTTTTACCTAAGAAATAGGCCGATTTTGGTAATTTCCTTCTCTAGGGTCAAGATAATTCTGTTGCGATTCTTTTGGTATCTTATGGAGCTCAAACCGACCAATAATGAAGAAGATATGCTCAAAACGGTCCAGCAGTGTTTATCTTTATTTCCATACGAATTTGAGTTGGACTAGGAGTCCATTACTTTCCTTCTCCTTCAAGAAAACGAATTAGGTCTTCCTATACCCTATAAATACAGCCTCTTAACACTCTAAAATCATCCTTGGCCAGACCTTAAGGCCAAGAGGAAGCTGCAACACAAGAGAAGAAGTCTGGAAGGAGCTGTGCATCAATCATGTCTCCTTCAACCTCTTATTTTGTAATTCTTTTCTCTCCTTTTCTTTGTATAAACTAATTCTATTAGCTTAGGTTTTGCATAATGTATAATCTATGAATTTTAATTCTTCTATCTAAGTTTCTTTGGGAATTACATGTTTTAATCTGATATTAGCTACTTACCTTTATATTTGATTATCTGTTTTGATTTAATGTATGTTTTCCTTGCGGTGCGCAACGTTTAGGATTACCTTAATAGTAGTTAGATGGTCACCTTACCAGGGTGTTTAACTATTGAACCACCACATAACGTCTAGTGTCGATATTAGTTCTGACAAAACATGATTCTAACTAGATAGTCATTAGGGTTTGTTTTAACCACCATATCACCAGGATTGCAGTATTTGCTTAGGGCCTTAGTGGCGTTTGATAACCCTAAGATAAAACACTTCTTGGTTGTGCCGTAGCCCCCTTAGTCGCTCTCAAGGTCTAAGGTATGGGAATTTAGAATCTTGACTAAGTATACCAAGAGCTAATATTCTCCCTTATAAATTAGATCTAATAGCTAGAATTAGAAGGATTGGTGCATACTAGTAAAACCTAAGTTATATATTTCATACTATCTTCTTTTCTTTTCTTTTATTTATTTTCTGTCTTTTAATTTAGTAGTTTAGTTTTATTATTTGAAAATCAAATAAATATTTGTCTATCTCTTCTTTCTACTTGCGTATTATCTTTTCTATCTTTGATATCTGCACTTGATAAGTTGCATAAGTTCTCTCTAACTTTCGTCAGTCCCTGAGGAACGAATCTTCTTATCATTAAAACTTGCATACGTCCTGTAATACTTGCAGTACCGTGTTAGCTTAGGGTGTTTGTTTGCACTTATTTTATACATCTTTTTATCACACCTTAGGCCACACCAAGTTTTTGGCGCCGCTGCCGGGGACTACATCGTTAGTCCTTGTGCAATTATCTTGTGCTTTTATTTTAGTTAGTTCTATTTTACGCTTTTCTTTTTAGTTTTTGTCTTTACAGATTTTTTTTTAGGCGAAAGCAGATTTATTAGGAGATAAAGGTTTCGTGTTATTAGATCCTGAAGAAGCTAACTCATGATGGAATCTCTAAAGCTCAAGGAGTTAAGCCAACAACTTGAGGAATTACGAGAATAATCGCGAAAACTAGCTCAGAGGAATCTAGTACATACCTCACCTTCATGTCCTAGTTGTGGAGGAAGAGATCACTCGTGGGAATATTGCATGAATAATCCAGCCTCAAGTTCCTTCATACCTTATCAAAGAAACCATTATTATGATGGTTATTATCAATCTCAAGGAAATTACGCTAGCTATCAACCCCCACAGAGTTACAATTGGGTCGGAGATCAACAGAACTATCATCATAATGACCATCACTATGATGATTATTATCAACCACGACCACAATCTTATTATCCTCCACAACCTATCTATCAAGAAACGTCGATTTATGATTAAGCTTATCAAGAACCACTTCCTTATTTAATGCAGCAAACGGTACAAGAACAACCTTCGAGTTTGAATTCAACCATGGCTAAAATAATGAACCTAATTGGAAAGATGGAGAGTGGCCAGCAAGAATACCAAAACTCGCAGAATGCGCTTATGGAGAGGGTGCAGACAGTGTCACGAATGGTGAATAAAACTCAAATCCTTGCAGAAAGGCAACTCCGAAGTGATACTAGTGCTCCAGCAAACAAAGTTTGTCATGCAGTTGAATTAGGAAGTGGAAAACAACTACCTCCACCAAGACCAGAACCAGAACCAGACCCTATTCCAGAAACGGGGGGAGAAAAAACAACAGAAGATAAGGTCGAAGAGGAAGTTGAACAAAAAAGTGTTCAAGAGAAGACACCAGAAAAGAAAGAGAGCCCAGTGGTAACCAACACATGTCCTCCTCCACCATTCCCTTCACATGTCAGAAAGGACAATGACTTGGAATTCAAGAAGTTCATTGACATGATGAAAAAGTTAAAGATCAGCAGCCCGTTTGTAGAAGCTCTCACTAGAATGTCAAAATACGGTCAATTCATGAAGGACATTCTTTCTAACAAACGAATATTCGAGATGAATGGATTGCCAGAGGAGTGTAATGCTACAAATGAAATCGAGTTACCACCAGAAACACTCCTTCCCACGACAACTTGGATGGCACCATCCATGATTATTAAGAATCGAGCTGAAAAGTTCGTGGGAATTTAAGGCAAAGGGTGGAAATTTCGTCATCCTTAATCGAGGTAACACGTCTAACTTTGAAAGACGTTAAACAAAAGTGCTAAACGGGAGACAACACGTAATTTCTTTTATGTTTTTACGTTCCAGTTTTTAATTTATGTTTAGTGTAGTTAATTTTAGTTCATATTGCATATTTGAGGAAGGTATTAGTGTTTTTGGTGTGTAGGAATTGGAGAAATCGAGTTAGGAACGCGAGGAAAATTTTTCGGAGCGAAAGAATGACCCCCGCGGACTACCCCCTAGTCCGTGCCCTGGTCCGCAGGGTCAAAACCCGTACCACGGGTGGAGCCACGGGTCGTGTCCAGAACCGAGAAAAATTGACCCGCGGACTACCCCCTATACCGCGCCATGGTCCGCAGGCCAAAAACGCGTGCCACAGGGGAGGTCCACGGGTATTTTGACGTGGAAAGCTACAGAAGGCGCGGGGTACCCTCCGGTGTACCGCGCCATGGTCCGCAAAGCAAAAACACGTGCCACGAGGTTGTACCACGGGTATTATCCAGTGGGTAAAAATTCGACCATCAGATGCTACGGTGTACCCCGCAGTACACCCCATGGTCCGCACGAGCCGCCAGAGAGAGAAAAGAAAGGGTTTCAAGTGTATAAGGGAGGTATTAAGCTTTTTATTCCGAATTTATTAAACCTAAAGCCTCTTTCTCCTCTCCAAAACTCTCCCAACTCCATTAAAGCTCATAAAAACCTTCACCAATCATCAAAACACTACCCAATCACCATGAAAACACATCCAATTCATTCTCCACATCATTACAAAGAAGATTCAACCACCTATATCATCCCAAAACACCTTGAATCCAAGAATCAAAAGCTTAAATTTCAGAAATTCATCCTACAATTTCTTAAATCCATACCAATCCAAAGAATCCATCTTACCCACATAGAGAATCATCATCAAATCACCTTTCCTAACCCAAAATTAAGCTTGTACAATCAATAATCAAGAGTTTCAAATTTCAAGAGTGGTTAAAGCTTTGAGTTGGGGGTCAATTGAGATGATTGAGAGAACATGAACATTATCTACTATAAGGGAGATGAAGAAAAGCAAGGTATTGGATTAATTGAGAAGAAAGCAAGTGAGAAAAGTCCTAGTTCCAATTCAAAGGGTAAAACAAGTCAAGAGAAGAGAGGTTAGCTAGCTGTGTTGATTCAATGAGCAAAAAGATTCCAACTTTAGTGAAGAAGACAACACAACCTCTACAAATCAAAGACCTTATACCCAAAGAAAAAAGAGAAAGCTTCAAGGGCCCTGATAGCTTCTCCAAGGAAACAATTAAAGGAACTACCTTTTTTTATAAGAAAGTATTTGAAGAAGAAGTTGAAGGAGAATACATGAAGATTCGTGGAGATTTGGAATGCTTGGGTTGTTTGTGAATTGGATTGTGTGAGGAGAATAGGAGGATGTGGCACAGTTGATCTATGAGGAGGTGATACGAATTTTCTATCTCTCCCATGACGTTATATAATGCAATATCCTATTATGATCACATGTCCTGAACGAAAAGCGAATAAGAAGTTAGGTGAAGAAGATACATTAGAGTTAATCCGAGTACTGATAAGGCGAGGTAATAGCCTCGAAGAGTATGTTTTCTTTCTTCCCTACCATTTCTTTATGTGCAATATGTATACTAATTTTAAATTTTATTTTTCTTGAGTCTTCTTCGAGTCGTGGGGACACGGCTCATTTTTGAGTTGGGGGTGGGGATTCGTTGTCCTCATCTTCCTTTTTGTGTTTTTCATAAAATTTAAAATTTTTGGGTTGAAATAGGCATAGAATATGTTGAATGTACCTATGTGAGCATGATTTAATTAAGTTAATGATAGTAAGTAGTATGCTTTTGAAAGATGTTACAAATATGTTTAGATGCATGTATGAAAACAGGAAATAAAGGATAGAAAAGTTAATGAGCAATGCTAAGAATTCACGTTGAAACTTAGGGAAATTATTTGGTGTGTAGAACGTGAGGTTTGAAATTAGTTGAAAACCCACTTGTCTATGAACTAGTAATGAAAAAGTAACGAAATCTGGTAGTTAGAAAAATGACTAAGGCAGTTCTTTCATGATTAAAACACTTGAAGCCTTTTATACTTTCTCACCCTTTTATTTGATTATTGTTATTATTCGTCTTAGCCCCTCTGAGCCTTTCTAAAGCCTTTTTATTGAAACACATTATAAATCCATACCCTTAGTTTGTAGGACTTATCTATATGACCCGCACTCGAATCGCAAAACCTGAAGCAAGTCGTTTTAGAGCTTGAGTTTGGGGTGGTGGGTTTCATCATTTGGGAACATTGGGATTTGGAATTGTAATTGTGAATTTATTGATGATGAAATTGTTATTATTGTAACCCTTTGTCGGGGTAATAGTGAATGAAAAAGAAGCTACGAGCTAAATTTGCCAACAAGGGCATAAAAGAATATATATATATATATATATATATATATATATATATATATATATATATATATATATATATATATATATATATATATATATATATATATATATATATATATATATATATGAGAGAAAAATAAATAGTATGATATCTCAACATCAAAAAGAGAGTCATAGCTATACAAAAAAGAAAAAAATTGATATGAAAAGAATATATATTCGGACCGGCAAAGTGGAGTTTATATCATCAAAGATTTTAAATTGGGATTATTGGGGATGCACATTAAAATGCATCAATAAATTGGGTTGAGTGAGAACATCTTCGAGTGAACTCAAGCTCTAGGACGATTCGTTGATGGCTAGTGAGGAGAGAGCCAAAAGCTCACTTTTCATTATCCAAATATATCATACCGTCCCTAAGCCAAGTTATAACCCAAGACCTTAGGATTTCTAACCACTAGATGGAGAAACAATTGAGTTATTAGGTAGTAGGTAAGTGGACCATTGGATGCTGTATTTGGGACCTATGAACAACCTATAGCCATTAACCTGAACTAAGTTATCATCCTCTCCTTCTGGCATTGCGAAATTAATCTTAACTTGAATTTATGGATTGTTGATTACATGTATATTAAGCATCTTTGTGCATTATTTCTTGAGCATTACTACATGAGACTTTTTAGATATTTTTGCTCAAGGATCATTCATTATGTTCTGTTCTTATTCTCTTCCTACTTCTTCTTCTTGTTTATATGACTACCCTACTGTTCTTTACTTTTATTGTATCGGGACGATACAACTTTGGGTTGGGGGTCTTGATGTCTCCTCATTTGTGATAATTAAATATACTTCAGAGACATCATTTTAGGCTTATTTATTAGTTTATAGGTCGATCTTAGCTTAATTTAGTGCACTTTCCTATTTTGGGTCTTGATTTAGTAACATAATATTTTTAGAGCATGTTGGGTTTAATTGTTTATTTAGTGTAAAGCTTTAAAGATAATTATGGAGATTAATTAGAGTCCAAGTCAAAGACTACAAGATATGGAAAGAGATTTGCATGGTAATTGGAGATAAGGAAACAAAAGCTAAAAAGATGGAAAAGGAAAAGCTGCCTAAATCTGGGATTCTGCATACACGTCTAAAGATATGCGTTTTTACCTAAGAAATAGACCGATTTTGGTAATTTCCTTCTCTAGGGTCAAGATAATTCTGTTGCGATTCTTTTGGTATCTTATGGAGCTCAAACCGACCAATAACGAAGAAGATATGCTCAAAACGGTCCAGCAGTGTTTATCTTTATTTCCATACGAATTTGAGTTGGACTAGGAGTCCATTACTTTCCTTCTCCTTCAAGAAAACTAATTAGGTCTTCCTATACCCTATAAATACAGCCTCTTAACACTCTAAAATCATCCTTGGCCAGACCTTAAGGCCAAGAGGAAGCTGCAACACAAGAGAAGAAGTCTGGAAGGAGGTGTGCATCAATCATGTCTCCTTCAACCTCTTATTTTGTAATTCTTTTCTCTTCTTTTCTTTGTATGAACTAATTCTATTAGCTTAGGTTTTGCATAATGTATAATCTATGAATTCTAATTCTTTTATCTAAGTTTCTTTGGGAATTACATGTTTTAATTTGATATTAGCTACTTACCTTTATATTTGATTATCTGTTTTGATTTAATGTATGTTTTCCTTGCGGTGCGCAACGTTTAGGATTACCTTAATAGTAGTTAGATGGTCACCTTACCAGGGTGTTTAACTATTGAACCACCACATAACGTCTAGTGTCGATATTAGTTCTGACAAAACATGATTCTAACTAGATAGTCATTAAGGTTTGTTTTAACCACCATATCACCAGGATTGCAGTATTTGCTTAGGGCCTTAGTGACGTTTGATAACCCTAAGATAAAACACTTCTTGGTTGTGCCGTAGCCCCCTTAGTCGCTCTCAAGGTCTAAGGTATGGGAATTTAGAATCCTGACTAAGTATACCAAGAGCTAATATTCTCCCTTATAAATTAGATCTAATAGCTAGAATTAGAAGGATTGGTGCATACTAGTAAAACCTAAGTTATATCTTTCATACTATCTTCTTTTATTTTCTTTTATTTATTTTATGTCTTTTAATTTAGTAGTTTAGTTTTATTATTTGAAAATCAAATAAATATTGTCTATCTCTTCTTTCTACTTGCGTATTATCTTTTCTATCTTTGATATCTGCACTTGATAAGTTGCATAAGTTCTCTCTAACTTTCGTCAGTCCCTGAGGAACGAATCTTCTTATCATTAAAACTTGCATACGTCCTGTAATACTTGCAGTACCGTGTTAGCTTAGGGTGTTTATTTGCACTTATTTTATACATCTTTTTATCACACCTTAGGCCACACCAATACCATTAGGATTTTCTAACTCCCATTGCGTGTATAACCATTTATCAGTCCAAACATTACTATATTTTCCATTTCCTATTTGATATCATCCGTATTTTTTTAACTTATCTCTTTCTTCTAGTAGACTTGCTCATGACCATGTTCAAAATTGTCTTAACATATAACTTCTCTCTTTTTCTCCAATATCTATTAACCTAATTTTATTCTTTTTATTTCTGATATCCCCTCTTCTTCAACTATATTTACTAGCTTTTTTTATTTTATTTAAAAAAATAATTGCAAAAATATGAATAGCAATGGATCAGGATCCTTTTCTAAAAAAAAAAAAAATTCCCCTAACTCGCAAATTTTTATTGTTAACAAATTAAATTAGATTATAATATTTCTCTATTAGATGAAAATATTAATTACCCACAGATATATTTGTTATTTTTACTTTTAATATCTATCAACGTTTTTTAAACTGTATTTTTTTTCAAACCTTACTCCAATAAATTAAAAGTTACCACAACTTTATCCTATTTCCGTAGGAATAGTTTTGTCCTTAATTATTTTCACTAACCTACTCGGCTACGTGTCTAGAAACGACTAACATGTTGCCATTCAGCTTATGTTTGGCTACCCCGTCAGCTAGCTTATTCCTATTACGATTAACCCATCTGAAAATAGGATTACAAGTTTCAGCTACTAAATAAATACTTTTAATAATATTACAAATAATGGGATAAAAATAGGCTACCTATTCTCTAAAGGAGACATGACTTGAAGGCGGTCGCTCTCAATACTAACTTTCTAATCTGCCAAATCTCGAGCTATTAGACACGCTTTAAGAATGTCGAGAGCCTCTGCTTCCTTCGGAGTTTCAACAGCTATCTCCCACACTTTGCAATCAATAACTTTCCCTGATGAATCCCTGGATACACAAGAAATAGTATACTTATTTATTCTTGTTGCAACATCACAGTTAAATTTTAATAAAATTGTTAGGTGGTGGTATCCATTTCATGTTGTTTTTATTATTATTCTCATGTATAAATTCCTCGCTATTAACACTTCTTACCTCATCAGCACAAGTATTTCTTGCATTATTGTTATTCATAATATTCATGCTATTAGTATTCTTCTTATTATCCTTCAGTAAATTAATCACATCCTTAAGATAATTTGTTTTTTCGTATTCTTCCCACTCCTTTCTTGCACTTTCTATTGTTTTCATAGGGTCAGACTTCCTGTTTTTATACTTGGAGGCACGTCTATCTTTCCAAATATGCCACAAGAGAGTACTAATTTGTTCCATCATACACTTATTAGAAGGTTTAGTATCCTTCCCTTTCTCTGCTAGACTTACCATCCAGATATCCACTTTAGAAGTGAATTGGTTGCAAGTTAGCAAGTCAAAGGGGGAGGCAAACCAAACTGCTCTAACCCAATCATATTCTAATAGCATATGTTCTAGGTTTTCAATTTATTTTTTACATAAATCACGTAAGGGACTATCAATAAATTTCCTTTTATACACATTCTCATTAGTAGGAAGTAGATTCCTTACTACTTTCCACATAAATTTTCTAATTTTAGGGGCTACTTTCAAATTCCATATCATTTTCCAAATAGAAGGTGCTACAGTATGTGAAGAATTAGCTTTTTTATTGCGTTTGTTGTTCTCCTCTTCATCTAATTATTTTTTAAGTTTTGATAACATTTCTTAACTGAGTACAATCCATCTCTATCATGAATACAATAAGGCATATCTTTACCCCCTGAATGGGGTAAAAAAGTATTAAGTATTGTTGTAGCTAACTTTACTGGGTAAGCATTTTTAATGACATTAATATTCCACTTTCTCCCATTATTTATAATAAGATAATTCACTTTCCTTAAGTCATCCCTATTTGGTTTAATAACCTCTTTCTGATTACTAATCCATTTTTCAGAATGAAGGTTTATATTATAGCCGTTTCCAATTTTCCACCTTATATTATTATTAATAATATTTCTACCACTAATGAGACTCTTCCATCCCCATGAAGGTTTACTACCCAGTTTAGCTTCCATGAATGACCTCAAGGGGAAATATTTTCCTTTAAGTACTTTATATAAGAGCGAATTATTATTATTACATAGGTTCCAGGCCTGCTTACCTAAAAGCGCCAAATTCATGAGATTAAGGTCCCTAATACCTAGTCCCCCATGGCTTTTACTTTTAGTAATTGTCCCAACTACCCCAGTGCACTTTATTATTACAATTACTACCCCACCAAAAATTTGCAATTTGAGATGAAATCAAATCGCAAATTCTTGTAGGTATAATATAGGAAGACATAAAGTAGTTAGGGATACTTTGAAGTACATATTTAATTGAATCCTCTTTACCTGCGAGTGTAAGGTATAAATTTTTCCAGTTTTCTATCCTTTTTAATGTTCTTTCTACTAATAAGTTCAAGTCTCTAATTTTAGACCTACCCCATTCAGTGGGTAACCCCAAATATTTACCAATGTTATTCGTAATAGGCATATTAAGTTTAGATGCTGGTGTCGCCTAGGGTGTGATAAAAATAAGATCAAATTAAGTATGGAAAACTATGCACTCTCACCCTAGACAGGCACAGTACTGCAAGTATTACAGGACGTATGCAAGTTTTAATGATAAGTAGAGTTCGTTCTCAGGGACTTAAGTGTGTTAAACGCGTAGGAACAGATAACGAGTAAAAGTAAATAATTAGAAAACAGAAAATTAAATATTTGGTTTTTCGAATTTATGAATTAAAACTAAATTAAAGCTAGGAAAATAAAGACAATAAAGTAAAGATTAAGAATATGAGATGAGAAGTATAGCTTAGGTTTTGCTAGTATGCACTAATCCTTCTAATTCTATCTATAGATCTAGTTCATAAGGGAGAATACTAGCTCTTGGTAATACTTAGTCAGGATTCTAAATTCCACTACCTTAGACCTTGAGAGCGACTAAGGGGGCTACGTCACAACCAAGAAGTGATTTAAAATAGGGTTATCAAACGCCACTAAGGCCCTAAGCAAATACTGCAAGTCTTGGTGATACGGTGGTTAAAACAAACCTTAATGACTATCTAGTTAGAAGTATGTTTTGTCAGAACTGCTATCGACACTAGACATTATGTGGTGGTTCAATAGTTAAACACCCTGTCAAGGAGAACATCTAACTACTCTTAAAACAATCCTAAAGTGATCAATTCTAGGAAAGACATTAAATCAAAACACATAAGCAAATAGAAAGTAAGTAGCTAATATCAGATTAAAACATATAATTCCCAAAGAAACTTAGATAGAAGAATTAGAATTCATAGATTATACATATGCAAAACCCAAGCTATGGGAAGTTTAGTTCATACCTGAAGGAAATAAACTAAAAGAAATAATAAAAGACATCATCTTGCTCTCTACAATAAACTGGAAGAATAAAACCTTAAGAACTAATTACTATGAGGCAAGGATGATTTACAAGTGATATAAGGGTGTATTTATAGGTGTTTAGAAGACCTAATTCGTTTTCTTGAGGAAGAGTTAAGGTAATGGACTTCTAGCCCAACTCAAATTCGTATGGAAATAAAGATAAACACTGCTGCGTTGTTTTGGTCATAACTTCTTTATTATTGGTCCGATTTTGCTCCACAAGATACCAAAAGAATCGCAACAGAATTTCCTACGCCCTTTAGGAGTAATCTACCAAATTCGGCCTCTTTATTAGGTAAAAACGCCTATCTTTGCAGAATCCCAGATTTAGGCAGCTTTTCCTTTTCCATCTTTTTAGCAATTCTTTCCTTATCTCCAATTACCATGCATATCTCTTTCCATAAGTTGTTGTCTTTGACTTGGACTCTAATTAAACTCCATAATTATCTTTAAAGCTACACACTAAATAAACAATTAAACCCAATATGCTCTAAAAACAATAATTCTACAATTCAAGACACAAAATAGGAAAGTGCACTAAAACTCAAGAAAATCGACATTATTGACTTCTAAAACACTAAAAATGATGTCTCATCTTAACATAAATCTATCACAAATGAGGAGACATCAAGACCCCCAACTCAAAGTTGTATCGTCCCGATACAATAAAAGATAAAAATATAGGGAAGTCTAGAAATACACACTTATAAAATTTTCAACACAAGGGAAAAGCATAGCAGAATATATAGAATAAACCTAAAGCACATAACTCAGAAAATTTCATGCAATAATATTCATAAACTACATACCTGTACACTTCTCATATCCACAGTCAACACGGCTTGATTTCAAGATCAGATTAGTTTCGCAATGTAAGAAGGATTGGGACTTTACTCAGTTCCCCAAGAGAGCTATAGATTGTTCATCAAACCTCACTAGTATCCAAGAATCCACTTAACTAATCTCTAATGGCTCAATCACTTCTTAATTACATAACAAAGAATCACAAGGTCTTTAAGGTTGTAATGTAGGCTTAGGGACGGTATGATCATATATTTGGATAATTTGGAGTGAGCTTTTGGCTCTCTCCTCACTAGCCATCAACGAATCGCCCTAGAGCTTGAGTTACTCTCATAAAACGTTTCTCACTCAACCCAATGAATTCCTTGATGCACAATTTAGCATCCCCAATAACCCAATTAAGCTTTAAGATGTTCACATAAAAATCCACTTTGCCGGTCCGAATATATATTTTCTTTTCTTTTCAAATCAATTTTCTTTTCTATAGCTATGACTCTCTTTTAATGTTGAGATATCACGCTAATTTTCTCATATATATATTTTTTTCTTTTAATGCCCTTGTTGGCAAAATTAGCTCGAAGCTTCTTTTTCATTCACTATTACCCCGGCAAAGGGTTACAATACAATGCTGTAAAACATCATCAATATAAAGCACAAAGCACAATTAATAAGCTCAAAAAAATCCCAACATAATAACTCCCATAATGGTGGACCCACCACCCCAAACTCAAGCTCTAAAACAACTGTCTAAGCATCGCGATTCGAGTGCGGGTCATATGAAAAAGTCCTAAAAATCTAAAGGATATGGCTTATAATGTGTTTCAATAAAAAGGCTTTAGAAAGGCTAGAAGGGGCTAAGAAGGATATAACTTTTAAACTCAAAAATCACAAGGTGAGAAGGTATAAAAAGGCTTCAAAGGCTTAAAAATATGAAAGAACCGCCTTGATTACTTTCTACACTATGTAATTCAGAAAATTTCTTACCTTTAGCACTTTCATCAAATGGTTTTTCAACTAGCTTGGATCTCACGGCCTACACACTTTCAAGGTTCCCTGAGATCGAACATACTTTCTATCGCATTGCTCACTAATCTTTTCTTTACTATCAATGTGTGTTTTCCTGCAAATACTCAAAGCATACAAATACATAGCTCATAAACATATCACTTACTATCATTAATCTACCGAGCTTATGCTTTCAAGTTATTAAACACACTCTACATCTAATTCCCATGCATCAAAAATTTTAATTTCACCCAAAAACAGAAAAATGGAGATGAGAGACAACGACTCCCCACACCCCCAACTCAAAAATGAGCCGTGTCCCCACGACTCGAAAAAAGACTCGAAAACAGAAATTAAAATTAGCAGATAGGCATATTTACAGAAATGGTAAGGAAGAAAGAGAACATACTCTCGAGGCTATTGCCTCGCATCATTGACATCCAAGATTGGAATTGCTGGACCTTTCGTTAATTGCTCAAGCAGTTTCATGATGTGCACTTGATTAGCATTGATTTGTGCCACATCCTTGACTAAGGAAGTTTGAGCTGCTTCAAATTTCGTTAAACGCTCCTCCATCTTCTCTTGCCAATTTTGCTCCTTTTCTTCCTTCGAGGCTTGAGTAGAACCCGCTCTTCGAAGACTTTCTTTGATCCAAGCATTATCAATATAACTTGCTTTAAATTCGAGTTTCTCTTCTTCACCCAATATTACATTCGCTTTTCGCACAAGACACGTGATCATAGTTGGAAATTTAACGTTATAAACCGATTTAGGAGAGACCGAGAATCGTATCACCTCCTCATAGATCAACTGTGCCACATCAACTTCTTCTCCTCTCAAAATACAATCTAACAGTAGCGCGTTCTTCATGGTCACCTCCAAAGTTCGTGTGTTTCCAAAGACATTAGGGATAAGGAAATTGTGCCAAATTCTAGCATCTGCTTGAAGATATTTGTAAGGCCAAGGTGCCTTCAATTCTCCTTTATGTAATTGCACTTTCTCCCTGTCTAAAACATGCTCAAAAAGTAATTCCTTATCAAAGATTTTTCGTTTAGCAACTGCTTCCTCAAATTTGCAAAAACCTTTCAGTTTCTGAAACTTGAAGTGGTTCCTAATCTCCTCAACTGTGAAAGGAACTAACTTTCCTCTAATCGGAACACAATTACTATCTTGGCTAAAGAGGCCTAGATAGAACTCCAAAACTAATTCAGGACATAATTCAGAACGGCTTACCATGAACGTAGACCAACCCAATTTCTCACCAAGCTCAAAGAATCTCTTGTATTCTCCATCTCTAATTTCCTCCTTGAATACTTTCTCATAGGCAAAAGGTAGTTCTTCTAATTGTTTCTCTGCAGAATTCTTCAAGGAATTTGAAGTATCCACTCTCTCTATAGGTATAGGATTTTGTTGAGGTTGTGTTCTTTCCTTTGCATAAAAATAAAGCTTTTTACCATTACTATCATACGAAGGTTTCCCACTCTTCAATTTATCTTTACCCTTTGATTTAGAACTAGCTCCTTTGTCAATTGATTTCTTCTTGTTTAAATCCACTCCCTTATTACTCTTCACCTCCCTCTTGCTAGATAAGATTGATGTTCTATTAGTCATCTCCAATTAACCCCCAACTCAAAGCTTTAGCAACCCTTGAATTAAACTCTTGAATTAATGGATGAACAAGCTTGATTTGGCCTAGGATGGGTGAATTGGTGATGAATCTCTATGTGGGTGAGGATGATTTGTAATGGGTAGGCTAGGATTTTTAGAAATTGTGTGATGAATTTGTGAATTTTGGCTCTTTGATTCTTCAATTTGAATGAATTTGGTGATGATTGGTAGCTTGATTTTCTCTTGTAATGATGTGGAGAGAAGGTTTGATGTGTTTTCCTTGATGATTGGGTAGTGTTTTGGTGATTGGTGAAGGTTTTGATGAGCTTCAATGGAGTTAGGAGAGTTGTGGAGTAGAAAGAGAGGGTTAAGGTTTAATAAATTCGGAATAATAGCTTCAATACCTCCTTTATAACTCAATCCCGTAACTCTCTCTCTCCTCTGGCGGCGCTGCGGACTACCCCTGCGGACCATGGGGTGCACCGCAGGGTAGTCCGTGACATCTGATGCTCGAAAATTTTTGCTCACTGACCTAAACCCGTGGTAGGACCCCGTGGTACGGTTTTTTTGGCTCGCGGACTAGGGTCCGGTGTACCGGAGGGTACACCGCGGCTTGCTGTAGACTCCGTCAAAATACCCGTGGTACTCACCCCGTGGTACGGGTTTTTGGGGCGCGGACCATGGCGCGGTGCACCGCGGGGTAGTCCGTGGAATTTTTTCGTGTTTCTGACCTAAACCCGCGGTAGCTACCCGTGGTACGGGTTTTGACCTCGCGGACCATCCCTGCGGACCATGGGGTAGTCCGTGAGGGTAGTCCGCGGGATGCTTTCTTGCGCTCCAAAAATTTTCCTCGCGTTCCCTAACTTGATTTCTCTGATTCCTACACACCAAAAACACTAATACCTTTCTCAAATATGCATTATCAACTAAAAACAACTAAAATAAACTTAAACTAAGAATGTAAAAGACATGAAAACATAAAAAAAAAAAAAAAAAAAAAACTTCGGGTTGTCTCCCGACAGCACTTTTGTTTAACGTCTTTCAAAGTTAGACGTGTTACCTCTGTCAAGATTTGCGAATATAGCCTCCCCAACAACGAGTAAGGCTATGAACGTCAACTAATCTGCGCTTGACCCCAGTTTTGGGGCGAATTTCTATCACCTTGGCTGAAACAACCTTCGTGACAATGAATGGTCCCATCCACGAGTCTTTGAAACTTCGTGGCCTATTCTCGCGTTTGTGGGCTTTCCATAGGACTTCATGGCCAACCCCAAACTCAATGTTTGGCTCAGTATCCACAGGTTTTAAGTGGATTTCCTCAGGAGGGACTTTGTGATGTGAAAGGCTGTGGATGATAGGCACGGTGGGATCCAACTTCCTCGGTTTCTTACCCAAGACATAGAAGGTCTCAGATACATTTTTAGCATGAAGGGTGATGGTCCCATCTTGGAAGTTGATCACACTTTGACTTGTGGCCATGAAAGGCCGTCCAAGTATGATCGGAACCTGCTTATCTGCATCAAACTCAAGAATAACAAAGTCAGTAGGGATGGCGATATTACCTGCACGGACTAAGACGTCCTCCACTGTTCCCCATGTCCTCTTAACTGAGTTGTCAGCAAACTGCAACTTCACTGGAGTTTTCTCTGATTTTTGAAGTCCAAGTCTCTCGAACACGGACTTAGGCATAAGATTCACACCAGAACCCACATCGTACATCGCTTTCACCTTGAGCCTACCATGTAATTGAATAGGAAGGTTGAAACTTCCCGGATCTTTAAGCTTAGTGGGTAGCTCTTTCTCACTTCTTCTCGAAACCCTCAGGTTCTCTCTTGGGATCTCCACACTCGCCTCTTTCTCAGGAATAACTTGCGTAAAAACTTGTTGCGGTGTAAGTCCTCTCTTCGCAATCTCAAGCATTTGGGCGTTGATATTTTCAGGTTGGTACGCCTCTACAAATGTCTTGAGAATAGTGTCATCTTTAGGATTTGTATCAGGAATAGTTGATGACACTGGTTGAACACTAGGTGGCGATTCCACCTTCTCTTCTTCTTTCTCCTCTAGCACAGCAGGTGCCACTTCATCTTCTTTCGATTCTTCTTTTGAGGCTTCTTCCTCTTTCTCTCTTGCTAACTCCGCTGCATACTCTACCATTGATCGCATCTCCTCTTGCACCTTTTTCAGTAGCTCTATGAACTCGTCTCTCTCTTCATCGCTTTCCAGATGATAAACTTCTAGACAGTCGGACTCCTCGGGGTTAGACTCGGTTGGCTCTTCTTCAATACTGGGAACTTCCACGGCACTAATGGCAGCATGTGGTGCTTCCTCCTTTTCTTTTTCGATTTCAAGGCATATAGCCTTGCAAGCTTCGAACCCAACATTGTTTTCACCTCCTTCGATTGCCTTTACTTCCTTTTGTTCTGTTAGATGCTTGTTTATTTGGGCTAATTGAGTATTTAGCATCTGAAGTATGGCATCGTGTCCTCGGACTTTTTCCTCTTGAGCGTTTACAGTTGTGTTCAAACGTTCTAGAGCTTGTACTATCTGTGTATTGTCCATAGATCCTTCTTGCGGATACTGAGGTAAAGCTTTTTGATCTAAGGTATCGGTATAGGCGTCTTGAGCAGGTTGTTGTGGAGGAGTAGGTCGATTCTGATATTGGTTTTGGTACTGACCTCTCTGTTGGTAAGAGTTGTTCTGGGGTCGCGATTGATATTGACCAGGATTAGCGGCCCCTTGTGGATTTGAATACTGCATACCCGGATGGTTGCGGTTGCCCCATCGGTTAGATATGAAGTAAACAGATTGCGGATTTGATTCGCACTCTTCCCATGAATGATCGTTAACTCCACATTGTTGACAACCTTGTGCCTCTTGAACTACCTTTGTAGCAGCTAAATTCTTCTCCATTGCGATTCTCAGCTCCTTGATTTGATTTTCTAACGAGGATATTTGAGCTGAGTTCGCAGTTTCTGCATCTAAACGAAGCGTTCCTCGGGTCTTTGCTGCAGAAGCTCGCGTTGAAGGCCAACTTCTTTCTTGTTCCATAATATTTTCTAACACCTCGGAAGCTTCATTGTGATTCATGGACACAAAATTACCCTTTCCAATGTTATCCACCTTGTCTCTACCCTTGTCATCAAGACCTTCATAGAATATAGCAAGTTGTAGAGCAGGTGTATAACCATGGAGCGGGCATCTAGCTAATTTTTGTTGAAACCTTGTCCATGCTTCTCCCACTGTTTCTCCATCTTCTTGAGAAAATCTTGCAAGCTCGGTTTGATCTTTAAGTCTCATGCTCTTTGGATAAAATCGGTTAAAGAACGCGGCTTGAAGCTCTCTCCAAGAGTGAATGGTTCCATGTGGTTGTCTTTCTAGCCAATCGCTAGCTCTTCCGGTCAAGAAAAACGAAAACATATGACAATACAGTTGCTCGCGTGTAATGCCAGGAGTAATGTAGGCATCACAAATCTGCATGAACTTCTGAATCGCTTTTACCGGATCTTGAATTGCAGTACCAGTATATAGTCCGAAACTTTGAAATTGACTAAGCATACCCGGATCGGGTCTAAATTTGATATTCGGAATCTCAGGAGGGCGGTAACCGATGGGTTGAACATGGAATGGTATGTTAAGGCCAGGTAGATCTTGTTCAACTCGGTTTTGTTGATTATTCTGCCCATTACCTTCTCCTACTGGCAGTTGTACACCAGGTGGAACAAACGCAGGAGGTCCTCCTGGTGCAAAGTAAACTAACTCCGGATCATTGTCTTGAATGTCTGCCATAGTTCTTCTCAAGGCTCTTTCCTTACGAATTCTTTTGTTATAAGCTCTGAAGCTCCTCTCAGGCTCCGGTAAGGGAGGCCAAGAATTAAACACTGTGAAACCTGAAAAAGACTAAAGCAAACCACAAGCGTAAATCTGGAAAAATAAAAACTAAAACTAAACTAAAAACTGAAAAGTAAAAACTAATTAAAAACTAAAACTCGAAATAGATAACCCACACGCTAACGAGACACAAGTCCCCGGCAGCGGCGCCAAAAACTTGGTGTCGCCTAGGGTGTGATAAAAATAAGATCAAATTAAGTATGGAAAACTATGCACTCTCACCCTAGACAGGCACAGTACTGCAAGTATTACAGGACGTATGCAAGTTTTAATGATAAGTAGAGTTCGTTCTCAGGGACTTAAGTGTGTTAAACGCGTAGGAACAGATAACGAGTAAAAGTAAATAATTAGAAAACAGAAAATTAAATATTTGGTTTTTCGAATTTATGAATTAAAACTAAATTAAAGCTAGGAAAATAAAGACAATAAAGTAAAGATTAAGAATATGAGATGAGAAGTATAGCTTAGGTTTTGCTAGTATGCACTAATCCTTCTAATTCTATCTATAGATCTAGTTCATAAGGGAGAATACTAGCTCTTGGTAATACTTAGTCAGGATTCTAAATTCCACTACCTTAGACCTTGAGAGCGACTAAGGGGGCTACGTCACAACCAAGAAGTGATTTAAAATAGGGTTATCAAACGCCACTAAGGCCCTAAGCAAATACTGCAAGTCTTGGTGATACGGTGGTTAAAACAAACCTTAATGACTATCTAGTTAGAAGTATGTTTTGTCAGAACTGCTATCGACACTAGACATTATGTGGTGGTTCAATAGTTAAACACCCTGTCAAGGAGAACATCTAACTACTCTTAAAACAATCCTAAAGTGATCAATTCTAGGAAAGACATTAAATCAAAACACATAAGCAAATAGAAAGTAAGTAGCTAATATCAGATTAAAACATATAATTCCCAAAGAAACTTAGATAGAAGAATTAGAATTCATAGATTATACATATGCAAAACCCAAGCTATGGGAAGTTTAGTTCATACCTGAAGGAAATAAACTAAAAGAAATAATAAAAGACATCATCTTGCTCTCTACAATAAACTGGAAGAATAAAACCTTAAGAACTAATTACTATGAGGCAAGGATGATTTACAAGTGATATAAGGGTGTATTTATAGGTGTTTAGAAGACCTAATTCGTTTTCTTGAGGAAGAGTTAAGGTAATGGACTTCTAGCCCAACTCAAATTCGTATGGAAATAAAGATAAACACTGCTGCGTTGTTTTGGTCATAACTTCTTTATTATTGGTCCGATTTTGCTCCACAAGATACCAAAAGAATCGCAACAGAATTTCCTACGCCCTTTAGGAGTAATCTACCAAATTCGGCCTCTTTATTAGGTAAAAACGCCTATCTTTGCAGAATCCCAGATTTAGGCAGCTTTTCCTTTTCCATCTTTTTAGCAATTCTTTCCTTATCTCCAATTACCATGCATATCTCTTTCCATAAGTTGTTGTCTTTGACTTGGACTCTAATTAAACTCCATAATTATCTTTAAAGCTACACACTAAATAAACAATTAAACCCAATATGCTCTAAAAACAATAATTCTACAATTCAAGACACAAAATAGGAAAGTGCACTAAAACTCAAGAAAATCGACATTATTGACTTCTAAAACACTAAAAATGATGTCTCATCTTAACATAAATCTATCACAAATGAGGAGACATCAGATGCCATCGTATTTTGAATAAAATCAGGAGTATATTGGGTTAAACTTAATCCCACATTTATTCAAATTCATTGTCATACCTGTAGCGTTGTATTTATTAATAACATCATTAAAACCCTCAATTTCCTCGTAATTAGCTTTCATAAAAAATATACTGTCATCCGCGAATAAAAGGTGAGTAATACAAGGGGACATTTTGGCAATTTTAATCCCATTCATTATATAATTATCTCTTTTATCAGTAGTGAGAATAGAAAGCATTTGAGTCACCATACAAAAGAGGAAGGGAGATAGGGGATCCCCTTGTGACAATCCTCTCTGAAGTTTCCCAATTTTCATAGGAGAGCCATTAAGTAAAATGGAATATGTAACTGGTGGAGGCAAAGGTGTGATAAAATAATAGATAATTAAAGATAATAATAAAGAGAGCACACCCTTGAGAACCACGGAACTCACTGCAAGTATCCCAGATCGTTTGCAAGTTTTAATGATAAGTCAAGTTCGTTCGCAGGGATTTGATCCGTTAGATCTACTTATATTTAACAAGTGTAGATGAATTTATATGTTTAGAATAAAATATAAGATAAGATGAATAATTATCTAACGCGAATAAATAAATAATGCAAATAAATAAATATGAATGTAAGTCAAATAAATCAGGGTTACTAATATGAGTCTATTACTTAGTTATTCTAATCTGTCACACATTGAGCATTATATATTAACCGGGATTTTAAATAATGATTGATAGTTAAATCAAACCTTTATGGCTATCTAGTTAGGCAAAGGATCAAATCTAGGGTTGTAACAATAAATCAAAACACATAATAACAATATACGCCAAGCTCAAATTAATTAAAATAACAAATAGTATTAATGAATGTAGACAAAATAATAACCCAACAATAGAAAGTAAAACTTACAGAATAAAAGCTTAGAAATATAGTTGAGCATAAATCTATAGCTAAATACCCTAAATATAGAGAAGGTGAGATGTAGAAGAAGAGTTTGTCACTCTCCAACTAAGTTACACGTCGATTATCAATGATTGACGAATGACCTAATAAACTCCTTTCTTCATTCATTCTATCACCTTGGCCAAGGATTTGATACAATCGTTATAATCGTATGACATCGTAGAGCTCAAACTCTTTACCTAGAGTTGATAGATTCCATCTTGACTCATCCCTTAGAGCATATATACTTAGCTATGTCCAATATCCTTTCGACTAGTAGTATGACACACTAGTAGTCCAGTATCTAAACACAACAAGTACATACACAACTATATTGATGATCTCAGGTCAAAGGATTACAAGCATAAAATTCCTTATAGAGATTAACCCACTTGACAGTTCAAGGTAATTAACCATTAGGAATCTCTAGTTTTAGTCGGTTCAATAATCACATCCATAAGTGCATTATCTATGCACCTAACTCGGTAAACGATAACTATCGATATTTATCCAATAAATACTCGTTAGCTACATATTAATTTGGCCGGATCATCGAGGTCCTAGCTCAATGATCCTATGATTAAGAACAAGTTTATATTAAGTCATATGAGCTAGATTCTCATTATCATAACACCTTATGATATCTGGTCCGTAACTTAATCAAGGTGTCGCCTTCATATTATGTAGATGAATACCATAATCATAAAAGCTTGCCATAGACTCAAGGAAAAAAATCTTTAATCAATGTTGTAGGGAGAACTATTATCGTGTACAGTAAACACTTGTGTTCAATTTATTACAAGACGATCGGGGCTAGTGCATAATTCTAACATTATAGAATTATGAGATTTGGAGATATGGTGGATTTTGGTGGTTGTAAATTCGAAAGATTAAAATAGAGATCCAAATCTTATTCTTTTTATTTATAAATTATTATATAATAATTTCTACTTGTATTAGTTTTCTAGATTAATGTCCAAGAAACACCTCAAGTTAGAATTTATTCCCCCTCACTCCAACCATCATTTTTTTGTCCATAAAAGGCCACATGCAGTTTGCTTTTTCCTTTTCTTCCCATAAAAAGAGTCGTTTAAGTTATGGGAAGCTTCCCATAACTCACTGTTCTTTAAAAAAGACGGTGTCTTTTATGAGATAGGGTGACAGGTGCCAGGTGCCTATTGGGCATTAACCCTAGTTTTTTCCTAATTTGTTAATCCAACTAATATTGATAGTGCTAAATGCAGCTATGGAGATGAGATCATGAGAGTAAAATAAATGGTTATGAAAACGATGTTCTCATAATTCCAAAATAAATTAAAATGTTGATGTTATGAAAATATAGATAATTGTCGTTTGATTTTTTAAGTGATAAGTACTTAAAAAAGAAATAGAAATCTCTCCACTCACCTTTGCTGGAACAAAAAAGAAATAGAAATCTCTTCACTCACCTCACTGAAACAAAAAAGACATAGAAATCTCTTCACACATGATAGAACAAAAAAACAAGATCTAACAGATCTGGGGGTGGAGAACGGTCCAACACGACGACATTTGGGGTGACATGGCGGCGGTTGATTGGTGGTGAAGAAATGGCAGTTTTTTCGTATGTAGCAGATAATAGATCTGGTCCACGATGGCGACGGGTTTCTTTGGTACATACCATCTCCTGCAGTTGGGCCAAACTAGACAACAGTTGGGTGAGTACAGACCCAACAGGGTTGTACCAATAGGCTCTTCACAGTTGGGTGGATACAAACCCAACAGGGCTGTACCAATGGGCTCGTTGGAACAAAAAACAAAATCTCTTCATACTCGTTGCAATGGAACAAAAAACAAAACAAAATCTCTTCTAGGTCACAACTGGAACAACAAAAAGAATGGCGGTTAAGAGGTGTTGGAGCATGGCCCACGATGGAAGCGGCTTTCTTGTGAAGCAGAGTGGTGGCGGAAGGTGGGGTTTGAAGAGATCTAGGTGTGAAGAGATATGGGTGTGAATAGATGCGTTGGTGGGAGATCGGTTTGGTACGATTATGAGACCTGAATAGGGAAGAGAGACTAGAGCGACGGGTTGGTGAGAATGGTGTGAAGAGAGAAACTAGTGGCGGTGAGTTTTCTTCTGCAGGTCAGCTTGGTGGTGGGGGATGCTGAGATCTGGGAACGAGAGAGAAGAAAGAGGGAGTGACGGTTTTCTTGTGAAGAGAGGGTGAGACTATTAAAAGATAGGAGAGAGAATAGGATGGGGAAAGTGTAATGGTCTTTTTATGTACCTATATGGGTTTTTTAAGTTTTTTTTGGTTTCATTGTAATAAAAAGGTTGAAAGAGGGTTTTTTGGGTTTTTTAGCTTATTTAGTTAGGATCCAATAGACTCTTTAACGGTGAGCTTTTTATTATAAAAACGTTTGTTGTTTACGTCTTTATTTATAAGAGATAATTACACTAGGGGTCTTGAAGACACACCCCTCTTCGAGTTAGCACCCCCACCTAGAGCCTCTTCTTACTAAAGACCTCAGGAACTTTTTAACACATAAACCCCAAAACCCCAATTACTAGACTACCCTTCTTTTGTTTTTCTATACCTATATATACTAATTGCTATTTCTAATTTCATTCACTCACGTTCTAATTTCCCTCACCTCACAGCTTCTCTTTCCTCTCTCCTCTCATCAACCACCTACACCACCTAATTTACCACCACCACCACCTCAGATCTGCACCACCACCTCCCTCCTCCCTCCTCCCTCATAAAACTCCACCAAAGCACCACCTCCCTACTCCCTCCTCCCTCCTCTCTCGAGTCCGGCGCGGCCTCTTTATCTCGGTGGTGCTTTCCTTGGTCATAGCCGAGCAGTGAGCAGCTTCGAACGGTGGGCGTGGAGGTTCGAAGAGCTCTCGCAGTGAGGCTTCGAACGGCTTCATTACAAAATGGTGAAGCTCCGGCGACTCTTTATCTCGATGGTGAAGCTTGAACGGCTTAGAGCAGCCATGGCGGAACCCTAGGACAGATCTCGCCGTGGTGGTGCAGCAGCTGGAACTCTGTCCAGTGGTGGTGGTGCGCGGATCTCGAGCCCTTCCTACTCGCGATGAAGATTGCAGAAGACCAGCAGCTGGTTCAAGCCGACGTGGTGGTGGTGGTGCAGCTTCCGATCTGGTGCAGCTCGAGCTCCCTCGCGTGGTGGTGGTGCGCGGATCTCGAGCCCAGCAGCTGGTTCAAAGCCGACGTGTTTTTCTTTCTTTTTTTTTTCTTTTTTTTTCAGATCTGGTCAAACAAAAATTTAGATAGATTAATTTTATTATTTTTAATTGTAAATTGATTTGTAATTTATTTAAATTTGTGTAAAGATGAATAAAGTGTTTTTTTTTAATATGTATGCTTTGTTTTTCAATAATACTCATCAAATTAATAAAATACTCACCAATTTATTGAGTACTCCGAGATTTTCTTAGAGTACTCCGAGATTTTCTTAGAGTACTCCGAGATTTTTCTTAGAGTACTCCGAGTTTTTCTTAGAGTACTCCGAGATTTTATTATTGCATTCAAAAAAATTAGAGAGTACTCAACAAAAATATAGAGTACTCTATGTTTTTCTCAGAGTACTCTCTGTTTTTTCCGGTGACCGGTGACTGGTGGCCGGAGGTCCGTGGTCGGAGATCGGCGGTAGGTGGTGGTGGTGGTGGCCGGAGGTCGGAGATGGGTGGTAGGTGGGTAGTGGTAGAGGAGAGAGAAACAGTGACATCATACTTGTTTGTCTTTTAGTGTTAGTAAGGGTAGGAAAGACTATTGTAAAAAAATGAGGTCCCTAAGAATAACAACTTTCAAGACACTACTCTATAGAGAAAAAATAGTGCTCCTAAGACCCTATAGATAATTCACCCTATTTATAATTGCCCCATAAACTATTAGGATTAAAATGATCAAATTAGACATGACCTAATTACTATCTATAAATTAATGATGGTTTATAACTATTTGCGGATATGCATAGAAACTGTTTTACTTCTTGTTGACCTATCTATTCAAATATTAACCTTAAGTGATAATTGTTTTTAAGTGATAAGATTGATTCATTATAAGGTAAGTGTTTTATAAGTAATAAGTTTGATTCATTCAAAAATAATTGTTTTTTAAGTGATAAGTTTCAACTTTATATTCAGTATTCAATATTTATTATTTTAAAAAATAAATGATAATCTCTTTCATTAATAATTTAAAATCTTAATAAAGTAGATAAGTAAGAACCATTCAAATCTAAATTGATTAGGAAAAACAAAATATCTTATTAGACTAGTGTTTTAGTAAATCAGATTAAATAAACACTCTTTAAAATAGACCAATTAAAAATTATTTTAATCTTAATTAATCCAAAAAACAAACTGTCTTATTTATTGGATATTTTAATAAACCAAAGATCTTAATTAAATGCAACAAACAAACGTCCGTTTACTGGGGTATTAGCTTTTTAAGGCCTATAGGCCAACAACGTTTGTAATTTAAGTCCCAACCCCAACCAACCTTACAACTACTCTAACTAAGAGGGGAATATACTAAACTACCCCCAAACCTTTCCCCACAATGAGAAACAAAAATCCCACCCCCAAAACCCTATTAAGCATCGGATCAACCCCCACCCCCACACCATGGCCTCTCTCTCACTCTCTCTCTCGTTCTCGTTCCCAGCCCCCCAGCCCCCCGGCGACCCACAACCACCCAACCCCACTGACTGCACCATCACCGAGCCCCACCATCACCACCTCCATCCATCACCACCACCACCATCACCCTTCCCACTACCGAGCTGCACCCCACCACCATCTTGAGCGCCGTTCATCACCAAGAACCACTGCACCACCGGGTAGCTGTAGATCGGAGCCCCACCTTCTCCACCACCACGCCAGATTCGCGCCACCAGATTCACCACCACCTCCTTGTCTCACCTCCTCTCCCGATGACCTTCCCCTTCCCCTTCCCCTTCACAGATTCCCGATGACCTTCCGCCTCCTCTCCAGATTCACCACCACCTCCTTGTCTCACCACGCCAGATTCGCGCCACCAGATTCCCGATGACCTTCCGCCTCCGAGATGTAGAACACCGCCGCAGCTTCGCCGCCTCCGAGATGCAGAACACCGCCGCAGCTTCGCTCTCCAGCCACTTCAGCAACTCAGATCGAGGCCATCAAGCAGGTTCCTCTCCCGTTGAAGACGAAGGCCAAGATCGAGGCCACCGTCGTGTTCTGCTGGGTCCAGCCCCGGCGCTTCACTGCAGGGTTTTGGGTCCAGCCCCATTGGGCCCAAATGTGTTAGTGGGTCCAGCCCCATTTGGGCTTAAGTTTTTTTTGTTCAGTAAAGGTACAGCCCCTGTGGTTTGTTGTATTGTGTTTGGTTGTATTGGGTCCAGCCCCATATAGTTGTAGTGGGTAATGGGGTTGGCCCATTTAGATTGTAATTTTTTTTTGTTCAACATGGGTACAGCCCATGTGTGTAATAGGTTGGTAATGGGGCCAGCCCATATAGGTATAAAATGTTTGAACTTTTCTTTGTTAAAAAAAAGATAAACAGATTAATTATAACACAAAATAAGTTGTTGGGTACAGCCCTAATCTCATATCCTTGACTTAATAAAAAAGATAAAAAAAACAATGGAAAAAATGGATTTGGGTCCGTACCCATCACGTTATTAGCTTCCGTGATAGATCGTCTTTATGGGTCCGTACCCATGAAGAGCAAGGGTAAAATGGTAAAAGTGCGAAACCAGCTAGTTGGACATAGGACTTAAAAAACAATTTTTTCTAACCAGGACTTAAAATACAAAGTTTTGGCTTTCTAGGCCTCAATTTACAATTTCCTCCCGTTTACTCTATAGCACCTTAAAACTTCATTTGTGTTCGAGATTTTAAACAATTTTGTAATTTAATAAATCAAAAAGAAAAAAGGAAAAATTCAACCCGAGTCAAATGAGGAACATGTGAGGTAACGTGCTGGAGAAGCAATCTTAGTAAACTTTCATGTTAAGCTTTTTTCACCTTAGTGAACCTTATTCCCACCCATCTATTTTCAGTGTAGGACAAAATTTTCTAACTTTCGGTGGGACCTGCGAGTTCAGAGGTTAAAATGTACAGTGGGACCGAAGGAGAAACAAATTGGTGAACAAAAGGCCTAGACTGGAAAATAAAATTCGCGTGCTATGTAATTACCATAAGTAATAGTGTACTATTAAGGGGCCTCCACGTAGCAGAAAGATGCTCTTTAGCTTAAAACAGTTAGACGTCGCTTTCTAGAACCATTACAAAGGTGAGACAAGTCGGCGGCTGTCCTGCGGTTCTTTGTCGGTATCGCGGCCGGTTTTGTCCGTTGGCTCATCAGAACGACCTCCACTTTTAACCTTTTATTAATTGTCAACTTCTTTTGCAATAGGCCCAACTTTCAACTTATTAATACTACTATTTAATAATTTTCTCAAATTGTTATTATGAACTCATAATATTACCTGTAAAGGTATTTAATAACTAAAATATTTTTTTAATACATAGGAATTTAAAATGCCATTTAACATGCTAATTAGCTAAATTTTTAATTCTCAAGTCCGATGAAAATTAATTTTTGTGTAATAACTTGTTTTAATATGGAGCAATCGAAATGAGAGTATATTTTAAGGGAATATTGAGACGCCACAAGATTAAGAAAGTATCAGATTAATAACGTTATACGAGATTTTGTACGAGTATGGAAAAAAAAGAACAATAATAGTTTTGTCGGGTAGAAATGTTTGGTTAAATGGATGAAACCAACTGTCGGGTTCAAGTTCAACGCAAATGATTGTAATAAAAACAAGCAGAATAGGGCTAGGGTTTGGGGCTACATTAGAAATTCAAATGTAATTTTTCTCAATGAGTTTCCTGAAACATGTGCTATAGAATCGGCCTTGGGTTTAGGTTATACACTTTACATTATGTCTAAGAATAGTATTGGAACGCGATTTTACGAATCTGTGGGTTGAGGTCGACTCACAAGACTTGTGTGCACTAGTGAAAAGCGATATGAGTTTTAGAAGTTGGTCCAACAATCTTATACGAGATTGCAGAGTTATCCTTCTAAGCAATGACATCTTCAAACTATACGATATCATGTTGATTGACTAGCCAAGAGAGGAGCAAAATTGTTAACAAATCTAAAACAATAAGTATACCCCTAGACGAGTTATGGTAGACGATCACGAAGGATAGGAGTAGTTGGACCACACTTAGGACAATTGTAAGAACCCAACAAGGGTTTAATAGGCTTGTCTACTAAACTTTTGACCTCGGTTGTATGAAAAAAGAAATTAATATGTTGTCGTAAATAGAATAACAAATGATTTGGTGGTAGTTCATATGTATGGAAAATTTAGTCCATGCTAAATAAAATGTTAAATTTTGAGATTCTTAACTTTTTAAATTTTATTAACTACATCTATAAAAGTATTATATATGAGTATTAATTCCGGACTTATAACACTATTTTTTTTGGCCGGAAAACTTATGATACTAGAAAATTAAAAAAAAATAGATACTTGTTCAAATAGTAAGTCAGGTTGACCATGCGAAAAAAGAAATGGTGGGTTGACCTTTTCAGTTAGTAATATATGGTTAATTAAACTAGAGATATTAGTCTAAAATATCTTTTTACTATACTCCAGAGCTCTAACAAGTTCACATTCCCCCTCCCCCTCTTAGAGAATTAGAATTATTTTTGATATGTCTAATGTGCCGTTAATGTCACTAAAGTAGCATGGATATCTAATCAGTCTACCATAACAAACTTTATAATTAAATTTTTTTATACTTTTGACTTACTAACCTTTTCTAGAAATTTAATCAAGGATGTTAGACAATTTGAGAAGTCTAACCATTTTATAATTTTGACTCAATAACCTATTCTAACTTTTTATCGAGGATGTTAGGTGACTAAAGAAGTCTAACTATTTTATACGTTTGACTCGATAACCTTTTATGATGTTTGATCAAGGATATTAGGTGAATTGAGAAGTCTAACCATTTTATATTTTTGAATCGATAACTTTTTATAAGGTTTAATCGTGTATGCTAGGTGACTTGAGAAGTCTAAACATTTTATATTTTTGACTAGAAACTTTTGTGGGTTTTAATGGAGGATAATATATGACTTTGAAAGTCTAACGATATTATATATGTTTGACTTGATAAGTTTTTTTTGATGTTTAATAAAGCATGTCAGGTGACTCGAGAAGTCAAACATTTATATTTTTGACTCGATAACTTTTTCTTAAGGGACGAATGACTAACTCCTTCCCTGATTTTTTTTGCAAATATTAAGCTTCCCATAAACAAAAGCAATACCCCAAAAAAACCCCTGAATTATTAATTAATGTCTGGAACCTCCCCCCTCCATTGTTTGACAGCGAGTGCACTACATGCACATATTCGTTTGTTGGGGATGATTTTTGTAATGTGTAAGTTACTTATTTGCACCCCAGTAATTAATTTTTTTTATGGATTATTAAAAATAAAATGACCAGCATCCATTCTTCTTCTTCTTCTTAAACATAAAACCTCAAACTCATCTCTTGACCATCTCCAACATTGTGTGATACCAAAACAACAAGAATAGAGTGTCATATAGTTTTTCAATAAAGAATGGAACATCATTGTATAATCAAGAATAGAGCATCGTATAGTTAACTCGAGGGAAAAGGTTTTCTTTTCTTTTTTTAATTTAATTTGGTTGTTCTTGGTCTATTGTTGTTGATTGGAAGAAAGCAATGATGATGGTGGTGTATTATGTTTCTACATTTTAAGTTATATAATTTTATATCTTAAAATTGTTGAAATTTTTTAGTGTATATTCTGAGTGTTCGTGGTTAACACCAAGAACACACTAAAAATTCCCAGAAATTTAACGATAAAAAAAGAATATTACCTAAATTGTAATGAAACATAAAACCTCAAACTCAATTTCTTAACCATACCATCTCTGCTTGCTTCTAATCAACAAGAATAGACCTCAAAGAATTTTTTGGATTAAACAATTATATAACCGAAAATATGGAAACATAACACATAATACCTCAAAATCGGCCTCTTAACCATTTTGACCAAAAAGTAAAAATATCTTCACCATTAACATCGACAAACTAATCTATTCATCATTATCAATATTTCAAACCTTAATTTCCTTTTTTTTTCAGTCCTAATCTTTGTTTTACTACAATGATAGTCAATGCCAAAAAAGATCATTGACCAAAACAACCAAACAAGAGTAAGATATAGTTGCATTATTAAGCAAACCATTTAAAATATCAACCATAAACTATTCAAACCATAATAAAATCTTGGCTTCTTGCAAACTTGCATAAAAACAAAGGTGTCCAAAACCATTCAATATCCAAAACATCCAACAAGCCTAATAATCACTTCTAAAAAACAACTCTAATAATCATTTCTAAAAATATTAACATTAACAAACAACAAGTCTAATAGCCACTCTAAAAAATATTGGACCACACTACTAATATCTTTTTTGGTATTCTTTACCTTCTTGTAAACATTCTTCTCACCTGGTTTTCTTTTCTTGAAACAATCACCAACTTCTCTTACTTGTGCAAGAAATTATCTAGTAATGCACTACTCCTTAAAATTTTGTATACATTTCCTTCTTTAACCTTAAATAGTACTCTATCCTTCCCATTATCATTCTTCATAGGAGGGGGGTGGGGTTAAAAGGTAGTTTGGTGGTTTACAACTTGCTGAAAATCCCTTGCCTCCTTGAAATACCCTTCTTCCCCTACCTCTTCCCTATGTTTGAGCATGTTTTAGCATAATAACATATTCAGAATAAACATATGGTAATATAACATGTACATGTTAAAATTGTACAGTATAGTCAATAACATGGTCATCTTCTCCACAAAGCTTTTTGAATATAACTTATATATGTACAAACTGAACCTCATTAACTCCCAAAGGAGAAGAAACTTGATTGGCCTCTGACACAAAGCTAGTTTTATTATCCGCTTCAATACTACTATCTAAAAAATAGCCATCTTCTTGTTTTCAATATTATCTTTTCCATTATCTGAATAGCCATGAAAATGCGCATGAAATATTCCACGTAAATAATTCAATAGTATCATCTTAATATCCATCAAAATACGCATGAAAATCATTCCCACTAAGCCACTCAATATTACTATCTGAATATCCATGAAAATACACATCATCATCACTAACATCAATATTGTCAGCATCACTATCAACTACATCTATTTGTGTTCCATTCTTCAGTTTTAAACCCTTTATAGAAGTAGTCTGGTCTTTATTTTCTTATTAGTACTTGCTTATCGTCACTAGAATTCTCTTTTATGTCCACCATTATTTTGTAAAAGAAAGACCAAGTACGTACCGTTAATTGAAAAGTCAAGTTACTTCAAATGTGGGTAAGTATAATTTTATTTTAAATGGGCATCTAGTCATTTTTGGTAGACAACTAATTAGGATTCTCATATATGTTCAAAATACTTATATTTTACTAATTAGTAAATAGAATTATAAGATTAGAAGATTTAATTAACTTTAATGCTTCCATTACCTGAGTTAAAGATAAAGTTTAAATCAATGCTACCATTACTAGATTATAAGATATTATAATAAGTTAAGTCTATATTTTATTAATTACAACCATACACAGTTTACACAGTTTACCATATTTACACACATAAACCAATTTAGGCATACATAGTGTAATTTAATACGCATAAATCATAATATAGAAAGATTAAAGCCTAAATCAAAGCATACAACCTTAACTAAACCTAAACCTGGTGTAATTTAATTCACATTAACCCTAATATAACAAGATTAAACCCTAACGACTAGATAATTAACTATTGTAACATTGAACTAATTAAACCATAAACTCTAAAACTAATTAAATATTGTTAATCTTACAAATATTTAGCATCAATTTCTGAAAAAGTATTTATCATCATTTATGAAATGTTTAGAGTTTTAGTAAAAAGTTATAAAGAAATAGTCTATTAGCTTTTTTTACTTAAAGAAGACAAAGGGAAACTACGAGAAAGGGATGGTAATTAGTTGAGGATGAAGGGAAATTACGGTGAAGGGGTGGCTAATTTTTTAAGGTAATTATGGGGAACTAAAAGGGTTGAAAGGTAAAAAAAGACTGTGGGGGAGGGGGGATAACATGGGTTTCAGACTATTATGTTAGTTTTTAAATAATTTTTAAGACCTGGGAAAATTGGGTTTGGTCATTGTTTTGGATTAGGGAGGTTTCAGATTTACAATAAAAGTTCACGTGAGGTATTAGTCATTCAGATTTTTCTAAGGTTTAATCGAGGATGTTAGGTGACTTGAGAAGTCTAATCATTTTATATTTTTAACTCGTAAAATCAATCATGAGGTTTAATCAGCGATATTACGTGACTTGATAATTCTAACCATTTTATGTTTTTGACTCGATAACCTTTTATGGGACTTAATCGAGGATATTAGGTATCTTTTGAAGCCTAATCATGTTATATTTTCGACTAGATAACCTTTTCTAGAGGTCTAAGCCAGGACATTGTCATTTGTTACAACCACATAGATACAATTTGGCCTCTGAAGTAGAAAACTTTTGTCTATGACTAATGGTATAATGATGGGTAATCATATATTAACATACTATATAAATATTGAAATGTTAACTTCCTAATGATAAAATACAAGTAACACTCTTAACTTGTCAACCATCTCCATAAAGAACCTCCTAGCGTGGGAAAAGATAGCATCAGGGATTATTTGGATATATATACATACTAGAGTTTACCCCGTACCTTAATGTACTTGAGAAAAATATAATGAACATTTTAATTTAAGAAGTGAAACTCATTAAATTTAAGAGTTTATTATACTTGAGTTTATTAAATTTATGTGTTTATTAAAATATGTGTGTTTGGAATGCATTTTGATTGACAGGTTATGTAGATATTTGAAACAAAATGTAAAACTTGTTTTTAGCTAAAAGAAACTATAATTTACATGTCTCTTGATTATCCACAATATAAACATGGTAGCTAAATTTGAGAATTAATCCAACTTGAAAAATGAATTGCAAATCTAAGTGTATTTGGAATTAAATCAAGATGATAATAGATAGAAGCAAAAGGTAGAGAGGAATGAGAAATATGACCTTTGTTATCCCTACCTTAAGGATAGAAACACAAAATATTGGTATGTGTGTGATTGTTTAGAGATGAACATTGATAATCTGAACACCTTTTGCTTGACATCAAATTAATGAACTTGTTCTAATTTTATTATTAAACATATGAATACAAATTTTAATTCATAATTTATATAAAAGAAACATTGATGCAATCACACCTAGTCACCGACCTTCAGATGAGAAATTTTAGAACATAAAATAGTAAGGAAAGAAACTTAAAATCACATAAAGAGAGTAGATAAAAAAATAGAATATATCAGAATTACCAACTAATAAACAATCAACCTAGAATATAATAGGTTAATAATCAATACATATATAACTCTTTTGCCATTTATCTTTTTCCTTTCCTTTCATCTCCCATGAAGGAATTTTAAACTTAATATTCTCGTGGGGGACAAAAGAAAGGTTAGAGAAATTCTAATAAAAATATGTCCTCTAACCTTTTCAAACGCAATCATATTTTTTTAAAACTAATAGAACATAAGTACTAAATTAGTAGTAATAAAAATCATCGAGTCAGTAATATAGCGCATCAACCTTGTTGTTGTGATCTGGGAACTAATCTTTAAGGGAATATTTTTAAATTTGGCTCTGGGTATGGACTCAGTATCGGTCTCGATCTCTAAAATGGGAGAAGATAGATCAACAGGGCTTGCATCGATTGATGGGTAATGAATTGGACCTGAGACAAAGACAATAGAAATATCATTCAGTTATGTATCCTTGAAACTGAAGATCTTACTAATAAATCAACTCTTAGAAACCAGTAACATCAACTACACATAAATTAGCACTCATACAAAGAGTTACACCACATTACTTCGCCAATTCATTTTCAGTTGGACTCAGTTTTCTAGCGTTATGATTCAAACAACTTTCTTTATCATATTATATGGAAATTAAATTATTCGTTCAAAACTGGCAACAAAAAATTCAAATTTCCAAAGGACTTATCAAGTTTTCTTTGTTTAGAATTTTGGAAAGTGGCTAGAATACTTTCATTACAACTATCATATACAACATTATAACAAACCAACAAACATATTTTTTAGATGAGAAGAAAAAATACCTTAGTAATGGCCACTGATCTATAGGCAGTGGAGTTATTCTTCTTTAATATTTCTTGTTTACTTTGATTTGGCTTTGTGTAAAAATATATCATTGTAATTCTTGTAAATTCTTGTCTACTCCAAATCTATGCATAATAATATATATGATTTTGCAAATTCTTGTAAGAAGAAACTCAAAGCGTAATAAACATCATTGTGATATACGAAGCATTACTCACTTTGCTCACACAATATTTAATCCAAGCAATAACTTGTTCATTCCTGAAAAAGCCATGGAAGATAAATTTAAAGTCAGACCAAAGATGCAATTAAAGTAGTAAAAAAGATAAAGTGAACGAAAAGTTTTGGCTGGCTAGATTAAAAATCGTTGGTCTAAGAACTACTACCAACAACTTCTGGCCTTTGTGGGGCATTTTCATCTTTTTATTTTTATTTTCATTGGAAATTTAAATGAATCATGTAAAATTAGATACGTATTTAAGACAAAACAATGAAATCAGGATATATAATATACTTAGAAATTTCCACAGTGGTCATCGATACATTATTCCCTTTGCCTTTTTTACTATCATCCACTTATATATCTGAACCTTCAATTAAAGTTCCCTCACCATGTTGCACAAACATCACCTTTAAGAAAATTCCTATGTGCTAATGGGATAGAATTATTTCATTTAAGATAGTAGTATTATTGTTCAAATGAAAAACTAAAATGTCTCTTCTTTCTTTACACAAGGGAAAGGAGAATAATAATGCCAAGTATTTCGCAATAGTTGCGGAAAACATTTTAAACGTTACACAATTATTAACGGAGAATTTTATAAAAGTTTCTCGTTTCTTTCTTTGCAAATTATTAACGGTTATACAATTACATTTTAAACGTTTCTTGCGATTTCTGATAAAATTCCATTTTAAACCTGTGCTTCTACTACAAATTTTCCCGCCAACTATATTTACTTCTTTTACTTCTCCTTCTCCTCCAGTTTAATTGGGTAATCATTAATCAAATAACAACACTTACATAATGTAAAAGAAAACATTACACCTACCAGGAAGTGAGTGTTGATGTTGACAAATGGGTCAAAAGTTGAACTAGTGAGCCTTTGAAGTGGTGGTTTGCATTCTTGAGCATCCTCAACATAATTAGTATGAAAGATTAATCTCATTATTTTGTCTCTCAGCCGTTTAATTGAACAATATATGAGTGCATATACTCTTTAGGTAATGAATAACATTGGGGAGAGTAGTAGTGCTGATCATATACAAAAAAATTAGAGTTTTCCGACTGAAAATTAAAAGATTGGACCAATGGTGCAATTAACTCAAGAAAAATACCTAGAAAAATAATGGGTTGTTAGTCAGAAGTTTTATAAAACACACATCAACATAATACCAAACATGTGTTAAGATCCAATTAAAAGTCAAAACTAACCAATATAGCATATAAGATCCAATTATATTGGTTTAAGAGAATATATGTCTTGCGTTAGTGTTGGTGGTGAAAAGTGATCTTTGTGCGACCTTGATAACAAGTAATTCTAAAAGATTACTCTTCACTCGCCACTCATCGTAGTTGATTCGCGTAGTCGCTGCATAGTTTATCGTGACAAAGGTTGAGCAAGTTGAGGGAGCGTTTTTATTAAAAAAAATCGAGGTAGGGTGGGGTACTCGTCTTCAAATTTATATTCTGCTAGAGTTGGGATTTTAAATTTTGAATCGGATTTCGGTGGTTGTGTGAATTTGGACTGGGTTGTTGGGCTTTAAACGAGCTGGTGATACGTAACAAGTATCAACAGCGTAGTAAGGGATTGATGGTGATGAGATGGGGAAGAAGTATGAGGTGAGGAGGTGAGGCACCGGTGAGAGGTTTTGAAGTTAGGAGGGGTTAGGTGAGGACGGTTATGAATTTTGTGAAGTGCGTGAACTGTGTGTGTATGTGAAGTCAAGTGATTTTTTTGTTCAAATATGTCAGGTGAGTGGAGTGTAAAGTGAGAGATTAGTGGAGTGTTTATTTTTAACCTTTATTTTTAACCACCTATAGATAGTAAGGGTACTAGTAGGGGTAAGAGTGTGATAAAATAATAGATAAAATAAATAATACTAGGACACTTTAACCTCCACGTTACTCACTGCACGTATCACAAGTCATAGGCAGGTTTTAATAATAAGTTAAGATTCATTCTCATGGACTTAATGTGTTATACGAATGGATTAACAAGAAAGCATAGTGATAAATAGATCAATGAATTTAAAGACAAGAAAAGTAAATAATGATGATTGAGGAGAATAATGATTAATTAAACTAAAGACAATAAAATAAAGATGTAAGAATAAGATGGGAGATATAGGTTAGGTTTGCTAGTATACACTTATCCTTCTATTTCTTATACTAGTTAATAAGGGTGATTAAATCTCTTAAATAAGTAGCCAGGATTCTATATTCCTCCTAACCCCCTTCCGGGTGGACTTAGGTGGCGACCTAACAATTACTAGGGGTCTTGGGTAAAGGGACCCTGCGCAATGATCGGTAGTTAAACCACAAACCCTAATGACTATCTAGTTAGACAATCACTACCGCACACTAGACGTTTATGTGGTGTTTTTAATAATTAGACATCCCTTCCGGGTGACCATCTAACTACTATTAAGACAATCCTAACGTGATCAAGATTAAGACTGGAAATAAAATAAAGCACATATAAAAATATATATAGTTAAGAAGCTAAAATCAATTTAAAAAGGTTTCCCCAAACAAAATTAGATAGAAGAAAATAGAATTTAAATATTATACACAAAACCAAAGATATAGGAAAATTAGTTCATGCTAACAAGAAGTAAACTAAAACAAAGATACATACTGTCAACTTGCTTCTCTTAAATGACTTCTATGAAACTAAGGTTTAGAACTGAGAAAGGACATGTTTACAATGATAAAAGGGTGTATTTATAGGTGTTAGGAAGACCTTAGGTAGGAATTGATGAGTAAAAGGTAAGTAATTTGAGTCCAAGTACAACTCAAATTCGTTTCCTAAAATATCGGAGAGGATGAACACTACTCACTGTTTTGATCATATCTCCTTCGTTAGTGGTCCGTTTTCGCCTACTTTATATCGAAACGACCGCAACTAAAAGATTGCGTTTACTATTTTGAATGCTCATCCAAATTTTATCCTATTTGAAGTTATCTTCACTTTAGTGGACGTAGCTGCAGAATTTCATATTTACTTGGCAGCTTCTCCTTTCCTATTTTATCTCTACTTCCTTTTATCTCTTGATTACTTCCATATCTTCTTTCCTTATCTCTTTACAATTGATTTGGAATCTAATTATATTCCATATATCTTCAAGATTCACATTAACACAAAAATTAAACCAAATATGCTCTAAAATAATAAATCATCAAATCAAGACAAGAAATAAGAAATTATCAAAATACAAATAAAAATATATAATTAATTAATCATAAACACATAAAATGATGTATCCAACCTAGATTATTATATCACAAATAGGGAGACATCGGGTACTCTAGGTATTTTTTGAGGTTCTTAATCGCTGATATATCTGGAACGTCGGTTGTGACATATTTTTAGCCGAATCTAAATCCTGGCCCCTTTTTATACCCCCTTAACCGCTTATGTATATATATATATATATATATATATATATATATATATATATATATATATATATATATATATATATATATATATATATATATATATATATATATATATTCATCTTAAGAAATAATTTGTTGTGTACCTTGGTCAATGCATTTTGCAATATGGCCACCTTTTATTTTGAGCTTGTACTGTGAATCATTTGCTACCATAATTCTGCTACGTGGTTTATGTTAACTGCTACAGTATTTGAGGATTAATATCCATCTTCAAGATAGTTGGCCTAATATTATGTTGTTATTGAATTTGGAGGAACTTGAGTCCTCTTGATATGGATGTGATGTTTTATTAGTGTTTTATAGGCATTATGCCACCCTTATGTCAGAGGCGCTGTCATGTTTACTACTATTATAGTGGCTTCTTCAGTAGTCGCAAGTAATACGACTAATTGTGGCTGTTTCTTTTGTTCCTTTGCAAAGTTTACATGTCAGTTTTTTATAGAATGGGAGGTTGGTGTTCCTTCCTTAAGCTTTTTATCATGTGCTTGATTCTTTCATTGACTTTTACAATGATCATACCTAGTACCTCTTTTAGTGATAAGATAAATTACTTTCCACAGATTGAGCCAATTTGATTGAATGGAAATTACCAAATAAAAAGTTAATTAAACAAAATGATTGAATTTGAAAAAAATTGATTGACAAAGTAAAATGTAAAAGAATAAATATCTTTATTACAAAATGATGTGGCGTAATAGTATTGATTACATAAGTTGGAATCGTTGTCCTTTATAAGATTACTCCTATATGAGTAATGATGGATATCATCCCAAATCACATCACCTTTTTATCGTTTCTTATGTGGACCAATTATAAAAAAGAGAAAAAATAATAAATAAGAAAAAAGAAATCATATATTTGGTCAATTTAAAATTCAGTTAAGAGATGATAAAAAGGTGCTTTGATTTGAAATGATATCCAATATTTCTCTTTTTTGTTCTTGAACTCAAACCTTTTTATATTGAAAATTTATCGTAGTAAGATTTGACTCAATTTTTTTTTAGTATATGAGAAACATCCTAATTATTGAATTTTTTTTTTCAAAATATTTAATTAAAACGTACACATAATACATATTAATGTACATATATACTAAAATTACAATGTTACAGCGAATTCTAGCCAAATTTTATTCTGAAAATATCGTGTACAACATTAACAAAGATATCATAGTGAATGTACCCATACTAATGTTCTTGGCAACACTATCAACAGGCTTATTACTGGGCAATGCCGATTTAAGACCAATGACTTCTTAATTCACAAACTAAAACCCAACCCTAACTACTCATTGAAATCCAACTGAAAAAAAATTCCAATTCACCCTCACCCCTCCCTCGTATTCACGGTGAAAACCAAAAAAAAACAAAACAAAAACACAATTAGGGTTTTTGTAAATCAAATCACTACCTTCTCCCCCCCCCCCTCTCTCTCTCTCTCTCTCTCTCCCTCTCTCTCTCTCTCTCTCTCTCTCTCTCTCTCTCTCTCTCTCTCTCTCTCTCTCTCTCTCTCTCTCTCTCTCTCTCCTCTCTTGTTTGTTCACCTCACTCGTACAAGAAAACCATTCTCCACCATCACCAAAGCTCTCTCCCGCACAAGAAAAATGTTCACCACCATCTCTCCTGCAGAAGAAAACCTCGCTGCCGTGTACCATCCTAGACCACCATCAGTTGAACGCCGGCGCCGTCGTGGACCATTCTCTAGCACACTCACCTGCTGAAAACCTTGCTCGCTCCCGCACAAGAAAACCGCCCCCACCGTGGACCAGACTCCATCTCCACCACCAACACTTCAACGCCGGCGCTCTACTGTCGAAGAAAACCTACGACATTAATGGACATCCCATATCTCTCTTCACTAACACTCTCCTAAACCGACACTCTTCTAAAACCGCCGCCGCCTTTCTTCACACCCCTTCTCCTAAAACTGCCGCCACTAAGAACTGTTCAGATTTGTTGTTCGGGTTCACTTTATTTTTTTTGTTCCGCCGAGAGTGTGAAGTTATTTTTCGATGTTTTTCAGTGTTTTGCTGCAAAATTCGTTGTCGGAGTAAAGGTGACTTGAGGCGGCGACTTGGGTACAACCCATTGGGCCAGGCTATTGAGTCTTTCTATTTTTGTTCCAACGCAGAGGACTTGGGTACAACCCATTGGGCCTCGCTAGTTTGTTTTTTGTTTTTTTGTTCCTATGCGAGTGTGAGTTTGAAGGGATTTTTTTTGCTTTTTGTTTTTCAACGTTCACTTTTTTGTATGGTTCAGTAAAGATATGTTTTTGGATTAGGCACAACCCTTTAGGTACATCCACTGTCATCTGTTTTTTTGTTTGTTTTTTGTTCTTGTGCGAGTGCGGGTGTGACTGGGGTAACTTGGAGATGATTTTGTAAATGGATTTGGGTACAAACCCTAGGGTAAAACCATCGGACCTTGACACAACTGCTGGAGGATAGTTTATTTCCCAAATTTTGACATGGACAAAAACCAAGCCCTCTTAGACTTTGACATGGACAAAAACTAATTAAGACTTATAATGTAATTATATAAAAAATTACTTTATATTATTTAAAAAATGGCATAAGTACGTACATACCCCCCCCCCCCCCCCAGAATATTGAGGTACGTACATAACAAAAGTGTAGGTACGTACCTATCGAGATAATTAAAAAATAAGAAGATTAAAAATTAAAAGGAAAAAATAAAAAAATGTATAAGAGGAAAAAATTCAACCAAAAAATTAGATTAAATTTTTTTTAGATATTTTTTTTTTTTAAAAATAGCTAAATACTCTTTCCGTTTCAAAAAAAAAATTCACTTTGTTTTTCACATAGATTTTTTTTGTTCCAAACCTTACTTAAATTAGAAAAAAGGTATTACAAATTTCAACCAATTCCCGAAGGAACAGTTTCGTCCTTAATTATTTCAACTAGCCTACTCGGGTACGTGTCTAAACATGAGTCTTGCATGTTGCCACTAAGCTTATGCTTGGCTACCCCGTCAGCTAATTTATTCCTACTACGATTAATCCATCGAAATATAGGGTTACAATTCTCCGAAACTAGATAAATACTATTAATAACATTACAAATAATGGGAGAAAGGATAGGAAGCCTATTTTCTAGAGGAAGCATCACTTGGAGACAATCATTCTCGATAATCACACTTTGAGAAGCATAATCACGAGCCAAAAGACAAGCTTTTAATATTCCCAGCGCTTCTGCTTCCTTAGAACATTCAGCTTTAATCTCCCATACTTTGCAATCAAGTACCTTCCCTATTGAATCCCTAGCAACACAAGATATAACACACTTATTAATGTCAATTGCTGCATCGCAATTTATTTTAATACAGTTATTTGGTGGAGGAATCCACTTCATACCATTCTTACTGTTATTCTCGTTATTTATAACCTCGGTACTTTCACTAGTATTCGTATTTGGAAGAATGTTAAATCTCTTCTTGTTGATCTTGTTTTTATTGTTTATATTATCCTTCAGTATATCTATAACATCATTAGGATAATTTATATTTTGATACTCTTCCCACTCTTTTTTTGTATTTAGTAATATTCTCATAGAGTCAATTTTTCTGATCTTGAAATTATAAGCGCACCTTTCTTTCCATATATGCCAAAGAATCGTACAAACTTGTTCCATCATAAATTTGATACTAATTTTTGCCTCCTTCCCTTTATTAGTTAAGCTTGTCATCCATAAATCTATTTTGAAAGTAGATTAGTTGCATATTAACAGATTTAAGGGGGAAGCAAACCATATAGCCCTAATTCAATCACAGTTTAGTAACATATGTTCTATATTTTTCGTTTCTTTATGACATATATCACATATAGGATTTGATATAACTTTACGTTTATACACATTCTCATTGGTAGGAAGAAGGTTTTTCACTACTTTCCACATAAAAAATTTCACATAGATTAAGAAACCTAATAATTACCTATATCATTACAAAATTATTTCTAATAGAATATTTTGATATTTTAAATATGCATTAAAATATAAATTTTATTTTTTAATAAAAATAATAATAAAATACATTAAAAAAATATTTTAGTATTTTAAATAGACAAAAAATTTAAAACACTATTAAAAATAATGTTGATATTCATTTTAACACCAAGGGAGTAATATTTTAGCCCTCAATTTGTAGTTCCTCTATATGCATATCTTGAAATAACTATCGACCTACTTTTACTACAAGTATGCTTGCTTTACGACATAACAGTTAAAACACTGTTCGGACTTAGTAAAATCTACTGGTCAATTGTGGGTAGTGGAATTGGATATTTTGGCATAGTGTTTGGGGATGCGTTTTGGAGGCTTAATTAAAGGATTTGATGGGCAAAAACAAAATTGTAAAATTGGTGACTGTGATGTACTGCGCCGACATGGCTGATTTTCCATGCAATTTGAGAAAGTGGTACTAGAGTAACCATTTTTCTTGCAAATGTCCATTTCTCAGTGTGATATTTACTGTTTCCATTTGTCGCCGGTAACGAAATACAAAACTGATTTTTCTATTTAAAGGGCTGTTAAAGCATTAACTTCACGTAATTAACAAAGTCAGTTACTAATTCTCTAGCTAGCTATTTGTATCAAATAATTACATAGCTTTCTTGGGTGGAAAGAGAAATTTCATGAACAAAGTAAGTATATCAATCAATGCTTTAGAAGAATACGTGAGGTTAACAATTATTACAATTTCTCACTTACATCAAATAAATCATGACTTTCTTACAATTTCCCAGTAGAAATTTAAATTAAATTAAAATATTAATTTATTTATTTACTCAGTTTAATTAATAATGTACCGATCATGTTATAATGGTATATAACATTACTCTATTTTAAAATTAAATTATTGTTAAAATACTTGATATTGTAATAGTATATATTTTTTCAATTTTTTTACACATATTAAAAAATATTTTAAATATATTTTATAAATTGTTTGGATAGTTATTGGAACATAAATTTTAACATTTTTAAAAAGATAATAATAAAAAAAATTGATTTTTCTTATATTGTAAGGGGACAATTATTTAGGACTATATTTTTAATAAATAAAAAAATTGTTTTAAAAAAGAGAAATAACTTGATATATTGACTTTGATATAACAAATTCTCAATTAAATATTGATTATTTTTGTAACGGAAACAATTTTCAACATTCTTTTCTTTAGCGAAGGACACAACGAGAAAAAAAATTGATGTTTTTCTTTTTCAACGAGATGCCCGGGAATAAAAAGATTAGACTTTCTTGTCCAACGAGAGACCCGAAGACAAAAAAACCCCAACGGGGGTTTGGGGAACAATTTTTTTTGAGATTTTTATTTTCCAGCGGGGTCCGGGAGGACAATTTTTTTTACAGCGGGAGGTGCTAGGGCAAATTTGTAAAAGTTCTTTTTTCTTATCTAACGAGGTATCTGGGGAAAAATAAAATTTTAATATTTATTTCTTTTACAATGGGGGGTCGGGGAGAGGGAGGGGGGATTAATTTTTTTTTTCCAGCAAGTGAACCAGGGGGAAAATTTAATTATATTTTAGATTTTTTCGTTTTCCACGGGAGGCAAAAAATTTAAAGATTTTTTTCCTATTCCAGCTAGGGGCATGGGGGGCAAAAAAATTCATTTCAACCGATTTAATGCTAGGGTTTTAGTGAACGTGTATTAGTGGGTTGTGGTAAGTGTAATCAACGGGTTTTTGTTATAAGTGTGGGTAATGTGTAATATAATTAAATCACAATTTTTTTGTTATCCAGGTAACATTTATTAGGTTGTTTGGTGTTAGTTTAATCAATGGGTTGTGTAATGGTAATCATACATAGGGTTTTTGTTGAATGTATCGATTGATTTTCGGTATTATGATGCTTATTTTGATGTTAGTGTGAGTAATCAAAGTGTATAGGTTATCTTGTAACTAAGGTTCATCCCCATAATACGAGTCTCAAGTATTAGGTGTTTAGCTCATAATTAAATAAATAAATAACTAAAACTAATAAAAGATGTAGAGAAATTAGCCTAAAATAACAGATGGAATGATTGAGTTGTTGTTGGGGAAGAATGGTCTTCTCCAAATTCTGTCCATTACTTCCAAGCGTTCTGCCTCTTTCTTCTCTCCAAATACGATATAATATGAAGCTTAATTGAAAGGTAATGAGAGGTACTGATTAATGAGGTCTAAGGAGCCTTTTATAATGATTACAAATGGATTAGGTCCACCTTGGGATTAATCAAGTGATTAAAGGCCCAATCCATTTTAATACATTCGCATTATTGTACACCACTCCAGTAAAAATGCTGTAACTTTTGCATCATAAGTCCAAATCCGCGGAAACCACTTCTAAATTTTGCTAACTCAAAGGCCCGTCATTTTCATTTGAACAACCAAGTCAGATCTGCACCGTTTAGGCTCAGGAAAGGGCTACAACTGATAACTTTCTAGGTTCTAGGATTCCTCCGCCTTCACTAAAGTGATGTTTTTCACATTTTTAACACCTTCTCTTGATCTTGGACTTTAATCTTTTCTTCTTTTTTAATCTTAATGTCTCCTAGCATTCATATACCTAATAACTTCACACTTAACACACGAATTAACACACAAAAGATCTAAAAGTATATTATAATTCAAATCCAAATGATGAAAGTGCAATATAGCAAAATATGATTATAAATCTATCAACTAAGTCCAATTTCAACCTAAATTGATATCTCCTAAGGGTATTTTTATTTCAAAGAAAGGGAGACCCCAGAGGATCATCAGAGAGTCTTTGAATCATGCTCGGTCTAGAAGGTAGTCAACGCAGGAAAGCTACTAGCATACATGGCAGCGTGATATAATCTTCAAGCGCAACACCGTCATGCATACATGAGAAACCTTTCACTTGCCATATGGCACATGAGCATGTACGACTGTCTATATCGAAAACCATGGTCGGTCATATTGTACCTCAAAATATGAACTAATGGACATTAATACTAGGGCTGTGCACCGGGTTAGAAAACCCGCGTAACCCGACCAACCTGACTATACTAACCCGAAACTATACGGGTTAGTTTTTCATTAGGCGGGTTGCGGTTTACATTTTTTAAAAATTATACATTTTTTTTGCGCGTTGCGGATTCAAATGTTGAAACCCGCAAACCCGCATATACCCGATTACCATATAGTATAAAAATTAGAGATATTCATATTGCTCATTTTATTTAAATAAACTAATAGAGATCATTTGCTTGTAACTCTATATTTTTTATTAGTTATTCTTTCTCTTTTAAAAATTTACAATCCCTCAATATTTCAGGAAGATTCTATCTAATAAGTCTATTTTTTATATTGAATTATGATATTATCTCTATTTATTGTTTAACTCTCTTATTTTCCTAAAATCTCATTTCATATTTTCAAAATTGATATTATTTGAAGTGTATATGAATATCATAAGTTATATTTTTTTGTTACAACTTTCATTTATAATATAAACCTAACTTGTTTAATAAATTCATATACAAATCCGAGCCCTTTATTTAATCAAGTCACCCGCAATGCACCCGCAACCCGCCTAACCCGAAATTTAATGGTTTACTAAATATATTGGACAGGTGCGGGTCTAATTTTACAAAACCCGCATAACAACGGGTGGTTTACGGGTCGAGCATTTTTTGTCCAAAACCGACCCGCGCACACCCCTAATTAATACGAATCATGGACTTGCAAAATCAAACTTGATGTCGTATATGGTAGCTAACCTAGTATAAAGAATAGATGTGCAGTTGTTTGACTCGGCAAACCTTTCATACATGTGCTTCATCAAAGGAACACAATGGCATCGATCAACTAAGTAATACATAACTTTTGTGTCACTGTGATTTATTTATTAAATGATTCAACCACATTGTATGTCTTCTTTTTGTATCACATATCGTGGAAGTGTTCATTAACAAACTTCTCCTTTGATAATTTGTTAACAAAAATTAACTGCATTTTGTGCACCTCTAAAAATTAACAACTGGCATCTTACGAGTTGTGATATAAAATCAACACTCTAAAGATCAAAACTCGCAAGTGTACGAGTAGTCGCAAGTATTAAGGGTGAGTACATATATTCGTCTCCACAAGGACTAACAAGCTAATACGTAATCTAGTTTCAATTAACTATTTCATTGACAATTAAAAAAGACTAAAGAGTACGATTTTTATTTGGTTTTTGTTTAAGATTACTACCAATTTACGAATGTAATGACTAAATTAACTAAGAAAAATAAACTAAAGTTGTGAATGGATGGGAAAAAACATAGATCGAGACACTCATACTCACCACTAGTTATGACATGGACCTAATTGTAAATCTAAGGTCAAACCTGGACGTTGTTGCTAATCAAGATTAGACTGTATACCCTAAGTCTCTTACGAGTAAATAGGGAATGCTAATTAATGCTAGAATCCTCTCTCATGTGAAGCTATACTATTTCTTAATGCTTAATACCAAATTACACTCACACGATTGCCTTATTAGTTTAGCTATTCCGAGTCTTCAACTCCAAAAGCCATAAATTACCCATAGTCCAATACCAAAACCCTATTTCAGATGTAACCTAATAATTAATTAACCCTACGGATGTGGCCACCATACAATAATTTAAGCATAAAGAACAAGGATAATTACAACAACAAAAATTCCTATTTATTTAAATTTAAATCCCTAACTCATACAATTAAAATCCAAATTATAAACTAGGATTCATACTTTGAGTATCTCAAACTACTAATAAATCAGTTCATGACGGCATAAAATAAAACAAAAGCTAAGCGAGTCATAATTAAAGACATAAGGGTAAAAAATGAGATTTAAATTAATTATGATGACAAAGGTGTAAAATAAGGTGTTGTGGATGAACTCTTTACTTCTTGTCCTTACTCTCAACGTTCCAAGTTGTAAATATGATAAGTGGTCTATTTTGAGGCTAAAAACTATTGTATATAGTCTCTAACCACGTTTAGCTAAATTGGGGCACCTTAAGTGAATCAAAGGTGTCACAACAGACTTTTCTAAATCTAGATAATTTTGGGTCTTGTTAGTAAAACGTCCACAACTTTTTCAGTTCAACTCAAAATAGTGAACTGTTTCTTCTCACTCAATCTACACTCGTAGTTATATATTGAGCTCGAATTTCATAATATGAATATTCACTATTTATGAGTTATGACCTTTGAAATTTGATATAAACATTTTGGTAGCAATTCATATCCGGTTTTAAATGGACTTCTTGGCTCCTTTTGCGGCTCTTTAACTTCCTGGCTTCATCCGGGGTCTAAAATCATCCATGTACCTAGGATCTTCACACTTCACACATAAATTATCTCAAATTACTCAAAAACACATATATCATCCAAGTTTAGTTATAATTCAAATAATGTCAAATAAAGGGATAAATCCCACAATTAAACTAAAAAAAATCTAACCTAAGTGATGTCTAATTAAGTCTATAAATTCATCACAAAAGGAGAAACATCAACAACTCAACAAAATGATCAAACGTTTAGCTGTAAAGGCCATCATGCCTAGTAAGTACAACATAATCTCTCTTTATGACTTGGAGTTTCTAAATTTTTCTTCACATATTCTTCAAGATGTCATTGATCAAAAGTATTATGAGCATTGGGAAAGACCAAAGAAATTGCAATAACAATACCACCATGAATATTTTAGACAAACAACACATCACGACATGCAATGTGCAAAGCCAAAAACTTCAAAAAATGAGTCAAGTTTTCGGTGTCTTTGAACCTCACCATTGAAAAAGCAATAGGAAATAGACCTGTAAAAAAGTTTTAGATATTGTCATTCTCTATAAATAATGGGTTATATGGCCACAAAGTAGTGGGTTATGTCATAAAAATATTGGGTTGTTTTCATAATTATAATGGGTTGTTAGCATTAAAGTAGTGGGTTGAATAGAATACCACAAAATATCTACCTTAATTAACATACTTTGCAGTGGCAACCAATAAACGCCCTTCATACTTGTTTATAGAATATATAACATCAAGTAACAACAATGGGAGACATGAGTCAAAATCTAAAAGGCACCAAAAGAAAAAGGAAAATGCATAAAAGTTCGAGTCACGGTTTCACATTAAAGTGCAATAGCATCAAAAGGATTGTCAACCTCCAAGTTGTCGATATAAGATTAAATCTGGTTATAGGCTAACACAACATGCCCACAATTTTCAATTCAAGCTTTATTGACAACCCCATATATAACCTTGTAAGTGATGACATATTTGTAGTCGTATTTCAGCAAGTTCATTCTATGCCCGAGCCTTGTATCTAGTTTTGAATGCACCTCGTCATAGTAATATCTTTTATCACATCACTAGAGAGGCGGTCATTCGACAATTATCTTTGTGAGGTCCACAACTGTGATGTTTGACAAACTTCCTCAAGTACACCTTTTGATTACCTTATTAATTGCATCGTACAAATACCATTTGCAACCAGTAGATTTCTTGAAATAAGTATACATACTAATCCTTGTCGGCCTATAATGCCCTAAATCGAAATGATAACCGGTCTCACAAGAAAATTTCAAAAGTATGCACCTGAACTCTTTCATTCAATCATGAAAATATTGTTCGGTTTATTTTAAAGCTACATTCCACACATTTATCTTCAAAACCCTTTCCTTATGATGACAATCCGTTTCAACAACCTCATCTCTCTATCATCATCGTCGAAAAAATGGCGTACATCACATAGAGTTGAGAAAGAGGGTACGAACATGGTTGAACCTACATAAGGTAGAGATGAATGCACAACTGCAATAATCGACCCACTTATTAAGTTTTCAAATTCAAACACAAGGATATGATACAACCACCAAATGGTCGTGCCAAAGTCACCCTCACTTACAGTCTTGCACTTTCGGTGCTCACCAAAATAATAAAAGTAATCAACATACTTACCATCCAATATGGGCCATGTGGCAACAACATATTTTATGATAGAGTTAAACGAATCGGATAGTCAAAATAATTTATGCGCTTTCTTATTGAGGTATTTAGAGTTCGGCAAGTACATTCAAAATCACAACTTAACATGTAAGTGCACAAACCAACAAAAAACAAAATCTAGAAATTACTAAAAAAATAAAAACATTCATAAATATTAGTGGGTTCAAAGAGTAAAAACAATTAGCTATATGACCAAAATAATGAGTTGTCAATACAAATTAGTGGAGTTACAATATAAGATCAACATGTTGATAAGACAAATCAGTGGGTTGATTATACAAACTCATTGGTTGGTATCGAAAATTCAGTATTTCACCATTTACCGAAAAAAAGTATGAACATACTAATGTATTCTTAACTTCAACACTTTCACAAAAATATACAAAGACAAAAATAAAATAAAATATAAGAAGTACAACTACATAATATTAACTAACACACCTATAAATATATTAAATCATTCTAGAAACTGCATCACTATTACAGATCCAATAAAAAATTCGAAAGCAAAATTTATAAGAACAACTAATAATGGAATACTAGATTTAGAAACCTAATATAAAACACAATCAATGCAAAAAATACATGTAAAAGAACACGTATTGAGCTAAAAAATCAAAATACAAAAATAATTAAACTCTTAGTATGTCCATAGTTTTGTTAGGAAACTAGATAAACATAACACCCATGATGAAATTAAAAGGAAATAAAATTAATGGTAGAGAATATACCTATAAAAATAGTTACTTCTTGTTTTATAGATATTTAAATGAAAACTATAAATTCTGATGAAAGAAATGAAATATATATATATATATATATATATATATATATATTTATTATAGACCAAAAATATGAAAAATAATGTCATTTGATCTCCTCTAAATTGTTAATTCTACCTTTAAAAAATTGCTACACATAATTTTTGGATATATTTTAATTTAATTAATAAAAGGAGTTAATTAGCTAGTAATTCATAAATTTAATCTTAATAAAATTAAAATAAGTATATCACAAAAATATTAATTTTTTTAAGAAAGAAAAAAAATTAATTTTTTTTATTACATAAAAAAACCATTTTAGATTCGAAATTATTAACTTAGTTTGAACCTGTATAACTAGATTAAAAAATTAAGATTCTGCAAGTGAATTAATTCGAAATGGTTAAAAATAAATTAAATTTATTGAGTCTTAGAATCATATTTTTGAATCTTTTATGCCATTAACTTTGTTCTTTCTCCTTGTCTAGGATTTTAGCTTTACATTTCTCTATATTACTATAAACTTCTGTCTAGAAGTGTAGAATGATTTCAATGTAATGACCTAAATTTAGTCAAATCAGAAGAAGTCATGCGAGTGAGGTCCATCAACTAACCAGCTGTCACATAACATAACATACGATAGTACTACTACTACTAAGAATATCATATCACCTCCATGTTTAACGTTTTACGGATATGATAAAAACAAAAACAATGTAAAGAAAGAAAGAGAAAATGAAAGATTGTTTATTTTATTTTATTTTTGTGTTTTACACCCATAAAGCCCACATTGGGTCAGTGTTAGCAGTAAAGCAAATCAAATCTCTTCCCCAGTTTGTCTTCTCTTCTCTTCTCTTTTCAGTTTCACCTTTATAGACCAACATCCTTCTCTTACTCTCCTTTGCTCCCCTTTCACTATTTATACATACATACTCACCCATCTCCTATTCATAATAACCAAATTACAAAGCTATAATGACTTTATTATTCTCTCTTTTCACTCTTCTTCTTCTTTTCTTGATAACCATGTTGGTTACTTCACAAGACTCGCCAGTGCCACCACTAAACGCGGCGGAGCAAGAGGCGGTTTATAGAGTTCTTGAGTCTATTAACTCAGAGATTTCATGGCGGTCCGAATACCCAGATGACTTATGCTACTCAGCCCCTCACGGCGTTGTCTGTGACATCTTCACTGACGACCAAACCGGCTTATATACAACCCACATCACGGAGCTAAGCTTCGGGTATGTTTCAGATTACTCAGCTAACCCACCTTGCTCAACCACCGCCACACTCAACTCCGCCCTCTTTAAACCCTTAACTCACCTCAGAAAACTTTTCTTCTACAAATGCTTCACCCAAAACCCTGTCAACTTTCCTGATTTTTCTTCCGTTTCATCTCTTGAAGAATTAATTTACATCGAAAATCCAGCTTTAGTTGGTTCCATCAGTGGCAGTATTGGTAAATTAAGCAGCTTAAGGAGGCTAGTTTTAACTGGTACTAACGTCTCAGGCAGCATCCCACACACGTTTGACTATTTGACCAACTTAGAGCAACTTACACTGTCAAGAAACAAATTCAACGGCACCGTTTCGATGACATTCGAAAACTTAAAAAAGTTGAAGATTGTTGACTTCAGTCAAAACAAATTTGCAGGTAAAGTCCCTGAAAGCATTGGAAATTTAACACAGTTGTTAAAGCTTGATCTAAGTTTCAACGCTTTTTCCGGAAAAATCCCTGAAACTTTGAAGTATTTAAAAACGTTACAGTTCTTAGATTTGAGTTACAACAAATTTGGAAATTTTGGGATACCTTTATTTTTAGGTGAAATGTCAAGTTTGACTGTGGTTTATTTGAGTGGGAATTATTTAGGAGGGGTGATTCCAGAAATATGGGAAAAGTTAGGGGGTATAATAGGATTAGGATTGTCTTCAACAGGGGTAATTGGAGAAATTCCAGCTTCAATGGGGGTACATTTGAAAAAAGCATGTTATATTGGGCTTGATAATAATAAACTTGAAGGGACAGTACCTAAAGAGTTTGAAGGATTAGAGTTTGTGAATGAGTTAAATCTTGAGAACAACAATCTGACTGGAAAAGTACCTTTTTCTGCTGAATTTGTGTCAAGGCTGAAGGAGAAGTTAAAATTGGAGGGAAATACAGAGCTTTGTGTAGATGGTAGCTTGCAATTAGGTCGGCTAAAGGTTTGCAGTCAAGAAAACGACGTTGCGAAATCTGATTTAGTTTCTGGAGGCTCTAAATATCCGCGTGGCTCTTATTTATTATTGCTTTTTGGGTTTTTGTTTCTTTATATTTAATGGTAAATTGAGGGAATTTTTGTAATTATTTTGGTCAATTGTTGATAGGGGAATTAATTCTATGTAATTAGTTTCAACGAATTATAGAATACTGGTAGGAAAATATTAATGAGTATCTTTTTGAGTAATTTTTGTGTATGCTTTGATTGCTTGATTAATATTGCATATCAATGCTTTTCTTTTGTGGTATGACGTGAACGATATAACATGGGAGAGGACTTATGTGTGCAGTTTCTAATAGTGTAAAATCTGTTGTGAGTTTGTTTAGGAGGTAGTAATGATTGCAATAGCGGATAAATAATACTAGAAGATTTTTTGTTTTGGATGGAAGAAGAAATCATTTGTACAAGATGTAGGATCAAAGTTGTAAGGATGGATGAATAATGATATTGACATAATCAGGGATGGGAAAATTTTGGGAGGCCTTAAGTTTATTAATTTTTTCTTTTAAGTAAGGATGACAATTTTGTTTCTAAAGAGGCCTAGACCTTAATTGGTGTATAAGGTACATCCATCCTTGCTCATAATTCAAAAATAAATAAAAATCAAGTTATTAAATAAGGATAAAAACTCGTGCAATCAAGGTTTTTTTTTCCAAAAAAAAAAAAAGCCAATTAGAGATTAATGCGTATTAAAAAACTTATTTAAAAAAAGATGCCTATAATAAGTTTTTTTATAAAAAACAACCACATCCCAAACTACCCTTATAATTAACAATTAAAAAAAAGAAATTAGAAAAAAAACAAAACAAAAACTAATAAACACACGCGAACGTCCGTGATTTTTTTTTTAAAATCGTCATAACTAATTCTAAAAAAATCAAAAAAATCAAAAATTTATATATTTGGATAAAGCAAATTAATATTTACGTCTATGATTTTTTTCAGAATTTTTTGAATTTTTAGACTTTTTGAATTTTTTTGAATTTTTTATGGAATTCCATGTTTTAAACATGGAATTCTATGTGTTGATATAAGGAATTTGTTTTCCGTAGACACAAAATTCACTGTATAAAATATGGAATTTCATGCTTAAAACATGAAATTCCATTTTCTACGAATTAAAAAATTAAAAAAATCAAAAAAACCAAAAAAACCAAAAAATTCAGAAAATTACGAAAAAAATCATAGACGTAAATATTAATTTGATTTATCCAAATATGATTTTTTCCGATTTTTCTGATTTTTTTTGAATTAGTTATGGCGTTTTTAAAAAATTTCACGGACGCGCACGTGTGATGAAATTAGTAGTAGGGGGTGGTGGTTGTGGTGGTAGAGGTGGTGATGGTTGTGGTGGCTGTAGTGGTGGTGGTGGTGTTTGTGATGGTGGAGGTAGAGGTTGTTGTGGTGGTGGTGGTGGTGGTGGTGGCGGAAATACCCTATTATTTGTTTAAGATTTAAAAATAAATATTTTATTAAAAATAAAATAATATATTTAATAATAAGGATAGTAAAGGTATAAAAATATAAAGGGGATGTTTTCTATAAATAATTGTTCTATTAGGCATTTATCTCTAAATAAGAAAATTAGAGGGTTAAAAAAATTAAAGACATCATTAAAGAGGCATTTATCTCTAATTACTAAAAAAAAAAAAAAGATAAGGATAAAAACCATCTGTAATTTCTGATTGAACATGGTGTCCTAATTCGTAATTTAAAAATTATATTGAGATAATTTTTTTCGAAAAAACAAACCAACTATGAGATGCTTGGTCTAGTTTTATTGGTCAATTTGAATTTTTTCTACATATAAATGTTTTAACGGGTAAGAATTTTCTTTTAAAAGGTTCGGTGTTAAAATAAAAATAAATCTACAATATAGTAGTATTAAAAAAAATCATGCATTTTCTCTAGCCACTCATCTCTTCACTTTTGAAAAAAATCCTCACCACCACCCCCTTAATCCATTTCCCTTGTTGATTTTCAATTTCCCTTATTTGATATTTTTTTAAGTCAAAACCTTGATTAATTCACTTTCGCATGATAACCGTGATTATCCTTTTCTCATGCAATTATATTCCTTAGACCCTCTTGATATTCCTTTATTTTTCTTTCTTTTTATTGGTTCCATTTGAGCCGTTGAGTTCTTCAACTAAAGCATACATTATCATTAACGGTTAGTATCAACGTGTTAATGAACGTTCCATTTTTAAACACATTTCTCCTTTTTTTTTTTTTGTCAGAATACATAAAATTACATAGATTTAATATTACAATAGTTGGCAAGAAAATTAAAAGAGCTAATAATAGAAAAATCTTTCTAATCTGATTAGTCCATCTTTCTTCTAGTGCCTTTTGCTATCACATCAGCAATAACGTTATGTTCTCGATTAATATAAGATATTTTCCATATCAGGAAGTCGTTCAACCATCCTTTGATTTCTTCAATGATTGGGATAAGACTCCAATAAAGTCCAACATGTTTATTAATTCCTTGAACAAGTTCAAGGTTGTCAGAGTAGAACGAATTACTCTGAAATCTCTTTGATCTGGCCGACCTGAGAGCCAAAAGATGAGCCCAAGCTTCCCCTTCGATTATATTTTTAACTTTACACCGGATTGCTTTCCTCTGACAAAAAACACATTTCTCCCAAAATCTTTTCATAATCTCATTTCATTCAAGTTATTTTAATTATATTCTAGGTCGAATCTGGCCAGAGGAGGGGGCGGCCCCAAATTTGTTCCAATACTTTTTTTTTTTGAAAAAACATTAGGAAAACAATATAGCCTCCTTTAACTATCAGTTTCTTGTTATCTAAATATTAAATCTTTTAATCAACCATCAAAATTATAATCTTTTACAAACTAAAATCCATCTAATTTTTTTTCAACTTACACGCGACCAACTGTATTGTCACATGTTTTCGTTCTTTCTGACCAGCAAAGCTGGTGATTGGCTTGATAGACAACCACCAGGTACACTTAATACTTGGCCAGAACTTCAAGCCACGTTCTTTAACCATTTTATTCGAAGAGTATGAGATTAAAAGATCAGATGGAGCTTGCCAAGTTTCGCCAAGAGAATGAAGAAAAAGTAGGAGACACGTGAACAAGGTTTCAACAGAAGTTAGCTAGATGTCCACTTCACGGTTATTACCCTATCTTTACAGTTAGCAATGTTTTATCAAGGTATTAATACAGAGAGTAGATTGAGGGTAGATAATCTTGGAAGAGGAGGATTTGTGTCCATGGATCATGCAGAAGTCGTAGAAGGTATGGAACGTATTATAGAAACAGAAAGGAGTTGGCCACTTTCGCGAGTTCCTATTACAAATACCAAAGGTCCACTTCGATTAAATGCAGAGATTGCTAGTTCAGCTCAATAACCGTATTAGAGAATAAGTCAAAGAGATTAAGCTTGAGATGCAAAGACGTCGGAATTTAGCAGCAACAAATGTAGTGCAAGAAGCACAAGGTTGTCCAAAGTGTGAGGTACCGAATCATACATGGGAAGAGTGTGAAGGAAATCCATCATTTGTTTATTTCATATCCAACCGAGGAAATTACTAATTTACGAACAAAAATCATTCGGGTATGCAGTATTCAAATCCACAAGGGCCGCTAATCAAGGTAACTATCAACCTCGTCCCTAGAACAACTCTTACCAACCAAGAGGTCAAGGTCTATATCAAGGAAATCAGAATTTAATAGACCTACTCCTCCATAACAACCTGTAAATGATGCTTATACCGACAATTTAGCTCAGAATGCTTTACCACAACATCCTCAAGAGGAAGTAGTGGGAGATAAGCAATTAAAGAATTTCATGGTCTAATGACGAGTAATATTCGTACACAAAACGAGAAGTTAAGAAAACCAAAGGCTTCAATTCAGATCTTAGGTACACAAGTAGAGCAAATGAGCAAAGTTTTAACGAATATTGTGGAAGCAAAAGAATTGAAAGCCATTGAAGGAGGTGATGCCAATGTTGGGTTCGAAACTTGTAAGACAATTTGCCTTGAAATAGAAGAGAAAGAGAAGTACTGCATGCTGCAGAAATTGTCGTAGAAGTTCTAGAAATTGAAGAAGAACCAACCAAGTCTAGTCCCGAAGACTCTAACTTTTCGGAAGATCCGGATTTGTCTGAAAGATCTGAGTTTATAGATCTTCTGTGAGATATGCAAGAAGAAATTAGATCGGTTATTGAGCTACAAGCTACTAGAGCTAAAGAGAATAAGGAAGAAGCCTCAAAAGAGAAGAAAGAAGAAGTTGCACCAGTTGTGCAAGAAGAAAAAGAAGAAGAGAAGGTGGGCTCGCCACCAATTGATCAAACAATGTCACCAACTATTCCTAAAACAAATCTAAAGGTTGACATTGAAATCAAGACATTTGTAGAGGCATATAGTTCAAAAAATATCAACACCCAGATGCTTGAGATTGCGAAGAAATGGCTTACACCGCAACAAGTTTTCACACAAGTTATTCTAAAGAAAGAAGCGAGTTTAGAAGCCAGAAAAGAGACTGTGGCTCATACTGAGAGAGTCTCGAGAAGATTTGAAAATGAGTTACCATTAAAACTCAAAGATCCAGGAAGATTTAATCTTCCTATTCAAATCAATGTTATGCTCAAGATGAAGGTCATGTGTGATGTGAGTTCGAGTGTGAATCTGATGCCGAAGTCTGTGTTCGATAGGCTTGGGCTGGAGAAGACTAAAAAGCTCCACTGAAGTTACAATTTGCTGATAGCTTAGTGGCAAAGACATGTGGAACAGTGGAGGACGTTCATGTCCAAACAGGTAATATCACCATCCCTACTGACTTTGTTATTCTTGATTATGATGCACATAAGTAGGTTCCAATCATACTTGGAAGTCCGTTCTTGGCCACAAGTCTAAGCATCATCAGCTTCCAAGAGGGAACAGTTACCCCCCGTTAGGGTTGTAAATGAACCAAGCCGCTCACGAGCAGCTCGAGCTCGGCTCGGAGAAAAGCTCGTTCGAGATCGGCTCGAATATAAACAAGCACAAGCTCATGCTCCATTTTAAGCTCGATAAATAAACGAGCCTGCTCGAGCTCGGCTCATGAGCTCGTTTAAAATTATAAAAATTATAAATTAATATATTATCTACTTATAAGTATATTGTTAAACCTTAAACATCAAACTGGATATTTTTAATTTCTTCAGACATTCATTTTTTCATTTATGTTATGTTTCATATTTTCGTACCACACACTCCGTATATAACCAAAAATTCATGAAAGTCCCATTTCAACCATAAAAAACAAATTGTTCATGAGAAACTCGTGCTCGACTATAATAAAGATTATTCTATAAGTTAAACAAACAAGTTCTAACATTTCTGATTTGGATCATTGGAAGCTCAAGCTCGGTTCGTTAAAATTTGAGCTTGGCTTGACTCGGCTCGGCTCGAGAAATTAATCAAACAAGCCTGTACATCTAGTATTCGGCTCGACTCATTTACAGCCCTACCCTTTGTGCTAAAAACGTGTCCGAGACATTCTATGTCTGGGGTAAGAAACCAAGGAAGTTAGATCCCACAGTTCCTATCATCCACAACCTTTCACATCAAAGTCCCAGAAGAAATCCACATAAAACCTGTGGATACTAGACAAATGAGTGAGTTTGGGGTCGTCCATGAAGTTGTATGGAAAGCCCGCAAACCCGAGAATAGGTCACGAAGTCACAAAGATTCGTGGATAGGACCATTCACAGTCACGGAAGTTGTTTCAGCTAAAGTGATAGAGATCAGGACCAAGAGGGGCATTAAGCGGATATTAGTGGACGTTCATAGCCTTGCTCGTAGCTGGGGAGGCTATATACGGAAATTTTGATAGAGGTAACGCCTCTAACTTTGAAAGACGTTAAACAAAAGTGTTGTACGGGAGACAACTCACAATTTTTTTTTATGTTTAAGTTTTTGTTTAGATTAGTTATTTTTAGTTGATATTGCATATTTGAGGAAGGTATTAGTGTTTTGTGATGTTTAGGTACTTAAGAAAATCAAGTTCGGGAGAAAAAGAGCAATCTTCAGAGAAAATCTGACCCTCCTGCCGGCTAGCCGGTGATATGACCGGTATGCCGGTGGGGGTCAGACCGTTACAACGGGTCCTAAACCAGGTCAATTGTCGAGGAAAAAATAAAACAATCAGACCGGTAAGCTGGTCAAAACCACCGGTATACCGGTGCACCCAAAATTGTCACAACTGTACGAAAATCAGGTACAATGCCGAGGACTACTAGACAAAACCGTGTGCGCGAATGACAACACGATACAAGACTGGCTAGACGGTGAATACCACCGGTATACCGGTCAGCGCCGCTGGAGAATTTTTTTTAGGGTTTAAAGAAGAAAGAGGTATGTTATATCACGAATTTTGTATCCTTTACACCTCCTTTCTTCCCCAAAGCTCTCCCAACTCCATTAAAGCTTCTATAAACCTTCACTAAACATCAAAACACTACCCAAGTCCCTTGGTAATTGTTAGGTCGCCTCTTAAGTCCACCCAGAAAGGGTTTAGGAGGAATTTGGAATCTTGGCTACTTATCTAAGAGCTTTAATCACCCTTATTAACTAGTAGAAGAAATATAAGGATTAGTTCATACTAGCAAAAACTGAGCTATAGTTTCTCATCTTATTCTTAAATATTTAATTATTTGTTTTTAATTTTAGTTTAATTAATCATATCTCCTCAAATCAATCATTCATATTTATTTTCCTGTCTTTAACTATTTATTACTACGCTTCCTTGTTAAATCCATTCGTATAACATACTAACTACCTGAGAACGAATCTTTACTTATCATAAAACTTTCGTACGACTTGTGAATTTTGCAGTGAGTACCGTGCTCGGTTAGGGTGTTTAGTTGCATCTTCATTATCTTATTTTTATCACACCTTAGCCGACACCAGAATGGTTCTATAATTGGAATTAGTGCTACTCGATTTAGGTCATATCTAACTTTAAATATGAGTTTCTTTTCCTCCAAAGTACACTTGCCATATTTTTTGGTTGGGTAACGGTTGCATAGTAATGAAAGGAAAAATTGTACACTATCTAAGATTTACCAAACCAGGCCTGAAGGATTAAGGTAGTATCAATCTATGCACTATAATCTACCTCAAAGAGTTACAAAGTAGTCTCACACTAAAACCAAGAAGACATGACGAGGGAACAAAGCAAAAAACATAGGAAAAATTGTACACTATCTAAGATTCACCAAACTAGGCCTAAAGGCTTAAGGTAGTATTTATCTATGCACTATAATCTACCTCAAAGAGTTACAAAGTAGACTCACACTAACATCAAGAAGGCATGACGAGGGAACAAAGAGAAAAACATTGAAAAAGTACACCACTTAATCTCCTTGACAACCACTTACTTTGTTGAAGGCCCACCTCTCATTGTAAGATTATTTCTCGTCCTCTAAATACAATAAATAGTAGTTTCAAAAGCTATCCCCAAAGCTTTCCTTCTCCAATTGTAAGGGTCTTTAACTTCTTAAACCAATTCAGTTCACTTAACAAAGTACTCATATCCTTAATAATCTCAACCACTTCTTAATTTTATTCCAAACATCCCTAGTAAAAGCACATTCAAAATAAAGATACTTATGGATTCGAAATTCTCACCACACAATTCACAAAGTGATTCAACTCCATATAACTCATCCTATCCTTCATCTTAAGCCTCTTGTGTATCGTCATATACACAATAATAACATGCTTAGGGATAACATAAGAGTTCCACACAATATTAGTCCAAGATTTAACAAAAGCCCGACACAAAAGATGTCATATAGTTTCTTGAATAAGACATAAAACTCACCACTAGGAGCATCATTAGCAATTGAGAGATTGTTGGTCGGGGTGTACCACCGAGACAAAATATTCTTTCGTATCTCACTTACATGAGAAATCTCAATCTCATCCTTCAACTTCCAAATTTGTTTCAAGAGAGGAGAATCCAATTTCTTAACTTGCCACTCGCAAATATTAACATACTTGAGGTATTCACCAAGAATTCACTTAATCCAAAATGAATCTGTTTTGTCAACTATCTTCCATAACAATTTCATAAGTAAAGCTTTGTTTGAAATTCCTAAATCTTTAAACATGGCCCACCTTCATCTTTTGGAGTAACATTTAATTTGAAGCGATTTTCCATCATAATAGAAGGTTCTGTATATACTCGTAATACGATCCCATACACAAATCAGAACCGCAAAGATAGAAAACCAAAAACATATTACCTTTTGAAGAACCGGTCTAATTAGTTCCAATTTTTTCGCAAATAAGAGAAGTTTCCTTCCAAACTCTTATATATCCCTCCAATTTATCAATGAGAGACTTATAATCCCTGGAACGCAATAACAAAGCACCAAGAGTAACACTCGAATAATGCAATGACATGGACCATTTTTCTAATTACGTTTGTTTCCAAGATATATTCAAGTAAATATTTGTTTTTATCACATTCAAATGAAGGTTCAAACATTCCTCAAAAACCTTCAAACTATCCATGAGAATTTTAATTAAGTCATGATTACTTTTAGAAAATAGTATTAAATTATAGATAAATACAAGATGTGTAATTTTTATTTTCCAACATTTAAGATGATACTTGAATTTTTTTTTATTTGTATTTTAATTCAAAAGTCTGAGATTTGTATTCTTGTTTAACATTTAGAAAATACAGTTTTCATGGCTAAATACTATGATTATAGAGATGCAGTTCTCAAGGCTATCAATTTTTCTAGTCCCATCTTCGAGCGAGAATCAAGATCTATCTTAGAAGATATTAAATGTTAGTTATAGAGTTCTCCTCGTATAAATTGTTAAAGTTTTCTCTAGATGTCCGTCTTTTTTGATTGATTTTTAAATAATACGGTTAGATGGTTTTGCTCCTAAGGGGTATTGGCTGATTCCATACCCTTTTGCAGGTTTATTAATATAGTGTACTTAGTCTAAAAAATAATTAAAGTAAAGCATTGATAATTCACAAGCAAATATTTCAATAGAATGGGAATTGAAATTGAAGAGGATAATAGTTCTATAATGATTGGTGTCAAACATGGTCGGATTATACAAGTTTCTTTGTATGGATGAAAATTTCCGTATTTGTCTAAGCAAGTTTCTAGCTAACGAGAAGAAAAAAGGAACACCTTTGAAATTGAACCTAAGTTCGCTTACAGAAGTTCGCTACTCTCTTTTTCCATTCGTTCTTCTGTTTTCAAACTTGTAGTTGAAGTTTGATCAGAGTCCTCGTGTTTTGATTTCACTGAGGATTCAGAGTCTGCTCCTACATCAGTATTTTGAGAATTGTGTTTGTTTCTTCGTGATGATCGAGTTGACCCTTCCCCAATATTTTCCTTAGACTTCTTTCTTCGAGACTTCTTTGGGGCATCTGTGACGTTTGTGGGAGGTAAAAGGGAATCACCACCACTTCCCTCTTGTTGCTGAGTTTGACTTTTCCTGCTAGTTTTATCTTTTTCCGATGAGTCCTTTGATCGTCTTCTCGGCTTCTCTTTTCTGGGAGAACCTGTCCCGGATAGTTCTGATGAAGGACCACGCCTTGATGATTTTGGCATGTCCGGTAGATCTTTGCCTGAGGAATCTATTGGCCTAGAACCCCTTCTGCTTGAATCTATCAACCATAACAATACAAACATTTAAAATAAATAAACATTTATAATATTCATTTGCATGTAAGTGTAACCAACCTTCAGAATCCCATTTAACTGCAGGACTGCTTTCCTTATTGCCATGAAGAGTTAACGGTCCTGATTGACTCCCTGCAGCCATTGGTCCTGGTTCAATCCCACCCGTTGATGCTAGTGGTCCAGATTGAACCCCACCTCCAGGTGATGCTTCAAAGTCCTTCATCTGCATAATTATACATGATATGTTCAACTCATGTCTTTCTAATTCAGGATCATCAGGAGTGGCATATATAGTTGGAATAATTAAAAACAATGATTAATTCGTACCCAGCTTGGTGAATCAACAGTTGGTCCATCCCAACCTATGTGAGCCACATGCTTTACATCTGTAGGAAATCCGATTTCCATACATTGTTCTTTCCCATTATCATCTGTATTAAAAAAATACATTTCGCTTCAGAAATATAAGATTATTTAGAAATATGCATGGCAAATAATATTAATTACTCACCAAATACTCGCGAAATGTATCTTAAGCCTTTCAAAAGACCTTTTACTTTCGTAGTCGACATTTATTATTATCCAATATAATATTCCTATCTTATTATTTTTAAATCAGCAACGCATTCTCCACCACCTTCACGAGTTAATCTGGATCAATACAAAAACAAATGAAAATCATATTAAACTTTGATATCATGAAGTCCAGGATCCAACTAGTGTGATAAAATATGAACCTTCTCTAAAGCATTCAACAATATGTCTTGAATTCCATCAAAAACCATTCAATATGAAAATTCAGATTGAATGATTGAATTCAAAACTTGTTGAATAAGATGCACATAGAAGAGAGTCAAAAGAAAGAAAATGGAAAAGATGGGGGAATTTTGGTAAAAATTCCGAGCTGGCGGGTTTTGACTCTCCTATGTGAATGGTGTGAATGGCGATGAGAGAGATTAAACAAAGAGTCTCTTTGAGAGAGAAAAAATTGTTAGTTAAAGCCAAGCAAACCTTTCGTGAATTCAATGGCAATGCATTCCTAATTGTTATTAACCATTAGTTTTAAACCAGACGTGTCTAAGGTAATATACACAATTAACCAACCATTTCTAATAATAGAGTGGTTCATATCACGTCTTTCTCCTACATCATAGAAGAAGCTTTCTTTCCTAGGAAATGAGATTGTCTGCCATACAAATAAAATCACCTATATTCCATAATTATTTCTTTGCATCAATGGGAAAAATATTGGCATGTTTTTAGACCATGCTTTCAAATTTCATAATTTTTTGTCCAGTTATTTAGTAGCATCAAATCTCCTTTCGTTTTTATTTGTTCCAAAATGTAACTATTTTATTAATTAATAAGTTCAAATATTACCAATAGTCTTCAACAGAAAGGCGAATATAACAATTGAAATACATAGATTCACACCTAACTACTACACTAGGCGTCTAGGCCTAAGCTCTAATAGATAGACAACCCTCTTTGCATCTCGCCATTTCCTTGGATCTTTCAACAAAATTCGCATCAACTGAAAGGAGGAAATATGAAACAAATATCTTGGAGCATAACTACTGAGGTTGATGAATTTTATTTATCAAAAGAGACACTAAAAGATCATAGTAGCTTGATTAATAAGTTAATTACTTTCGTTTAACGGGAATAAAGTGAGAGATACAAGGCTCGAACTCTTCCCTGACACTACAAGAAATAGTAGCATTAGCGGGGAAGCTATTGCGGCAACAACTAAAATGACCTCTAATGATATTTTTAAAAACCAAAACGGCCTCTAATTATATTTTTAGCGGCAATATTTGCCGCTAAAGATAAAGTTAATAGAGGCAAAAACAAATAATTTGCTACTAAAGGTACCTTTAGCGAGAAACTTATAGAGACAACAAATAACGACTATTAGCGGCAAAATTAAGATTTTTAGTATTAAATTTTTTGCCGCTAAAGATACAATTTCTTGTAGTGTGAACATGGGTAACCTAATTCTAATTTACTTGAAAATATACATGAGGAGGTCTGCATATTCCCGTAGGATTAGTCGTGGTATGCATAAGCTGGCCTGGATCACCACGCACCAAAAAAAAGAAAAGTTATTTAGTTACTAGGGTCGGTCCTCCACTCCTCCTGATATATTTGAGATACAAAGCGAATTTCATAATATGGGGTTTGTATATACATTTAAAATATTATAAAAAAAATTGAAAAACTTTTATTTTAAATGTTGGTATCATTCTGATTTTTCTATTGAATTAATTCAAAAAAAAATATTCGACTCTTCAAATGAAACAAATTGAATAACTTCAATTATATTTTATAAAAGATTTTTTTTTTGGGATGAGATTTAAACCTTAAATCTCTCACAAGAAAATATATCATTTTACCATTTGTTAACTTATGATTTATATTATTTTACTGAATTCAAATATATAACCATATACGTATAAATATTTAATTTCTTCAAAAAAGGACCCTTAAAAAACCAAAATTTTGGGAGCCCAAAGTTGTTGCTTCCTGGACCTATGCCTAAGACCGATCATGTTAGTTACAATGAGTTATTAGTAGCTTACTTGCTGAGATAGTAAACAACCTGTTTTAGTTACTATGGTTTATAAATAACACTTTAACTGAGAAATAACTAAAAATAAAAAGTAATGGTCTTTTTATGACGTATTTGATCGGGGCCAATTGGCACACACCTTGACTAATTCGACAGAAAATACATATCCTCCCATACATATCCCCAGAAAGCAACATTTTCAGGTTAAATTTTCTCTCTTCTCTTTTCGTTTCCTTTCGCTGCAAAAGTTTAAGAAACTCTGTTAATGGATGTTATAAAAATTTAACACGGTACTCCCTCCGTCCCAAAAATAATGTCTACTTAGTATTTTCACACATATTAAGAAATATCATTATTAAATCATACATGTACAAAAATACCTCTAATAAATGTCATCATTAATGATAATGCACACCTATTCCTATACCTAGGGAAATGCAATCAAGTATAAAATAATAATTCAAATAATTATAAATTAAAAGAAAAGTAGGGGTAATAAAGGAAAAAAGTAGAAAATTTTGTCTTGAAATGATAAGTGGACATTATTTTTGGGACACCATATATGGTAATGTGGATATTATTTTTGGGACGGGAGGAGTACCATATTTAACTTGATCTTTTCATTGCAATTTTTTAAAACTTCTCAATTATGTCTTTTTCTTCTACCGGTTTTGTTTGTTCTTTCTTTCTTACGGGAAGACTTCTTAAACCCATATTACCTTCATCCTAGCGAAAATACAGGTGATTCTTTGGTTTAGGCGATCCTAAAGGTGATAACTATTCCTCATAGACACGTTCTATAGAAATCACCCACTCAACCAAAAATAAACTTGATTTTATCGACAACGCCATCTCCCCCCCCCCCCAAACCGTTGACTGGTTTGTTGATGTTCACAACTTGAACAAGAGCTGGTAATCTTGTTTTTTTTTTTTGATCCTAAACTTGATTTCTCAAGACATTCGTGGCAATCTACTATATGTTAATTATGATGTTGGGCTATGGAATGAGCTGAAAATGCAATTTTGAAAAAGTGATGGACCTCGAGTTTTTCACCTAGAACGATCTTTGAACTCTATTTCTCAAGGTACCAACTCGATTTCTAACTACTTTATCCAATTCAAGGCTCTTCTGGATGAATGTTTTCATTTTTTCCCCATGTCTTCTTGTTCATATGGTCATATAACTTTGTACTCTTACAAGCTTTTTAGTATTTGATCGAGCAGAAACAATACGATTTGTGCTTAAATTTCTCATATACCTGAATGATTCTTGTTCTACTATTAGAAGTTAGATTTTGCTCTCTATGTCATTCAAGAAGATATCCAACACTTGTTGATTTCCCATTCTGTACCACCTACTCATGATTTCTTCTCAAAACAAGGTGTAAAATCTTCTTTATATGGTGACAAGAAAAAGACGATTTGAACACTTTGTGGTTTTACTTGGCACACTATATAATTTTTTTACAACTTCATGGTTATCTAACTGGTTGGGCACGACCTAAAGTCAAATGGTCTTTCATTGCATCAACATATGCAGTTAATGGTGTTGTGGCTCTTGATTCTTTTTCCATAAAAGATAAGAATATGGGTTCTTATTCTTACTCTTACACTACAAAGGAATTCAGTAAACTTTGGATGTGGTTCACTCACATCTTTCTTCTTGTTAGTTGATCCACCTTCACTTGTTCATCACGTGTCTAATCTAAATGGTAAATCTATTTTCTACGGTTCCTCTTGGATTCTCAACACGTGAGCAATTGATCATTTGATATTCTCTCCATCTCTTTACTCTATTTCTTCTACTATTATTTCTATACATTTCACTTTGCCTAATCATCATATTTTTCAAACTATTCATATTGGACAAGTCATCTTACTCCTATTTTTCTTCTCAATGATCTTTGTGTACCTTATTTCAGTATAATATTCTATTTCTAAACCGATTAAAGATTCTTCCATTGTTGTTTCTTTCTTTCAATATTATTGTTTTTTTCAAGATCACACAACCAAGAGGATGATTGATATTGTATATGAGAAGCATGGATTGTATTATCTTAATTCACCTCTTACTTTACCTTCTTATTCTGCATTAATTATTGTGTGCCTTTACAGGTGGCATTCAATACTGGGTCGTGTTTATCATGCTAGTCTTCCTTCTTTATAGAAGATAGTTTCTTCAATTTGTTTTCTTTCTTTACCCCTTTGTGACATATGTCATTATAAAAACAAAATAAGCTTTCATTTCTAGTTTTTATGTCTCATTCTTCACATCTTTTTTATTTGATTCATTGTAAAATTTGGGTCCTTTTAGAGTTGTTTCTCATTCTAATCACATATATTTTCTTAACATTGTAGATGATTACTCAAGATGTACTTGGATATATCTTCTTTCAATGAAATATGAAGTTCATAAATATCTTCTTGCCTTTTGTAATCTTACACTCACTCAGTTTAATCTTAAAATCAAAGCTCTCATATCAAGTAATGGCCATTAATTCATCATACCCTACTTTTAATCCTCTTCTGGAATTATTCATCAACTGAGTTATGTTGAAGCTCCTCATCAAAATGACCTTGTTGAGAGAAACACCAACACTTACTTACTACAAAGAGAGTTTTAATGTTCCAGTCTAACTCACCTTTTGAATATTCTTACGACTGCACATATCATTAATAAATTACCTACATATTTAATTCAAAATATTTCTCCTTATGAAATCTTATACAACAAACCTCCTACACTTACTCATTTATGATTATTTGGATTTCTTTGATATGCTTCCACCTTACTTCATAACTGTAGAATCATAGAGGGGGTGAATATGATTAAATCTAATCAATGCCTAATTAAAAATAAAGGTCTTCTAGACTTGGATAGATGAGGTTAACCTAACCTATAAGTCGAGTACTTAAACAAAGATACTAAAGGTGGTCTAAAGAGTTTGTTAAGGGTGGAAGCTAAGTGCTAGGTGTTCTAATAGTTAGTTATGAATCCTAAGATCAATCAAACTTTACTAAAGGGAAGATGATGATTGGTCTAAGGCTAAGGTCCCTTATAGAGTTAAGATACTAAAATATGGGGACCTATATGCAAACTAGGTAAAGGAAAAGTAGTGAGATATAATGGTCCTCTAGAGTATTCTAACAAACACTAATATATTAACATGTAAGTAAAGTTTGATAAAAAATCAAGTAAATATTATTTAAGTGTAAAGCAAAAGATAAGGTTTAGGAGATACACGAGTATTTATAGTGGTTTGGTTTCCCTACACCCACTACCTATGGTAATCCCTATAGGATTTTTAAGCTTCTCCACTAAGAGTCTATTATCTCTTAAATATAAGATATAAAACTTTACACTGAGGTTTTTTTTGGTCTAAATCCCACCGTAAAACCCTGAGACCTTTACCGGTTAAGTCACAACCCAAACTCAAACACCTCAGGCCAAAACCTCTTGTATAATCACATATTGATGTCGCTACATTTGTGATAAATTAATATACTATTGAGACATAATTTGGTAGGGATTTAGTGCTTAATTGTATGATTTATCCCTTATATTTGATATTTTTCATTTAGTGTTTAATCTTGGATTTATATAAATATTTGGAGCATTTTTTAGGTAATTTATGTGTTAAGTGTGAAAATCATAAGTTCGTGAATTATATCAGAACCCAATATGGTGCCAAGAAGTATAAAAGTGAAGAAGGAACCCAGGTCAAGTCATGAAAGGAGCCAAGAAGTCCAGTTTAAGCTCAAAAGAAAATGTTGGCAGGAGTCTCATGCCGACTTGTAAAACTCATAACAAATCATCGGTAGTGAACTAGATGATAAAATTTATACACAAGATAGATCTTGGAGTCTAGTGTACGTGCTGAATAGGGAATCCATTTATGAGTTGTGCCTTGTTAGTTATGTTAATTTCACTAATTAGACCCAAAGTTATCCAGGTTTAGAAGAGTCCATTGAGCCACTTTTAGGCCAAGTAATCCCAACGTGTGCCCCATTTTCTAGGGCTATAAATACATGTTTTCACCAGATAAACCTACCACTTTATCATAACAAAGAGCTAAGAAATGCTTAGAGCAAGGGCAGGAGGCAATGAGTTTAAGAACAACACTTATTTCCTTAATTAGTGTAATTCTTTCTTAAATTATGTACGTTATTTATTTTGATTTCTTTTCTTCCATTTTGACTTAAATTTCTAGTAGCCGAAAAAACTTGGATATGAACCTTAACTATTATCTAGGACTTGTTTGTATGAATTCATGATTTTCTATTTAAATAAGATAGGGATTGTTGTTGTTGTTGTAGTAATTATCTTTGTCCTTCATAATAAATCCTTGTATTATGTAGACATATTTAGAGTTGTTAACTAATAAATTGCATCCTAGAGGGGGATTTGTTAGTGGAACTAGGTTAATTACACCTTTTGGAGCTGAAGACTCAGAAGAGCTAAACTACCCAGGTAATCACATAGGGTTTGAAATTTAGGCGTCTAGATAACATGTGTAGGATTCACTCGAAAGAGGTTCCTATGGTTAGATAGTGGTATCCTACTTATCCAGAAGGACTTAGGGAGACTTAAAAATTCTGATTAACAACAATGTCCCGTTTTCCCTTAGAACTGCAAGAAAGTGCAAGTTATATATAGTGGGGATTACAAGTGTCTCGAGCTACATTTCTCTTCCTCCGTTCATAACTTTACTTTAAGCTCCTTTGTTATTTTAGTATTTAATTATTATGTTAGTAGTAATCTTAACAAAAAACCAAATAAAAATATTTTCTTTGATCTTTGTGTTAACAACAAACAACTAATCCTAAACTAGAGTCATTGATAAACTTGTAAATCCCTATGGAGGCGATAATTTACTTACTTTTATGTTACTTAGAGACCCGTGCACTTGTGGGACGCAACTCCCTTAGTGTTGATTTATTATCACACTTTTAGGAGACAACAAATTTTTGGCACCGTTGTCCGGGATTCACTAGTTAATTGTTTCTATAGTTTAATTTCAGTTTTTGTTGTAAGATTTTATGCTTGTTCTTTGTATTGTTTTGTTGTTAGTGTCCCTTTGCGCATTTCTAATTATTCTTGGAACTTTAACATGTTGATTATGTGTACGTATTACTTGTCAGGTGAGACTTTATGAGACTTGTTGTTCCTTTTTTTTGGATTATAACTTACTTGCTCCTATGGACTTTTTGAGACTTGAGACCTTAAGTTAGTGCTTATTTTTCCATGACGAGAAAACCTTGAGTTGGGTTCTTGATGTCTCGTTTTTGTAATGAATTAATATACTCTTGAGACATGATTTGATATGGGTTTAGTGCTTAATTATGGGATTTATCTCTTATATTTGATATATTTTGTTTTAGTGGTCTAAACTTGGATTTATTTATATTGGGGGTAATTTTTAGGCAATTTGTATGTTAAGTGTGAAACTCTTAGGCATATTGAATATATTAGATCCAATATGATTCCAAAAAATTAATAAATGAAGAAGGAAACCCGATCAAGTCACAAAAGGAGCCAAGATGTCTAATTTAAGCTCAAAGGGAATTACCAGCGAAATGATTTAATCGACTTGTAAAATGCATAACAAATATTTAATAGTGAACTAGCAATATCTCAACGCTTTTAGAAGAGGCGTGATTTGCTGACATCAATTTGTTTTGGTATGAAAATCCATTTCATAATCTCATAATTTGCCAATTATTCACAGACCATGATTTTCTTGGATTGTTGACGGGGAATGCAGGCGTGGGGTGAGTGTGAAGAGATTAGATTGAGTTTTTATGTTTTACATTAATGGTGTGAGTTTGAGTTCTTATATTCTAATGGGGTATCACGGTTAAGAAGAAGGAGAAAATTGGTATAATTTATTTAATTTATATATATAATAATTTTTTATATTTATATTTTTATATAATAATTATTTTAATTTAAATATGTAATTGTAATAAAATTCAAGGGTATTTTGGTCTTTTAATATTATTCTATTAAAAACTTACCGTTCAATTAAAAAGTTTACGAAAAAAATGGGTTGGACACCATCGCTGAAGATGACTCAGAGAGACTCTAAGTCAGTTAAAAAACTCTCTGACCATGCTCGGGAAATTTCTAAGTTAGCTCAAAAAGTTTCTAAGTGTGCCCGAAAAATGACTTAGCATGTTTGAAAAATCACTGAGTGTGTATTTTTATTAAGCATTTTTTATTCAAAATTGAATGAAATTAAAAAAACAACACATATTAAAAGAAATTAATTGCACTATTTTTTAATTGTTACATATAAAAAAATCTTAATAGAAAAGAAAATTAATTAAGAAGATAAATTCGATGAGCCTAGAACAAGAGAAAAACAACAATCTGCTTATGACATTAGCGAGATAACATCCACAACTTGACATCGCTGACGTCATTGCTTCTTCTTTAAAAAACTCGAACCAAAGCTTAGCCATGGAAGTTGTTCTGATCTTCAAATGTTGTGCTTTCCACCGGAACCAACCATGATACTAAACTACACCACTGAACTTCAGAACCCTAGCTTGCCTAAGTTCTTAGGCGCTACACCACTAAGCTTTGAATACCTATTAATGGCTGATGCCGAGCTACATGGCCTCTACCTCTGTTGTTTCCACTCACCACCACCATGACCATGATTGTCGAACCGTAGCTTGACCTTTGCTAAGATATTGACGAAGATCCACCACTACACGAACCAGGAACGGTCTTGACATTTTAGGGGCCTAAGACAAATTTTAAAAATAGACCCTTAAAAAAATTACAAATTACATAAAAATAAAAAATTAAATATTTACTAATTTTTTTATCGTAAATTTAATTATTTAAAAAATATAAAATAGCTGAATAAATATATTTTAGTAGATATAAAATTTATAAAATAACCATAATAAACTAAAAATAATTTAGGAAAGAAAATATACATAACTATGATAATTCTAACAAATATTTAAAAAAAACATAGTCAAGACATTTATTTGATTTGGATTAGATTGGGCCAAAATAGAATTTTTGTAAATAAAAAAAATTGAACCGAGTATTATAAGAATTGGGAGGGAGCCCAAGGCCATGGGCCTTCTCTCAGGACCGGCCCTGACACGAACCACTATAAAACATCACTAAGAACGTCACTTGCTCAGCTATCGACGAAACTCCACCACTACCACTCAAAGCTCCACTTGAACCACCATAATATACCGCTAGGACCCGCCTTCGCGAAACATTGATGAGGCTCGACGAAACCCTAACTCCACCATCACCCGTCTCTGCTAATTCCACCTTTGAACCACCACCACCCATTTTTTGACAGAATTCGGCAAAGGCAAGGATAGAGTTGAGAGGGTTTTATAAAAATTGGACAAATAATAAAGTTTGTGTATGAGTTTTAGGGTTTGTGATATATATATATATATATATATATATATATATATATATATATATATATATATAAATATATAGGGTATTAAAATAATAAATTTTAATTAAGATTTATATGAAAATTTATTTGACTTCTAAATGAAATACAGGAAGGGTTTGGTTTTTAAGTCTTGAGAAGATAAATCTTGAAAAGAGTTTTTCAAGACTGTTGGGTTAAAATCTCTTATACATTTGTTAAAAGAAAAACTCTTATCATTTGGAATAACCAAATTCTACTATGTATGTCCACTAAACATGAGTAATAGTTAATTAAATTTTACAAAATACAATGATATGTTATACGATAACATTCCCAATGACTGAATTCCATGTTGGTAGCTAGTTAAAGGGCCAGACCTTAGAGAATTTACTTGTATTAGATTTAGACCCTTCATTTTCATTTATCACGTTTTTAAAAATAGAAATGTAAGGGCCAACTTACTGGATAGAAGTTTCAAATGCAACTTTTTGCCGGATTACTGGTACTCGATCCTTATCATCGACTGGACCATGTTCTTGTAGATCTTAATCATCTTATAGGTTAAACTTTCTGTATCCTCTCTTTCATTTATATAATATGTTTATTGATAAAAAAGAATTAATGGAAAATTATTCAATTATATAAAAATAATATAATAATAAAATAATGGTGTAATACTAATTAAGGACTGTAACGACACTCAATGACTTTTAGTGCCCGTTTGGGATTGCTTTTTAAAATAATCACTTAAAGTGATTTTAGATCCATAGTAATATTTTAAACTCTAAAAATCACTTTTAGAAAAAGCACTAGATTAGTGATTATTGAAATAATCACAAGTGATTTTAGATATTAAAATATTTTTAAATATTTTTTACAAATATTTAAATTTTAATCAAAAAGCGCTTTTAGCTCCAAAATAATCAATCCCAAACGGGCTCTTAGTCATTAATCCATTTCCGAAAACATAGTCAATGTGAAATTTTCTGGAGTCAACTCTTAAACGACGAATAACTTTTCAGATTTCCTATCTGGATTGTGTTTCTAGAATAACTCTATATTTAATACTAAAGGGCCACGAAATGAGCTGCTTAGAGAAACTATGTGACTCACATGATGTCCAGAGAATATAAAAGTAAATAAATCTGCTTCTGCAGCACAAAGTTGCCCAAATACAATTTATATTAATCATATGGGTTAATTTTTATAATACTAAATTTTTTAGATAAACATCAAGCATATAGATCATAGGAGTAACAAATAAACATGAATTATTTTCTAAACATAAGTAGTTATTTCAAGCTCACCATAGTAAAGTTCTACTATATGGAGAATGTCAAATACAAAAATTATCATAAATAAAAAGCATAATCATATAACTCTTGATAATTGCATATGTCTGAGAACTAAATTTAGTGAGAAAAAAACTGAAATGCCAACTCTGTCATGAATTCTCATTTATGAAGCTTTGATATCATCTAGTCCAACACTAGCCTACAAATAAAAAAAGGAAACATCATATTTTAAAAATTAGCGCCTTTTAAGTTATGTCTAGTCTAATAACCATAACAAATAGTCAAAAATACTCCAATAATTAAAAAACCTCACCAAGAATTTATGGTTCTCTTCAAGAAGTGGCGAGAATGTTGAACAAAACTTTCCAATATCACCATCAATATCTCCTTTTCCAGCTACAATATCCATAAAGTTTTTCCTATCCGGGGCAAGTTTCATTGCAAGCTGTAACAAAAATATTACAGTAATTAAAGGTGCTACAAAATTACTATCTAAGTAAAATTTTATTACCGTAAAACTTGAACTTGCTAGCCAACCATGATACTTTTTCAACGTCTTACTGTACGAATCAGTACAAGCTTGTGACATTGTCTTATCTGCATTCTCTAGTAAATTTCGGAACAATTCAACTAAAAAATCCATTGCCCTGAGAAAATGATGGAGTGAGTGAATATATATATATATATAATTATTAAAATGTGATGTGAATATATATTTGTTACCTTGTCAACCAAAGAAGACCATTAGTGCAACTAGATGACCCTGTTGCTGTTTTAGCTGTAACTTCTTCTTGAACCATTGTGTATAAGTTATTGTATTTTGTTGGGTCTGTTAAATACTTGTTCTCTAACCTCTATAGAGAAACATACATATGTACCATGTAATTATATTGTATGCTATATACATAGGTGCTTTTATTGTTCATGTAAGAGAAACTTACTGTTATATTTCCTCCTATATCTGACTTGACTAGTGCCATTGCAGCCCCAAACTTGTCTGAAATTACAAATATAAATAGGTCATATTTGAAAATATTGTAGTATATGATAGGGACATAAAACCTCGATACATGAACAAAATGTTACAACAATGTATTGAAAATAGTCATGGAAAGATTAAAGTTTTAAATAAATGAATTTTCACTATGAAGCATATACCTATGACAGGTAAAATCATTTTGCAGACATCTAAAAATGGCTTCGTGAGCATTTCTCCAGCTTCGGATTTCACATGCTTCATTCCTTCTAAGGCCGGGGCAAATATAGTTCCTTCCATTCTTCTCTCGTAACAGCCTGTAATGCATTATATAACATGAAATTCAATGATTTTTACCCAAAGCTAAAATAAAATAAGAAATAATTGCAGGTTAATTCAAGTGTCGTGAGCCATATCATTGATTTCAATATGCAATAAGTAAGCAGATGAATTATAGATTGCAAATGATTCTAAACGTATGAGAAATAATCTTTTGTTTTTTTTTTATTACATCGGAGAGCTATATTAATTTGATCACATGATCTCTTGATCACTATAGTTTAGTTCTAACCATTAGAGCAACTGTCTATTCCTAGAAATCCTCATTTTCATAGGTGAAATTATTCTAGTATATTAAAAATAATCTCCTGATTAATTTTACAGACGTTTAAGCTATCAGTTAAATCGGAATTCTGACAAGTGAAATTAAATTTATAATTAACGAAGAAAGTGAAATTTGGATCGAGTGAAATGAGAATTCTTGCTTACACGAAGATAGTGAAACTTGGATAGAGTGAAATGAGAAATCTTGTTTACCTGGTTTGAATTATGTGCTTTGCTTTGCTACGACGTTGTACTGTAACAGACTACTGAAGACTAGCGTTCTAGTAAAACGAAAAGGAAGGCATGCGACGACGTCGTAGTATTTTTCTCTATATGGGCCCTTCCTCACCCCACCGATTTTTATGGATGAGATCAAGACTAGATTCGTTTTCCACTAAATCTGAATTTTAGGTAGATTTCATTTTTTTGTTAATATATTTTCATCTAATATTGAATAATACAAAAATTATATCATATTAGTTATAATGATACCAAAATATAAGGTAGGTAGTTATTATAATTAGTTTATTTAAATTTAAAACATGAATAGATGTCATGGTTATGGACGACTGATCTTCATGAACTTCAGATCCTCGTTATTAGTCCTCCCAGGATCTTAGCATGGAAGAACTCTCTTCTAATGTCTCTTATTAGCATGGAAGAACTTAAAACGACAGCTTGGCAATTAGGGTCCTCCAAGACCTCGGGCCTTGATGGATTTTCTGGAGTTTTCTTTCATAAATTCTGGGATCTGTTTAATGATGATATTCTGGAGATTTGTAATGGTTTGTTAAATGTCACAATCCCCTTGGGTAAAATCAATGATACAAACATTATCCTTATCCCGAAATGTGAAAATCCCCAGACAGTAGGTCAATTCAGACCAATTTCTTGTACCAACTTTATGTACAAAATTCTTTCTTAAGTCATGGTTCTTAGGCTTAAATCTATCATTCCTAAGATAATATCCCTTACTAATCTACTTCATCAAAGGTAGGCTAATCCAAGATAGTATCATTATTGTCCATGAGGCCATTCACAAAAATAAACATTTGAGAAAGAATTCCAAGGATAACTACTCGATTATTAAGACAAATATCCATAAAGCCTATGATAAAGTTAGTTAGTCCTTCATTTTCAAAATCCTTAAGAAATTAGGGTTTTTAGATATATGTATCTCCTTTATCAGATGTGTGTTACCTCTATCACATTTAATGTTATTCTGAATGGTCACAAGGCGGAATCTTTCAGTCCTTCTTGTGGTTTGAGACAAGGAGATCCTTTATCTACTGTCTCTTCACTATTGATTCTAATGTGTTCCTTGTTAATTGTGAATGAGTTTAAGGTTAGAGATATTAATGGCATCAAGATAAGCAAACAAGGTCCCTTAAGACACTCATTGAAAAACCTCCTACATATAGTGAGGATCTGAACTTTCCTAAATTTATGGCCGATCTTATCCATAATCCTACCAAATCAAGGAAGGAGGATTTGGGTCACTCACTCTTTACCCCAGAAACTTCTTATGTGGTTTTGAAGCTTAACATCCCGTAGACTGACCAGTCTACTTCGTTTGTGTGGCCATATAATAACAACACGGTCTATACATGTAAATCTAGTTATTCTTATGTTGTGAGTTCCTACCTCTTCCCTCCTCCTAATCCTATCCCATCGCTTTTCCCTAATCATGATATCCTTATTCTCAAACAATCCTCACATGCTCCTCATAAATACAAGTTCTTCCTTTGGCGCATTCTCATGAATGCCCTGTCCACTCAACGTAATAGATTTGTAAGGAGGCGATCTAGCACTGGTCTGTGTAACAATTATCTTAAGGAAATAGAAACAGTTGAACATTTATTCCTCAAATGCGAATAGACTAAGAAATTTTGGTGTTTATCCCCCCTACATTATCAAGTTGATCATTTCTTCAGTCTAGGTATTTATAGTTGGATTAGTACAATGTTAAATAGAGTATCCTCCAAGAATGAAAAAGCTTATATTTTAGTGATCATTATTATTTGCTTCTAAACTATCTGGCTTATGCGAAATAGATTAATCTTTAACGCTATCCCTATTAATTATGACTCATGCCTGGATTTATTGAATAATTTACACAAAAAAGTTATTGAAGTTGATGAGCTACAACAGTTTTATCCCCTTTAACACTCAACTAATTATCCCCCTCCTTGGTTATCTACTCTACCTAATTGGTCCCCACCACCACAACAACATTATAAGATCAACGTTGACGCTTCCTTTAATCCAGAAAAAGCTTGTGCAGCAGCTACAGTCCGTGATTGGAATGGGAAGATTATATTTGGTTTCACCATGGATATTCATGTTACTTCCAATTTTGAGGCAAATGCAGCATTGAGAAGTTCACTCTTGTTTGCCATTGACAAAACCCCTTTTTACAGCAGAATAGATACTGATGCTGAAGTTGTTCTTTGCGTTGTATATTCATCTAGCACGAACTGTCCATGGAAGGATAGGACTATCCTGGATGACATCAAGAATATGGCCAAATCCCACCAAGAGATTCAAATATGTGGGATTAGAAGAACAACAAACAAGGTTGCAAATTGGCTCACCAAAACTTTTTTCTAAATCTATCCTTTCTCCTAGTTGGTTTTGTAATATAACCTTTAAACTCGATGTTATTCCATGTGATGGCTTTATTGGATTTTCTTCTACTGGAATGGGAAAACCCTCCTTAGACTCGTTTTAATATAGGCCTTTTTTGACTAAAAAAAAAACAATATTATGCAATATTGAATGCAAATTTTTTTCCTAAATGATTATAAAATATAGATAATTTTTTTTACTTCCGCTTGCCTCTAACCCCTCCCTTGCCCTCGTGGAAGGGGGTCTCTCATCCGGAAGGTCCTCTCTCATCCCTACACGATCCTTAAATCCTTATCAAACTTTCTTATGACTTTTATTGTTCCAAAAATCACCTTTTCTGTCTCAAAGCCTCTCAACAGATTCAAATGGAGCCTCATACCTATTTCATTATAATCTATGGACAGAGGGAGTATAATAGTGGAGATAAATACCCCTTAGTTTGGTTGATGTTCAATAGGTACGGAAGCTATGGGAGAATTTTCAAACGCCTAGCATTTCAGTTATTACGAAATTATGTTTTCACATGGTGGAAACTAGGTTCTTCTTTTCCTTACTTGTAGCTACTCGTATCTCTTCAATTTTCACCGGTGTGATTGTTCCAAATGCTCCATTTTCAGTCGTGAACATTGTCAGTACATAAATTTCTCATTCGAGAACTGATACTAAACACTAAACTATTTTGGCTTTTCGAAGGTGTGTGGGACATACCTTTCTCATTTGAGCTCTAACCGAATTATGCCTTGAGACACTAAACACTAAACTATTTTGGCTTTTCAAAGGTGTGTGGGACATACCATGGTTCCTCTCAAATTGTTCCCAACTACTCGTTGAACTCAGATGATGTGTTTTCCTTATATGAATTGTCTGAGGCTTGATTCTCTCATGTAAGCACTTCCCATTGACTTCCTTGGGTTTGTTATTTTGTGCTTTACCTTATTGTCTAGAGTACCCATCCATTTATATTTACCTCTTGTATTTTTTTATTTCAATCTAAACAATTTCGATCCAAAAAAGACCAAAATGACATAAAGACATTAAAGACTCGATAAGACAAAAAATATTCAAACACGACAAAAATGCATGTGTGTTGGTAGAGAATTATAACAAAAAAGATGCCTCTTGCATATGAAATATTATAAAAAATAGATGAGACATGATTAACATTTTTTGTTTTTTCGTTTTTCTTGTTCTACCCCTGTCTCTCCCAGTCATGGTTGGTGGTGCCTGGGTCTCAATATGAGTTATGACTACTTTCCCTATATTGTGCATATCTACACATTCTTTTGATTTATTCTCAATTGTATTCATCAGTTTTTGTTGCTACCTCCTAATTTTAGAGTCACAAATTTCTTGTCAGAGGTATTATGTGTTGCTACTTCTGGCAGTTTAGATGAACATGTAAGTCTTGATATATATTAAGGGTTTCGATCTCATCTATTTAGGGGGGGTGTTATGTTCCTTTTCAGATCAAGTTATTCTATAACTATTTGGGGCGAGTTTGTTGTTTTGTGTGGGGTGGGACGTTCATGTACTGTTTATGGGGCATATACTTGTTAGGTGGGCCTAATATTTGGGACATTCATATTGAAGTTGAGGTCCTTATCTCGTAAAGAATCTCTACTATATACTCGTTTGCTTTCTTTGCTTTGGCTTATATTGATTATTTCAATTATACACATATTTTCTTTGTCTTTTGGTTTTCTTGATTTGGGGCAACATATGTTGTCCATCATAGTTTGTATTTTGTATTTTTTTTCCATTTGTCTAGTTTCATAATGGTTTTGTTTGAGTCCTTTTGGGAGTGTTTTTGTGATTGTGGAGTCATGTCTTTGTTGATGCGTGCTTTATCCTGTCACAACTATTTATTTTCTACTGTTAGACTCATTGATAAGTGGTGGTTCAAGTTAGATATAGGTTAGGTAGTTTATACCTGCTTGTTATGTTTTTCGTTCTTGTCGGGTCCCCCCAGGTGCTTCTTATCGCTTTCTCTAGTTGCTTCTCCTAAGTCTTGGATTTTGGTTTGTTCTACCTTGATAGTTGACAATAATATGGCATATATACATGTGTTTTCAATTAATTTGTAGATGGTTATTCTCTACTTTGTTGGGGTGTTGAGTTTGTTGGGCGGTGAAGGTCTGGTAACTCCCAAAGTGTGATATAAAATCTTCTCTAAGGAAATTACGCTCCGCAAGTGTACGAGTCACCAAGTAATAAGAGTAATTCAGTTTATTGTCTCTGTAGGGATTGAGATGTTAATTTTATACTTTTAGTTAACTAGAAAGATACTCGTTATGTTAAAAATAACATAGTAAAAATTGTATTTTAATTATTGAACTAAAACTAAATTACCAAAAAATTAAAAACAAGATGAAAATTAACTAAATTAGGGGTTTTTAATTCGAGTAGAAAAGTTAGATTGGAATGTCTATACTCACCGAATCAACAACTATTATGATTACTTGATCAAAGGGAAAATTGGTAATTTCATATTAATCAGGATTCTAAATTCCACCTAAGTCACGTCAGGATAAATTAGGGGCTACCTTATACATCTAGGGTTTTCTTCTGAAGAAACCTATACACTTTATGGGGCACTTTCTACATCAAACCCACATAATGACTATATAAACTATTTAGGTATTTCGATTCTTAAAATAAAATTATACGACTACTAATCTGGTCCACCTATCAATCCTCCTCTCATGTGTAATTCATAAGCTAAAGAATTTAATTCATGTGGCCACAATAAACAAATTAATGTTTCAATCAAAATTATAATCAATGAAAAAATAACATAAGCTATTTCAACCTAAAAGATCCCAATAACTATAAATAATCAAATAATTGTCAATAAGGTTCACAAATTAGACATCACAAACTAATAAGGTATGAAGCTCATACTTAATATTGAAATTAAATAAAAACATAATATGAAGTTTAAGGGAAGAAGAATTACAAATTGGAAGAGAATTGTTTTGTTTTCCTTACTCTCATTACTTCTCTCTTGCTCTACAAGGTAATAATAAGTAAAAGTATGTCTAAGAAGCTGAAAACAAATTATTTATACTACGAAAATTTGGAGCTCTAAATCATGGGCCCATAAATTGGGTCAAAAGTGTCTCATGGACTTATATATTAAAATTAGACGACTCAAGTCATCTTGCCTAAATGTTCATAACTTTTTTGTCAACTCGAAATTGATCGTCGTTTCTTCTTACACGTACTTGACACCAATGGATATCTTGTGACAAAGTAGCATATGCTCAGATTCTTTACCAAATATTTGTCGTGATTTTTCTAACTTAATGAATCATTTCCATTTTTGGTACTTTGACTTCCATTGACTCTTTTGACTTCTTGGCTTATATCGATCTCGTTTCCAATTATTTTAGGTGTTTTCTGAACTTACTGGATCCCTAGCTTGGCCTTCACGACTCTGGATCCTTCATATTCTAAGAGGTACATAATCAAGACAAAATCTACCTCAAATTTCTCTACAACATGTAAAATCATAAATCATAACCAGGAAGTCAAAATTTTCTAAATCAAGGGATAACTCTCAACTTTTAATATAAAAACCCCAAAATAACGTCTCGAAAGTATCAAATTATATCATAAAAGACGAGACATCAAGGACACTGATTGTTGAGGATAAGTATAAAGACTTTGTTAGCTAGTTATGTACTAGTTGCAGATGGTCAGAGGACATGCAGTTTCCATGCTCTATTTCTTAAATCATTTCTAGTTTTAGAATTGTATTAGGTTCCTTGTACCTTTTTCTTGGTTTTGGTTGGTCAACCCGAAAGCTGTCGTATTTTGTCACTCCTCCTGTTTGAATTTTTTTGTCTATTTAATATTTAATATATATTAAGAAATATAATAATTATACTTCATTATTAAAATATCATTCATAAAATATTTTGATATAGTAATTGTTAATCGAAAACCTAAACTGTTTTTTAATACAATGGAGGTATATGACCGTGGTAATTAGCTATTGCAAGGCCAATCTAGCCCCTAACTCCAAAGAGTATATCAATCTAGGAGATTTCCAGCCTGCCCTATATTTGGTGAGTACACCCCAAATATCATCTAGAGTGCTTCATACACACTCCTCAGTCTTAGCCAAACTGTGCTAACCAATATGTGCATGCATTGGCTTATCTGTAAATAACTTTTATTTCAAAATTCACCTTTGTTTCCATTATCTTACGAATTCCATCTATCCAGAATGCTGCTGGTCCTCTACCTTTTTCCGTCTAGGTAATCACACTTAATATTTTCTGTGCGTCCACTTCCACACACAATTCATTCATGCCCATATCCACCGCCATAGAGAGACCTTCGTACAACTCCACTAACTCTGCGACGACCACCACCGAACACGAGAAATTCGTAGCGAACCCCTTAACCTAATTATTTCCTTCTCTCTTATTATCACTCCCTCCCCCTATACCTTGATCTTCTTTCTAACTTCCATCCATATTAAACTTGTATCCACGACTTGGCTTGCACCACCGGATCAACTCCACTTGGTCCCTCAAGTTCCTAAATTTACTCGGACGTGACCTCTAGGCTTTCACACAACTCGTGGCTAAATATTTAGATTTTTTGATTAGCGCCTCGTTACTTGGAAATATCTTCCCACTGAACACCATTTCATTACGTTTTGACCAAATTACGCCCACCAAAGTCGCAAAGAAAACATCCGACGGTAAACTAGAAAATAGACCTTCTCGCTTAGTTCTTATTCTACCACATTGCGGCCTTCCCTTGTTCACTTTTTGAAGCATGTACCTGTGTCATTACTCTCCCGGACGGTAGCTGTTTGGCCAGATCGTGGCTCCTTTCCTGGTGGTAGTTGTTGAAGCTCACCTGCCTTCCACCATTGTCACAAGTTAGCTGCTCACTTAGGCTAGGTAACTCACTATATCTATTTCTAATCCAAACATCGATGCGGTCGTAACTTTCACTAAATTGCGAAGAAATTCCTGCTATTAAATTTGTCGTGATCAAATTTGCTGAGCCAGGTTCTCACCATCACTACTCACAGACCCTTGCAGCCCTCTCCCATACCAGTGAAACTATTCCCAACCTTTGTGGTCGACCCCATTTAGCTGCCGCTCCAGATCTTGACCGCTCTCTGAACCCGCTCCTATCATAGTGATTCCAAACTGTACATTTATATTTCACTTTATTCTATAGTTGCTTAACCTTGTCAAAGGTCCTAAAATATGTATCACACTTTTATGCTGTCCCCGCACCATTTACACGTTTCGGGAACGTCCATACCTCGCTTATTCAAATTCTAATCTGTAGCAAATGCTCTTGAACCTCTCCATAGCAATATACGTATCTTTTGCGAACATATATTCTTCCAAATTCTACCCCACTCAATACCTCGTGAACTCACGTCACTATGCATTTTCATAAGCGCAAATTTTACCAAATAAACACCATTTAGCTCATTTGCCCAAAAGAGAGTATAATGTTCCTCAATGTTCCATGAGCTTCTTATTTCCTCGATTTCCCTGAGCTTGTTATTCGGTAGTCTATCCTTGAAGCGAGCCTGATCCCAAGTCCCATTTTCATTAATATAGTCTCTTACCTTGTCAAAACGAATATCGTTCCCAAAAACCCCTATGGCCTAGTTCACCAATGGTTCATCTCCAACCCACAAGTCCAACCAACATAATACCCTCCTACTATTTAAGTCACCCACCTGGATCCCCATTTGACAATGAAAATTCCTTCCGCAATTGTGACAAATCTGTGAATTATACGGTTTAGCTATATATTGGAGATAACTCTTTTTGGAATACTTTTGCCTTAACGCCAACACCACAAGACCTTGTTATCATGTATCACTTTCCAATGAAGTTTTTCAAGAAGCGGCCTATTCATGCCCCCCGCCTTACAGAAGCCCAATCCTCTTGAGTCTTAAGGACACATATTTTTCCTTAGGCGACCAACTTATTTTTCTTTCTTCTTCCGATGATCCCCAAATGAGATCTCTTATGTTTCTGTCAATCTCATCATCACGTTCCCTGTTAACACCTCCACTTGCATTATATAAATCGACATTGCGCACGAAACAGGTTGCGCAAGAGTTATCCAGCCTGCAAGAGGGGGAGAAAGAGAGAGAGATTTTCCTTTTCAACCAGCCAGTTTGCTCCTTGATTTGGTAATCATGTCTCCTTAGAAGTCACTTTGCCTCCTCCTGGATTATATAGGAACCCAAGGTACTTCCCGAGTCCCTCCCGAGTCCCGAGTCCCTCACTTTGACTCTTTGGGTCAGTATTCGGGCATCTTGATTAAATACACTGGATAAAAAATCAAGACTCTTTCATGGCTCAAATAAAAAAATCAATCGTAGCTTAGGATGGAAATTGAGTTTTTTTTCTGATGGGGGTAAGAGAATTCTTATCAAGTCCATTTTACAAGTTTTTCCTAATAATACTATGTCCCTTATACAACTTAAATAAATAGTTTTCAATGAGATTTGGAGGGTGGTGGAAAATTTTTGGTGAGGACCGGGTCATAAACTTTATATACATTGTAAGGATTGGGATACACTTATTGCTTCTAAGCATGAGGGTTTTCTTTGCTTTCAGAATTTCAAAAATATGTATATGACACTTTTGGATTCTATGACATATCATATATTTACAAATACTAATTCTTTAGTCGTTAGTGTTCTTACGAGAATCTACTTCTCGAATTGTCAACTCCATTCTTAGTATAGACCAGCATTGTGGCAGGTAGAAATGTTCTCAAATGAGGATGATATTTCTAGGTTGGAAATGGTTTGAAAATAAATGTTGGGAATGATAAATGTCTACCCTCCTATAACCCAATTTGAGAACTCCGATATTCAGTGGGTCGCCCAATTACTTTTTTGCATAGGTTAGGATAGAATTCTTTTGCGTGGGTCGCCCAATTGTTGAATACATATTTATATATAATTTTATACGCTCAAGGATATGGACAAATACATATGGCCTTATCCTTCAAATGTTATTTACCCTACATAATAGGTTGTCATGCTATCTCATCTTTGAAAGTTGAAAATAATTTGAAGGCTTTTTCGTCTAGAAATACCAAAGAATCATACCTCTAAAGGACTATCAAACATGCTAAAGTAGCTACGAAGGTTTGTGTGAAATATTTTAATTGATACAATTATATGTGGTGTCATGCTTTATAAACAAAAGTGTTTTTCATCCACATAATTTACTATTTGTATTTATGTATGAGTCTATTGAACATATCATCCTCTTATGCCCTGTAAATAGAGTTATGTGGGCTTCTTAGACAACCCATATCCTTATTAGATGGAAGGGATACCTCAAAAATATCCATCATTTCTCAAAAGGGGGATGGAATCGGTAGGTGTGTACGACATATATTTTAATTATTGCTTAAAATATCTTGATTGTCCATCAAAAGTCTATCATCTAGTGTGAAAATAATCCTTTGATGGAATTGTTTGGGGCCAATTAAGAATATTCTCTGAGTCGGCCTCAAACTCATCCACAGACTGTTCCAGAACCATCGCCTTTTTCAGATTGTAGTGTCACACTCAATATTTTATGTGATGCATCTTTCACTAGTAATCAGGATACTACTAGCATTGTGGCTGCAAATATGGATCATAATGGGGGGCCTATTATTTGTCATGAGAAACAAATTTTGTGTAATTCCTTCCTTGATGGTGAAGCGGATGCTACGCATGATACGTGTAGCGTAGCCAAAAGAGTTCAAGAATTGAAAGTTCTTATTTTTATTGACGACCTTGGATTATTCAAGTCCTTAAATGTACATTCAACACTAATTGGATAACACATCCACTCATGCAAAAGATACCAGGCATTATTTTGATTTATTCTCATTACAAGTATTCCTAATTCTAGGAAAGGGGTTGCATATCTCTTAGTTAGGTGCTTTTGATAAAATCGCCTTATGAGAATTGTTTGTCGGTATCCCTTTCAACTTTGATTAGTTCTCTAGGTGTTTTATGTAATGGATCGGTCATTAGTTGAAACAGTTATTTTCCTTAAAACTTATTACCACTCCCCCAATACCTTGATCTTCTTTCTAACTTCCATTATATTAAGCTTGTATCCACGACTTGGATTGCACCACCGGATCAACTCATTTGGTCCTTAAAGTTACCAATTTTACTCAAATGTGACCTCCAGGCTTTCACTCAACTCGCGGCTAAATATTTAGCTTTTTTGATTAGCGCCTCGTTATTTGGAAATATCTTCCCACTGAACACCGCTTCCTTACGTTTAGACCAAATTACGCCCACCAAAGCCGCAAAGAAAACATCCCACGGTAAACTAGCAAACAGACCCTTCTCGCTTAGTTCTTATTCTACCACAGTGTGACCCTTCCTTGTTCATTTTCCAAAGCTTGTACCTGTGTCATTAATCTCCCGGGCGGTAGCTGTTTGGCCTGATCGTATTTTATTTATCGATGGTCGTTGCTGAAGCTCACATGCCTTCCACCGCTGTCACAAGTTAGCTATTCACTCAGGCTAGGTAACTCACTATATCTATTTCTAAACCAAGCATCGATGTAGCTGTAACTTTCACTAAATTGCGAAGAAGTCCATACTACTAAATTTGCCGTGAACAAACTTTGCTTAGCCACGTGCTCACCATCACTACTAATAAACCCTTGCATCCCTTTCCCTTACTAGTGAAACTATTCCCAGCCTTTGTGGTCGACCCCCATTAGCTGCCGCTCCAAACCTTGACCACTCTATGAACCCGCTCCTATCATAGAGATTCCAAACTATACTTTCAATTCTCACTTTATTCTATAGTTGCTTAACCTTGTCAAAGGTCCTAAAATATGTATAGCACTTTCATCCCGTCCCCGCACCATTTACACGTTTCGGGAACGTCCATACCTCGCCTATTCAAAATCTAACCTGTAGCAAAACGCTCTTGAACGCTCTCTATAGCAATATACGTATCTTTTGTGAACATATATTCTTTCAAATCCTACCCCACTCAATACCTCGTGCACTCGCGTCACTATTCAATTCCACAAGTACTGATTTTACCTCATAAACACCATTAAGCTCATTTGCCCAAAAGAGAGTATCATGTACCTGATTGTTCCATGAGCTTCTTATTTCCTCGATTTCCCTGAGCTTGTTATTAGGTAGTCTATCCTTGAAGCGAGCCCCATCCCAAATCCCATTTTCATTAATATAGTCTCTTACCTTGTCAAAACTAATATCATTCCCAAACACCCCTATGGCCTAATTCACCAATGGTTCATCTTCTACCCACACGTCCAACCAACATAATATGCTCCTATTATTTTGAGTCACCCACCTGGAGCCCCATTTAACAACGACAATTCCTTTCGCAATGGCGCGACAAATCTGTGAATCATACGGTTTAGCTATATAATGGAGATAAATCTTTTTAGTATAGTTTTGCCTTAACGCCATCACCCACAAGGCCTTGTTATCATGTATCACCTTCCAAAGAAGTTTTTCAAGAAGCACCATGTTCATGTCCTCCGCCTTATGGAAGCCCAATCCCTTTGAGTCTTCGGGACACATATTTTTTTCCTATGCGACCCAGCTTATTTTCGTTCTTCTTCCGAGGATCCTCAAATGAGATCTCTTACGATCCGGTCAATCTCATCATCACGTACCCTGTTAACAGCTCCACTTGCATTATATAAATCGGAATTGCACACAACACAGGTTGCGCAGAGTTATCCAGCCCGCAAGAGGGGTGAGAGAGAGAGAGAGAGAGAGAGAGAGAGAGAGAGAGAGAGAGAGAGAGAGAGAGAGAGAGAGAGAGAGAGAGAGAGAGAGAGAGATTTTCCTTTCCAACCAATCAGTTTGCTCCTTAATTCGGTAATCATGTCTCCTTAGAAGTCACGTGGCCTCCTCCCTGATTATATAGGAACCCCAAGAAACTTCCTTAGTCCCTCACTACGATGGTAACCACTTCGATCCGTTATGCTTTTCGCAATTTCCAAATCAACATTTCTCATAAAGAAAATTTAAACTGTGAAAGTTGAGTAAGAATATTATTAGTAGAATAAATTGGAAACAATTGTTTTAGAGGAATGTACCTTTTAGGGCCCAAAATTCAAAAAAGAGAATTTTAAGGGCCCAGTTTTTCTTTATGTTTTTTAAGGGCCTAACTAGATTTTTTGGCTGGTTAGGTTCCCGTTTTAGGGGGTTCGCACCCACTGTTTTTTGAATTTTTAGGGGGTAGATCCCCCTATTTTATTTTTCGGGGGTACACGCCCACCATTTTTTAATTGAAGTCCATTTTTTATTCAAGTCCTTTAAGTCAATATTGTCCAGAATACCCCCTAATTGTCCAGAATACCCCCTAAAATACCACAATACCCCCTAAAATACCACCAATACCCCCTAAATATCACAAATACCCCTAAAATATCACAAATACCCCTAAAATATCAGATTAAACCCTAAAATAAACTGGTGTTGGTGGTGGTGTTGCTGGTGGGGTTGTGAAGCTCGCTGGTGGGGTTGGGAAGGTCACTGGTGGGTTGGGAAGCTCGCAACCGGTGTTAATGGTGGTGTTGGCGTGATGGTTGGTGGTGGTGCACTGGGTGGGTGTGGTTCGAGGGTGGTGGGTGATCTCGAATGTCAGCAGAGCTCGAATAGGTGGTGGTGGTGCGCTGGGAACAGATCTGAGCGGCTTCGTTCTGGTTTGACCTCGCCGGAGTTCTGCTGGTTAGACCTCGCCGGAAATGGATGGGTTTCTTCGTGTAGCAGAGCGGCTTGGTGGAATACTGCTTCAGGCGTGGTGGTGGTGGTGCAGATCTGGGTGGTACAGATCACGGTGGTGGTGGTGGATCTCCACGGCAGCAGTGTTGTTTCGGTGGTGGCTCGTCGTGATGCAGATCTGGCTCGGCGAGGGTGGGATCTCGATGGCGGTGGTGTTGGTGGTCCTCGATCCGGCGGCGACGCTGCAAAAAGGTTTCACGGCAGAGAGGGAGAGGAGAGAAGGTGTTGGTGCAGCTGGATTCTGGCGCGGTGCTGGCGCGAGGTGGTGGCGCGAGGTGTGGCGTGGTGGCGGGGCTTGGTACGGGGGAGAGAGAGACAAATGGGGAGGGGGTGGGTTTTCTGGGAGCTCGACGTAAATGGGGAGGGGGTGGGGAGGGGGGGTGGGTTTTATGTATTTTTTTTAGTTGGATTTCAATTGGATTGGTTTGGATCCAATTGGGGCCTCTTTTTATTACACTATAGTGTAAAAGGGCCCTAAAAGCTCTTTTACCCATTGTTTTACTACTTTTATGAACACATTTTTTCATACTAGACTTGTAAGTTTACTAAAGTAGTTTTCTTATAAAGTGCACATTTAGACAATAATCGCCCGACCGAAATAAGAACCCTATAATGTAAAAGCCCAATAAACAAAGTCCAATATGTAATACAAATTAGGCTCAAGCCCATCAACGTAAAAAGGCTAGTATAGATAGATATAATCTCTAAACAAACCCTAACATTACCTCACTCCTCCACTGCAACCACTATCCCGGCAGCACACATTCGAAAATGGTGAGTTAACTTTCACAATGATGTTCATATCGTGTTACACTAGATATAAATCCTTCTGAATTTTAATTAATTTGTTCCATTTATGTATTTTCGATTTATAGCCGTTCAAGAGGTACGTAGAGATCGGAAGGGTTGCTCTCGTCAACTTCGGAAAGGACTATGGAAAGCTCGTCGTCATCGTCGATGTCATCGATCAGAACAGAGTACGCCAATATTTCATATTTGTTTCAGCTCATTTTATTATATATTGCCGCACATATTGAAATTCGAAGATTTTTTAATTTATAAGCATACCTGAGATTTTTTTTCTAATATAATAAAAGTTTTTTTGAACTGTCATTGAAATTATATATGTTTTGTGTTTAATTATAGATGTTGAGATGCAACACAATTAGGACTGCTTTGTGCTCTTTTGTGTTGCATTTTTGCCCTTTCTACCACATTATAATTCCCATAGCTGATCTGTGTCAAACCAAATTACCAAATGCATATTTAATTTTTGCTTAGTAAAAATCTTATCTTTACTAAGACCATTGCATTGTTTATTACAGGCTCTTGTTGACTCTCCAGACATGGTTAGGAGTCAAATGAATTTCAAGAGACTCACACTCACAGATATTAAGATTGATATCAAGAGGGTCCCAAATAAGAAGACCCTAATTGCTGCTATGGAAGCTGGTGGTGAGTATATATTTTATTATATTCTCTGTACTATTTTCTAAATACAAATAAAAAGAAGTTAAAAATCTTAATATATTTTTTCAGATGTCAAGAACAAGTGGGAAAAAAGTTCATGGGGAAGAAAATTGATTGTGCAGAAGAAAAGAGCTTCTCTTAATGACTTTGATCGATTCAAGATCATGTTGGCAAAAATCAAGGTATGAATGATCTGTAATATATGCTGAGTTGTCATGTATTATTTATTGAATTCATTTTGGTAAATGTTGTGTTGTTTTGACATTGCAGAGAGCTGGAGTTGTTAGGCAGGAGCTTGCAAAGCTTAAAAAGGAAGTCACAGCTTAAGAAGATGTTTTTTTGCATTTATCAGATTTTTGTAATTGTTTTTTTTGAACAAGTGGGATTAGTAGTTACTTTTACTGTTTTTAGTAGTTGCTAATGAATTCATCAGTCTTGACATTTTCATATGCTTGGAAAATTTAATGTTTTATATTTAAAACCTTGATCTGTTGTGTTTTTAAAACTGTGCTTGATACATACTACAGTTACCTTGTTTTCTTTTTCTAGTTTAAAATACTAGTTCTGATTTGAAACGTCAAGAGGTACTAACACAATTGCCTCAAAGCACCACTTCAACTCTAAGCACAAAATCCTCAATTTTGACACAAGAAAACTCTCTGATCTTGAAAGATTGAATCTTACTACAACTAAATCTATCCCCAATACTGGCATAAGAAAACTCTTTCCAATAATCTCCTGCTCCTGCTAGTACTTCTTTTGCTAATTTTGAGCCGAATTGATTTTGTCTAATTTTTGTGAATTAATCTGAGTTTTGAAGCTGACGGCCTGGGCGAGGTTCTCGATCGTAAGCGGTTCACGGCTGAGCGGGAAGACCAGTGACAAAGTCGTCGTTTATTAGTTAGTAGTATAAAACACCTACTGATGATATCAGACTGAAATATATCGGTCTCTCGGATATTCCACAAACGCAAGGAGGATGGACATTGAGAGGGACTCCCGAGGTGAGAGAAGGTGAACTTTCAAATCTTACCGTAACTAGCCGATGCAGGGCTTCCTCTTATAGCCGAAGACACCTGAAACACGACCATATGGAGTTTTGGTCTCGATAACACTTCGACTCTAAAGTCAGTATTATGACCGAGGGTATGCTTACGACGAGAAAGTTATGGAGGTTTTAGACTCAGTTTGTATGAACATTGTCATTTAAGAGAGGGGTAGAATGTACCCGATTTAGATGTGCATGGAGTATTTATAGACACCCTAGATTGTGTAAATGAGATTTTTGCATATTGCGCTTTTGCGTGTTTGAGAATGTGAATGGATGATTTCTTAGGCCGCTGATCAAGCGCATAATTGTTCCCTCGTCTGGAACAATACCCACACTTGTGTGATATTTGATTATCCTCGGCTAGGATGATGCTTCTCGGCTTTCAGCCAGGGGCGGATCCAGAAGTTAAATCGAGGGGGGGCTTAAAATATACAAAAATTTAGGGGTTAACGCTTTTCAAAATTTTTTAAGGAAAAAAAAAGGATAGATAAACATATAATTATTAATGTCAAAATACAAGTATAAAAATTCTATACGGATGTCAAAATAATTTTTAATATTTGTTACAAACACTAAAATTTTAATTGAAAATCGCTTTTAGCTCTAAAATAGTCAATCCGACACTTATTTGCGAATCATTATATGTATATTTGTGAAAAATAATAAAGCAAAAGCTATGAATCGAACACGTGACCTCTAAGATAAACTTCAATATATAAAGTTAATAAACCACTAAGCTAGAAAGACCTGTATACTTTTTATTGCATGCACGTGTTAGATAAATTTTCAGTAAGAGTTAATTATTTTTCGAGTCAAAATTACGTTGACGTATTTAAAATTTACGAGTTCAGGGGAGGCTTGAGTCCCCCCTGGGCCTAAGGTGGGTCCGCCCCTGCTTTCAGCAATAACCACCAGCTTCTTTGTTTTACCTTCGACTTTAGCCTTAATCTAACTCAAGTGGTATATGCTTTTTATTTAAACTACTAACAAGAAAACAAACCTCAAAAGTAAAATGTGGCCTAGATTCGTACAAACTCGTGGTCAAACTTTTGAAAAGGATGTGAGAGAGTTCATTTTTTTTTAGTCTAGAGAGAGTTCATTAACTCTTTCCAAGCATACATGCAAATCTGGTTTTAAATTTATTTTTTCAAACAACAAAAACTGCAAAGTTGGGGCATATTGTAAAAGAAGAAAACAAAGGGTTGCCTTTGCTAAGTAAACAAAGGCATAGCTAGGATTTTTTTGCTAGACGGAGCTAAGGGAGTTTGGCGGCAACGCCGTCGGATCTATTTTTTTTAACTTATTTGCAATATAGGTCTATATATTATACAAAAATTGCAAATTAAATCTTTACATTATACAAAAATGCACTATAGATTCCTGTATTATGTAAAGATTGTATTATAAGTTTAATATAATTGTTCTAATTAATTACCCATTTTTAATAGAATATAACATAAATTTTTTTAGAATAAATATAAAAATAAACTGTTTCATATAAATAAAATAATTATAAATCTACTAAAATAAATTTTAAAATTTAAGGGGACCAAATAAAATTTTGAAGAGGCCAAATAAAAAATTTCTAAAAATATAGGAGGTAAAATAGTTTATAATATTTTTGTAAAAGGAATTTTTTTAAAAAAAAAAATCAGGGGGGCCCATGGCACCCCCTAAGACTAACATGGCTCCTTCAGTGTATGTAAATTCTCTTGTTGACAAATCGTATGACACTTTGTATGTTATAAATTTTTACAACTACACATGTAGAGGTTCACACAAATAGATGATTGATTAACAATCCATTATCGTTAGGGGAGATAATTTTTTTTATTGTTTATCAAGTGAGGTTAAAGACGGTCACAAATCTACTTACATGAAAACAAATTTAAAATATAGCCATGACTATGATATCGTATCACAATTTCTTAAATTTTCGCCAATAAGGCAAGATATGAGATATTCGGTGACACCAATTTATCATATAACCAAATTCAAGCATACTTTGGCAAATTAAAAGAAGATGGCCCATATTTAGAAGTGTATTTTGAATGCAAGTATGAGTGTTATCACGTTGCAATAGGGGATTATCTCGTTGGTTTTGTTGCCTATTGACCATTGTTGTCTTGGGATGTTATGTTCTTGAAAAACAAATTAAGGGAAATTTATTTATGGTAACTAGATATATCAATGGTTAGAATATTAACCAAAACGGATGGATATCCTTTCCGATACAAAATTTGTTAGCGGAACTGATGGTGTATTTATGAGGTTTTGGTTTCTATAAAAGGGATATGATAGATTATCCTTTACTAGTATTTTGTTTTTGACAATAGTACAATGAATAATCCGACATCCGAATAAATAAATAAAACTATAAATTTACACGGGGTATACATATATGTACATACACAGTTCTGTAATTTAGGTTTAATTATTCATTGTTCATACTAATAAGATTTCATGATTTATTGTTCAAGATACAATAGTTTATAGTTCATAATTCATTATTCGAGATTCAAGGTTCATAGTGTATAGTTCATGGTTCATGGTTTAAAGCTTCATTGTTTATGGTCCATGGATCAAAGTTCATGTTTAATGATTACTGGTTCATATTTATAGTTCAAGGTTCATGTTTCATGTTTTAAAAAATTTACGTTTCATGTTTCATGATTCAAGATTTATATTTTATGATTGTATAAATCATGTCTATAATAGGGACAGATCCAGGATGGGTCTCCGAGGAGTAAAAAGCTAACATAATCAGAGAGTATCGTGGATTCAGTCTCGAAAAAAAATTTGGGACAATTTTTAGTTCGGAGTGAAATTGGAGTAGAGGAGGGGAGGGAGTCCATTTTTCTTGAAAATTTTCCGCTAAAAAAATAAATCAACCATATTTTCATTGTGTACCGGAATATTCCTTGGTCTAAAGGTACTTTAAAGAATTTGCTCTTTTATACTGTATAGATTATGAATAATTTGTAACATTTAATTTAATATTCACAATTCATGGTACATGTTTTCAAGATTTAAATTCATTTTTATGGTTTAGAACTAAGTTCTAAAAATTTCATTGAAGTACATACATGCAAATTGAAATATAGCTTTCTTAATTGACATGAGTTATTGAATAAAAGTCTTAACATAACAAATACTGTAACAAATATATTATCAAAACTAAAGTTTCTAAATTGTACTATAACTTTTTCGTTCTATATATGATCCTAAAAAAGCTTATTAGTGATGCGTCACCATTTATATAAGTATGTAACATACTCATAATGTTTGCCTGGCGGTATGAGTCTGCACTATTTTCAATATATGAGGGTTGATAATTAATGATCGAATATGCAACCACCAAGTTTGTGATCAGAATGCTATAATTTTTATGAATTCTTTCTAAAGGCATGGTCTATATAATATTTGATAATAGGAGGGAGTGTATATGTTGGTTTGTTAAGTATAGCCATGTCAGATTTGTGTTTATCGAGTTTTAGTTACATCTTGATGGTGCCTGGTTTATGTTTTATTGTAAATCACCAGTAACTCGGATATTTACATGTACTAAACACCCGTTGTTTGTTGCTCCTCACAACTTTATCATATGTTTGACAATCTAGAATTTCTAAGGGAGCCATTAATATTGATTTCTCATTTTTTTTGTCTTTATTTCGGACATCAAATACATATCTATACGTCTCGAAACATTCTGCATCTTATTTGGCTAAACTCATCAACTAATTTATGTCAAAAATCATAAATATGATTATAACCTTGAGAATGATACATATCTACAGGTAAAACCAGGTATCTAACTTCTACTTGGTATGATGAGAGGATGCTTAACAATACATAATAAGATATATATATCTTTATGTGATCTAACTTGCAAAGCAATAAATATTTCACTAGATGATCTGTTTAAGGAATTGAAGCCCCTTGGATAATTTTTGCAATCTTGCAACAGACTGGATGTGTATTTTCAAAGGTCAATTGGCTGATAAAGGAATGCTTTTCTTTAATAGAACTTGATCTGCATCAATCACCAACTAATAATGATTAATTATAACATGAAACCAACATCGGTTCATAAATCATCTAGACAAAACCATCACCAATCATTAAAATAAGAATTTATAGATTACCCATTAACTAACCAAACACATAATATTCGAGTTGTACTAATACTAAATATCACAGACGAGACAAAAACTTATAGAAGCTACTTTCTATGATTCTACCAAATTACAAAAGATTTTTTTTAGCTCCAAACTTTAGTTTCTAGATAAGTAAACTTAGACCAGGCGCGCAAAATCTCTTTCCTTGAAAATATATTTAAATATATATTGTAAAAAGTTACTCTCAGTTTTGGTCTATTTGTTTTTTTCTTGGTAGTGAATCTCAATGTCACATCTTCTAGTAAGGATAAAACAACTATGGTAAATATCACGATGATATATAAGTGAGCTTTTATTCACATAATAAAAAATAAACGGCTAGTTATGGATCCCTAGAAAGGACCATGTCATAAAGGTCAACTAACTCTAAGATCTATGACACAATTAATTGCATCTTTAATATGCTATTTAGACCTAAAATTATTTAAATTTACAGAATTTAGCAAAAAAAAAAGAAGAGAAAATTGGAGTGAAGATAATTGTTTAAAAAAATATAGAAAGGGTTGTTTTGAGGTTTCACAGATTTGAAGCATTAGTATTTCAAAAAAACTGAAAAAGGTGCATTTTAAAAAAAGGCTATTGTTAAAATCTCCTGAAAACCAATAACTCTATAGTCTTAAATACCTACAAATGAGGATGCATTCAACATACTAAATATGCAAAACCTTTATGAAAAACTAAAACTAGTAATAACCTCCGTGATTTACTTAAAACAATCTTTTGCATCATATAATCATCAATAGAGAAATACATATACAGATTACCTGATCCGAAAATTCTTCCAATTCTACATGTCTTAACTAATAGCTGGAAAATGTTTTCATTATGAGATTGAATTCCGATTCACAACAAAGGAACAACTATTTAATACAACGTCTATCAGCACAACATGATGAGTATTTTTGGAATAAGAAAAAAAATGATGGATTTACATGAGTGCATACGAATGCAACGACACTATTCAAAATGTAAAGCGAGATTAAAGCATAACAAAACCATTTTCTATGCAACGAGTAATTTTAAATAAGTTAAAAAAATAATGGATCTACATGCGTTCATACAATTGCGCACTACTGTTTTGGATGTTCCTCAAAGGAGACTAACAATAAAAGATACTGTAATTTTGAAGAAAATTACTTAGAGTGTAATAGACAAACTTAAAGTAAATAATTTGAAACATTTATAAGCTATAATAACATTTAAATAGTGCAAAACAACCAACGGTCACATATTATATTAACATTAACTCACGTCTCCCAATGAAAACAAGGACCTTTTAGCAATTTTAAGAATATTTATATGTTTGAGTAATTCATATAACATAGTTGAAGGCTGAATATGTTAAAAACATGGTTGATAATACTTGAAAATTGCTTGATTAACACATAATAATTTAGTATACAAAGAAAAATATAGCAATAATCAGACTTAGGTCAAACTAATAAACTTACATGGATTCTTGAGTTTCAGACTTTCAGTCGATGATCAAATTCTTCTAGGTTTTATATTCAACTCCAGCCTTGATTTGGCTCAAGTGGTATTTGCGCTTCATTTCAGCTTATCAACAAGGAAACAAACCTCAGAAGTAAAGAGTGCGCTAAATTCATACAATCCCGTGGTCAAACTTTTGAAAATGATGTGAGAGAGTTCAAATACAATCACAAACCCATCTTACATGAAAACAAATCTGAAATATGGCTATGACTATATAATATCTTAAACACAATTGCTTACATTTCCTCCAATAAGGCAAGATATGGGATATTCAGTGACACCATCTTATCAAATAACCAATTCAAGCATACTTTGAAAAATTAAAAGAAGCCAACCCATATTTAGAAGTATCATTAGAATACGATCATGATACATGCATGTATGAGTGTTATCATGTTGCATTCAGGGCTTATCTTGTTGATTTTGTTGCCTCGCGACCAATGTTGTCTCCGGATGATATATTCTTGAAAAATGTTTTAAGGGCCATTAATTAGTCGCAACTAGAGATGTCAATGGTAAGAATATATTAACCAAAACTGATAGATATCCATTCCGATAAAAAATTCATTAGTGGAACCGATGGTGTATTTATGAAGGTTTGGTTCCTATAAAAGGGATTTGATGGGTTACCGTTAGGATTTGGTTTTTGACAATAATCCAACTAATAATCTGACATCCAAATAAAGAAATAAAAATATAATTTTACATGGGATATACATATATGTACGTACGTTATATATATATGTATATAGTATAAACCGTGTCTGAAGACACTACACAAAAAAAATTCTGCTAAGAAGCATGAACATGAACAAAATTATGCAATCATTGTTTACATAAATCTAATGAAGTTTCCAAGTTAGCAAACACAAACTAATCATACATTCAGTGTATTATTTATCAAACATCCAAAGAATACTTTATAAAACAAAAAATATTCAATATGTAACGGAATTGAAATGTGTGAATCGTACATTGTCGAAATTTTAACATCAGAACATAGATGTCATAATTCTAGAAAAGGTAGCTGTGTCAACATACACGTTTCTTCCAATTGGAGAAACGTGAACGACGATCTATCAAATTGAAAAACATAAATAATTAGTAAATACTTTAAAAAATGATAAACATTAGTCAATTCATGGGAATCCGTACCATGTGATTCGAATCCCACCTAGCCAACCATTTTTCATTTTTCCACTCCTCGTCCATGACCATCTTCCAGTTCTACAAATATGAACACAATTAGTTATTATTCTAAGACAATGAACTTGCAGTATTAAAAACTAATTTGACATAAGAGTTTGTATAATCTTCGTTGTGGATGTTGTAAGCGGTACAATTCCTCCTCGTCTTTAACTGTTACGATCACATTTATTGTGCGGATGTAATCTACCTACAAATTTACAAAAGTGATATATTGTACAAATAAAGTATAAACCATGAACTACGAAACGTGTATAATATAGATATGTTCACTTACAACATCAATGAGATCTCGGTGTCTCTGCAAAAATTCAGCACGATATATTGCCGGACTAACGTAGATAGTTATGTGTGTTCTTTTCTTTTTCTGCACAATGCGCAAAAATACATAATATTAGTTATATTGTAAACAAACAAAAATATACACCTAATCACTAATCACATACCTTTAGAATACACTATATTAAAATTTCTGGGTATACTATATTAGTCGTGGTTTGATCATTTCCGAGAAGAAGCAAACTTATGCGACCATAACTCGTGCATCTAGATAATGCAACATACAGTTGTCCATGACTAAACACAGGAATGCACAAATCGATTCCAACAAATTTCACAGATTGTCCTTGTGATTTATTGATTGTCATGAAATATGCTAAACGAACGGGAAATTGCCTCCTGGTCATCTTTAATGGTATATCAGAAGAAGAAGGTGTCAAAGATATTCTTAGAATGAATACCAAATTACCAGATTTTTCTCCGTTCAAAATAAGGGCTTCAATGACACGCGTCGAACACCTGACAACTATCAACCTCATGTCGGTACACAATCCGTCCTTCGGGGCAATATTTCGTAACAACATGATAGGAGCGCCAACTTTCAACTCCAATCTAAATGGAGGTAACCCACTCGGATTCAATGAATTTAAAAATTTGTTTGGATATCGTGATGATATAGATTTATCTACTTGATCCTTTTCATGCATCGTATCAATTGCAAGATACGTCTGTTGTAGTCCAGGAAAAATATTAAGTGCAAGACTGTTGATTTCACTAACATCGTCATTTCGTGGGGAGAGTATAGTGCGTTCATTAAGATACGTGGGAGTTACAGTTCCAAGGTCATGGAGGAAGGGATATGTCGTAGATATCAAACTGCTCAAGTCTTTGCACTAGGTTAGAGCCAATTTAGAATAATTTAAAAATAACATAAAATTATGAGTACATTTATAACGTGTTTGAAAAAAGAAATATATGCCTTTCAGATACCTTTAGTAGGAATTCGGCAAAATCAGAGTTTCCGTTAATTGAGTCATTGAAACGCATATTAACATCCAACGTGAGTACATGAATTTTTTGCCAAAGTATAGAACGTCTTAATGAGACCCCCACTATTTGTTTGCGTCCACCTTTTGGTACAACTAGTAAAATCTGTCGAAAATCTCCTCCGAGAACAACAGTGATGCCACCGAATGGCTTCTCATTTTTGCGTATATCCTGTAAGGTCCGATCAACGGCTTCAACACAATTTCGATTTTGCATCGGAACTTCATCCCAAATTATGACACTTGCTTTTCGTATCAAATTGGCCTAGATGGATTGAGTAGAAATATGGCAGACCGAATCTTCATTTATATCCAGTGGCATTGAAAATGTCGAATGTGCAGTTCGACCTCCAATCAATAATAAAGATGCGATACCCGATGAAGCTACATTAATGACAATTTTATCCAGACTCCGACATTTTGTTGAAACTATATTGTATAAAAATGTTTTTCCAGTTCCAGCACCTCCATTCAAGAAGAAAGTGACCCTTTTGTTATTAAACACAGAGTCAGTGATCTTATCGTATGCACGTCTTTGTGCAATGTTTAGTCGTGCAACATTAATGTTGGCGTCCATTTCTTTTGCCTCCCTCTGAAGTTGTAAATATTCCCTTATCAATCGATTTTCAACAACTGAGCCCCAATTTCATGTTGATTGCGGCATAGGCGGAAAGTCAGTTAATTGTTTTCCGGATTCCATCAACAATTCATTTATTAGATATAAACCGTAGTCTTCCACGTCTTTTTTCAGTGGGATTGGGAATTTCGTACAATGTACGAATCTTGTTTGCAAGATCATCGCATATATGCACAAAATAACTATTCCACAGTTCGTGCGGATGAAGTGGATGAGACTGAGCTAATATGATCGAAAATAACCTTCTCAACTGATGTCCAGTTTTCATATCTGAAGCCTCTTTCAAACATTCCACCCATTCACCATCGTCCTCTAATAGAAGTCTATCTGCGCACACTAACCTAAATGTATCAAATAATTCTCCGTTGAATGTACGTAAGCACTCATAAGACCGAGGACCTTTGACAACAGTGAGCAACAAACGGAGATAAAATCTTTCACCACAATTAGGATTAGCAAAGTACATGCGTCCAATAGCGAAACCTTGTTTTCTTATTGTCCAGATCTTATCCTTTTTATTCCAAACAAAATGTTGCGGAAATTCCTGATATGTGAATTCACGCGCGTATTCATATTTAGCGCTACAGTAAAAAAATCCCATTAAGATTGATGTTTTAGAACTGGCATTGGAAACAATGGACTCCATAGATTCTTTCTGATCAAACACAACTTGATGTTCCCCTGACAAATGAAGATGTAATCGTACTACATTTGAGACTTCTTCATGTAAAGGATATCAAAATAAACGCCATGCTGCCTCATGGGGTCCAATATATGTGGAGTCAAGATATTGTTGAATCTCATCTCCACCCAACAGCATCGTTGCACGATCATGACCTTTGCATATGTACTTGTGGATGTACTTAACACACCTTATTCCCGCATAAACTTCAACATTTATGTGACAATCAAACAACTTGGAAAGGTATGGGTTGTATGGTACTACATCCCTATTATCCACTTTAGACCCCCTCACGTCAAAAACACAACCATCATTACGACGACGATAAATCAGATACCCGTCTTGGTCCATCGTCGTGGTATCGACAAATTCTTTTGGATACTTCTTTGAACACTTTTTGTTCTCCATGCATGGTGCACTAACATTTCGTACGCCACATGGTCCATGCACAATGCACCTTTTAACGGTATCAAAGAGTTCGGGGTCATTGTCTGGATCCGGAAATTCAGCACATACCAGTTCATCTACTTGCAGACTTGTTCGGATTTTATCTGGTCCTGCCAAGAATATTAAGATATGCATATGCGGTAGACCTCTCTTCTGAAATTCGATTGTCAAAACTTTTCCAACATGCCTTCCAAACACCTTCTCCTCAGAGATTACTTTTAGCAGACGTGCTATTTTCAGCTCAAATACGCGTGCCACTAAATCAGGTCTATCATATACACTTTGGTGAGGAAGTAGAGCTGAGGTAACTCTGGCCAATTCGGATTTGCCGTTATAGTGAGGAAGATATCTGGATGTTGATTGTAGCGGGTTATATCCATGGAATCTTGGAATATTTCATGCATGTTTCTTGTGCTTCCACTAAAAGAAGACAGAAGTATTACCCGCTTACCAACATCACTTGGAAGCAACCCATCTACATTGGCTTTTTTAAGATCACCATAAACTTCAACGCAGAATGCTGATTGATTCAACTTATAGTAATTCAAGCGATTCTGCTCTGTTGAGGCCCATGCATCTACCAAAAATTCTTGAAATAGTTTCCCTCCTCTTAAAATAGTGGAATATTCTGTAGGACGATGGAAGAGACGGTAGCTGAAGTACTCCAACTGAGTCATCCTTACATCTGAATGTTCATTTTTATTAAGATTCCACTGCTTGAAATTAGGTTCCCATCCAAGCTCCCCGTATGGAAACAAAAGAACATAATGCAAAGGTAGATAGCATGGGTGTATTTCACTGATCTGCATAAACTTATTATCGACTTTTAGATGCAGAATAATGTCTCTCTTCGAACATATCTCAGTTCCATCTCCGGTATGATCACAGCCACTTCCTTTGCGGTTGAAAGATTATATCTATTCTTATCGGTTGTCGAAGTGTATCGAAGAGATGCTGGAATATTACGAAACGCGATACTTTCATCACTTCATATTTTTTCTGCGTGTTTGAATTTTGCAGGAAATGGGTTGTTCCGGATCAAACAATCTTGGATTATATGTAATACTTCTTTGCTTAGTGTCTTATTTCTTTCAAAGCGGGCGACTAAGGCTTGTGCAGGGTCATAAATATACAACTGGGAATACACAGCAGTTTTACCAGTTTGTGGTATTAATGAGCCTGTTCGGTGTCGCAACTCTCCATGAATCATGAACATCCTTGGACTTTTCCCCGCGACGTTGTCATTAATGTTGCCCCCAAACTCGTAAAGGCATTTGCCAAATTGTACTCTCTTATGTGATTTCAGAATGATCGGCTATGGTTAGTGGATCCATCGTACAATTCTTTGATCTCAGTCGGGGATGTGAGTAGGTTGTCTAGTTTAACTTTTCCTTGATAGCAACATTTGCCGAATTTTGCCTTTGTTGACATTGCCAATTTTTCACCCATCCAGTGTAAAGCATGGCAATGTTCGCATTCGACGTTCATTTCACCTAGTGAGAACCGTTTTACATCTTTGTGGAGATGTCGAGACCTTACACACGTCCGAGCATTACGACATTGTGTTCGATCGATTGTTGTATTACGTTCTTCGAACGTGTTTGGAGAGAGTTCTTGAGTGGAGACCGTCTGATCTCCAATAGTGTTTGAGAGGACCGAGTTAGGCTGATTTGGTGTCTTTTGGATAGTAGAAGGTGATTCTAGGTCCAACCGCCATCGGTTAGACCTATCGAAAGTATTTTGTTCACTTTCCCGCTTTCGGCGATTTTGTTGGCCTAACTTTCTTTTCGAAATGAAGTTATCTACGGATAGCTTTATTTTGTATTGAATTATAAATTTTAAAATAGTATGCAAATTAAACATATGTACACATAACTGTATTATATATGTAGAAAATATACCACTGGCGGCGCGTTTGAGGGGAGACTGTGATGCTGATTAAGACTATTTGGAAGAGGTGAAACATTGAATTCCCTTTCTCGATGTTCTTGACTCTCCTGTAATATTAGTCCTCTCGATATGAAATCATCTACTTGCACCTTTAATTTATATTAAACACTAATTTTTAGAAACGTGTGTATTTTATTACACATAATTGAATAAAGAGGTAATTAAGGTACCGTTGGTGGCATGTTTGAAGGGAGACTGTGATGTCGATTAGGTGTTACCGGAAGAGAGGGAACATGGAAGTTCCTCTCTCTAGTTTCTAGCATTTGTCGGTCTAACATAGCTCTTGTTTGTGACGTGATTGAAGAGACACTTGTTGGTCGATCAATTGTTGGATTACGTTCTACGAACGTGTTTGGAGGGAGTTCTTGAGTTGAGACTGTCTGATCTCCAATGGTGTTGGAGAGGACCGAATCTGGCTTAGTTGGTCTCTTTTGGGTCTTATGGTTAGACCCATCGAAAGTCTTTTGTTCACTTTCCCGCTTTCGGCGATTTTGTTGGCCTAACTTTCTTTTCGAAATGAAGTTATCTACGGACACCTTAATTTTGTTGTGAATTGTGAATGTTAGAATCATATACAAAGTAATCATATGTACACATGGATGTTTTAGATTTGTAGAAAATTTACCGCAGGCGGCGTGTTTGAGGGGAGACTGTGATGTTGAGCAAGACTAATTGGAAGAGAGGGAACATGGAGTTTCCTCCCTCTTGTTTCCAGCATTTGTCGGGCTAACAGAGCACTTGTTGGTGACGAATTTGAAGGGACAATTGGAGATTGAGTACGTATATTTTGAGGAGGAGAAACAAGAAATTTCCAAACGCATTTGAGGAAATACCCAGTAGTTGAATGTGTCTATTTGGGTAACGGGACAGAGATGAATGTGTGTCATTTTGTCCAGTCAAATGTTGGGCTATCATTGGGGTAGTTAAAGATACCTTGTAATAATATTATAAACATCTTGTTAAACATTCTACAACAACTAAAACAAATTATAGGCATTTTATCCATATTTTTTATAATTTTATTAAATCTAACTTATATATGTTCTTTATTTAAATATGTTCAAAATAAATGAATGTGTATACATAGAGAATGTATGATTAAAACGTAGTTCAACTACTTGAGATATATACGAAATAAATGAATAAATATTTAAGAAAGCATGATTAAGGATTACTTGAGAAACTTGAGATACGTTATTATTTGGCTTTGATTGGTTCGAAGATGTTCCTCCTATCGCGGCCTTCTTATCTCCCTTCATAGTGTTCTTCATTGTCCTTAGATTTTTTTTGAACATGAAATATATTTAATATATCAAACGTTTACAAATTACTCTTTGCATAAATGATAAAAGTATACGACAAATAAATGTTTTATCTTCTTGAACTCGGCTAAATAAAAACATACATCATTATGCAATTAATATTAAGAATAGTCTTGTAAATTTAAAGTTTTAAAGATATATATTTTTTGTTAGATTTCTTAATTTTATAAATAATATAAATAGTTTTAAGGTATTTTAATTAATTATGAATTAATATAATTGTTTAAAAGTTATCTAATCATGAAAGTTAAGTGTTTTTAATTTTGAACAATACATTAATATCAAATCAATACAATATGTATTTAGATGTAATGATAACATAATTCACCAATTTAATACATAAAAAATTATTGTTCATTAAAAAAACCAACAACGAATTACATTAAATTTATGGTCGAACAAAGACCAATTATTAAAAAAACACTCCCTAACACATATTAATTTGATAAATTGTGTGACTCGGTTTCTAAGGATTCCGGAAACATGTCCACCAAAATCTTGTCTTCAATCATGGTTAACTCAATATCATCTAGTAAGCTTTCCAATTCGTCTAAACTGTCCATATTATTAAGTTGTGGCAGAATAGTTTGTATAGGCCAATCGTTAGGAAGTGTGCTAACTATGACATATAGTAAAGCAGACAAATTTAGAGGGATGTTTTGTCTTTTAAAAGCGTAATAACTTTCTTTCTTCTTGTTAATGTGAGTATACACATCAGATTTTGAATTCATAGGTGCACTAACAAACTCATACCATATGAGAAAACTATCAGTAATTTCACCTATTTCATCATATACATTATTAAAAGAATTTTCTATTTGTTGGATAATTTTTATTTTTTAGCCTGCAAAAAATAACTATGATTAATATAATTTTGAAAAATATAATTATGTAACTTGATTAAGTTTATTAATACTAAAGTACATTAATATTTTATTTTTGATGTTAAATATTTAAAAACAAATTATTAATATATTTATTATTCAATTATATGTCATTTTTAAAAAATATATCATTTTAAAAATGAAATCCCAAATTATTATTATAAGAATAGTGTATATGAGGATTTAATGAAATTAAACTATATCATTATTGAAATTATATATTTTTAGACTATCTCACCAATTCTTTTAAATATTTGGACATTAAAATTAAACTATATCACAATTTTATCACTTTATAATTTTTTATTTAAGATATTAAAAGTATAGTTAAAATATATGACAAATTTAATGAAATTAAAAAATTACCTAAAAATAATATTTTTTTATATATTTAACGTAAAATTAATATTTTTAAAACTATTATCCTCTTTTTCGGTATTTTTATAATATACATAGAGCTGTCCAAAAAAAAAAAATTAACATCTGTCCAAAAAATAATAATATTAACATCATCAAGAGGATCAAGACTCCTTTCCAAGTAAACGTTCTTCTACTATTATCAATTAAAGGTTTTCTGTAATTCTTTTAACTTAGATAGTTGGATCCTTATTTTACAAAGAGAAAGACCAATTTCGTATATAGCAATTTATGTTATTGGAAAGGTGACACGTGCATGGTTAATCATCAAAATTATTAAGAGTAATCGACTAATGTGTCAAGTTATTCAAAGAAGAACAATTAGTTTGTAATATACGTTTATTCAAAGAAGAACAACTGGTTTGTAATATACATTTATTCAAAGAAGAACAATTGGTTTGTTATATATTTTATCTCTTTAATAATATAACATTCTGCAAAATCTTATTATTAATATAATGAAAATAAAAAAGTATATTTTGTAGACCAAATGTGTGACAACGTCAAGTGCATGATACATAATATGAGATTATATTATTTGACATTTCTTCTCGTTTTCTTTTATTTACCAGCTGTTCTTCCAGGCGAGTTTTAACCATTTAAAATTTACGGTGTTTATGAAGAAAAATGGGTAAGGAGAGGTTTACAGTAGAATATGAAATATCAAATGTTGGTTTAGTATTACAAACCTTAACAAATAAAACATAACGAATTACAAATATTTAAAAGTACAACAGATTTAAAGAACAAAGAATTCCGAATCATAAAACAAAGAACAAAGAACTTCGAAGAATCTATATTATAAACTAACATTTGAGTTGAAAACGGAACATGGAGTTGAAAACGTGATAAGCTTTGAAAAGATCTTTTGAGTAAGAAAGAAAACGTTTAGTGTAGAAAAAGAGATGGTTTTGAAAAGGTGTTAGTTTAGAGTTATATAATATAGATAGTATTCTTAAATAACTTAATTTAAGGGAAAAAAAGGTAAGTAAATCAAATCTTATCAAAGATGCTATTTAGTAAATTTTTAAAAGGAAAGGTGGTTCTGACGGGTAAGGAATGTTTTTAAAAGTCAAAACTTACCAACTTTAAGGAATTTTGTAAATTTAGGATAATACTAAATTTACGAAAAAGATTGCTATTTGTGACAGGTAAGGAATGGTTTAAAAAGTCAAAATTTTCCAACTTTACTAATTTCGTAAATTTAGGAGGATAATCCTAAATTTACGAAATTCAGGTAATCAAAAAAAAGATTTACTACAATCTATACTAAATCATTTGATTTCGAGACAACTTTAATTCTCGAAATCAAATCCTGTAAATCCATAAAATACGCCCTGCAAAAAATAAAATAAAAGATATTGTTAGTCACTATCTTAAAATAAAAGAAAATTAAAGATATGAATTCTCTAACTCTTACCTTTTTATTCTTTTTGAGGAAAAGAAACAATATGAAAATTGCAGTATAAATACACAAACACTGCAGGTCCCTATATGATGCAAACGAAGAAAAAGTGTTGGTGCAACTTCTTGTCTAAAGTTACGCAAATCTTGCTGAAAAAAAATGGTAAATTACCCAAGTACTTTTAATAGAAAGAGAGATGGAAAAAGAAAATACCTCGCACCTTTTACCTTCAAAGTTGCAAACAAAATGTCCATGTCAGCACCTGTTATTCGTGTTCCAAATAGAGGATTCATAACAATTGTATCAACATTGAATCAAATTCGAAAGAAACCTCTCCATTTCCACCTACACATAAGTGTTTACAAATATTAAAAATTGAATATAGCATAAATTGTTTAAGTAAGTATATATATGTACCTCAAGTTCATCAGCATTTGTGGATGCAATATCAAGAGAATCAGTATGAAGATATAGCAAATATACCCCTATTATTACTCAATTTTACTCTTATGTATCAGAAATAGAAAATATAACCATATTATTTAAATAATAGTAGCAATTGACCCAAACTTTAGACTTACTCTGCACCTAAGAGAGCAGCTGCAAGGCCTAATGTACCACACCCACAACCAAAATCTGCTACTGCCTTGTTACTCACATCTCCGTATGAATTTTCAGCCTAAATTTTTACCAAAAAAACAAAAATATTTATAATATTGATGGTAAAGGTTCTATTTTATATGGTAGAATATGAAGAAAAATGGGTAAGTAAAGGTTTACCGTGTCTAGCATTCTAGATGCAATGTGGGGTGCAGTTGGGTATTGGAGAACTGATCAAGAGAGCCAAGAAGGATTTCTACTTGCTTCAGCTTCATCTTCAAGAACAAAGCTGCCCCTTTTTCTTCGCTGCAAACACCATTACAATGGAGAAGAAAAGAAACAAAATTGATAAGTGAAAAGAAAAGCAAATAACACTTTTTAATTCAGCGAAGAAGATTGTCTGCTGAGCCTGGAATTTGGTGAAAGACCCATAAAATGGAATAAAATGGAAGAATGAGATTAGAAATTGATGTCTCCTCATTTGTGATAGTAAAATATACTCATGAGACATCATTTTAGGCTTATTTATTAGTTTATAGGTTGATTTTAGCTTATTTTAGTGCACTTTCCTATTGTGGGTCTTGATTTGTAGAATTATTATTTTTAGAGCATATTGGGTTTAATTGTTTATTTAGTGTGAAGCTTTAAAGATAATTATGGAGATTAATTAGAGTCCAAGTCAAAGACAACAACTTATGGAAGGAGATATGCATGGAAATTGGAGATAAGGAAATAATTGCTAAAAAGATGGAAAAGGAAAAGCTGCCTAAATCTGGGATTCTGCAAAGATAGGCGTTTTTACCTAATAAAGAGGCCGAATTTGGTAAATTACTCCTAAAGGGTCTAGATAATTCTGTTGCGATTCTTTTGGTATCTTGTGGAGCAAAATCGGACCAATAATAAAGAAGTTATGACCAAAACAACGCAGCAGTGTTTATCTTTATTTCCATACGAATTTGAGTTGGGCTAGGAGTCCATTACTTAACTTATCTCTAAAGAAACGAATTAGGTCAACCTCTAACCTATAAATACAGCCTCTTAACACTCTTAAATCATCCTTGGTGAAACCTTAAACCAAGAGGAAGCTTAGAACACAAGAGAGAAGTCTGGAAGGAGCTGTCATCAACAATGTCTTCTTCTACCTTTAGATTTGTAATTTCTTTCTTTTCTTTCATGAACTAATTTTCTTTAGCTTAAGTTTTAGCATATATGTATGAACCCTAGTTTTGATTGACATCTATCTAATTTGGGAATTTAATGTTTTAAATAGAATTATAGTTTTTATTCTCTGTTTATGTGTTTGAATTTATATTCTGTGTTCTTGTGGACGGCCGCCATTAGAATTACCATCTAGTAATTAGGATACCATTGACAACGGTGTTTAATTGCATGTTTAGCACATAACGTTTAGTTCTAGGTTTGATCTGACAACCCAACCTAGCTAGATAATCACTATGGTTGAGTCTTGTGACTCTTTACCAATTACAGGAAAAGTTTGCTTAGGAAGCCTTATTGACACAGGTAAATCCTATTTTAAACTACCGATAGCATATTGGAACCGATTAGGGAAATACTACATGATTCACCCTTACATGTTTAGAACGGCAAAACTAGTGGGGATTACATGCTAATAACTTAAGCTATATTCTCATATCACTTCTCTTTCATATTTAATTTTCTGTCTTTTAATTATTCTTAGTTTAATTTAGTTATTTAGAAAACAAAACAAAAATCTATTTATTTTTACTTTTATTTGCGTTTACTTGTTCTAGCTTTGATTATTTGCACTTGGTATTTGCATAAGATTCTCCTAACCTCTGTAGTCTCTGCGGAACGAATCTTTATCTAAAACTTGCATACGATCTGTATACTTGCAGAACCGTGTAGTTCTAGGGTGTTTTTGCACTTATTTTATATCTTATTTTATCACACCCTAGGCCCCACCAAGTTTTTGGCGCCGCTGCCGGGGACTACATCGTTAGTCCTTGTGCATATATCTTGTGCTTTTATTTTTAGTTAGTTCTATTTTACGCTTTTTGTTTTTAGTTTTTGTTTTTCAGATTTAGTTACAGATGGAGAACCCAAGGAGACTTGAGCTACCCATCGACTTCAGAGTGGAGCCACGAGGAATTCGCGCTCCAGAAATCCAAGCCGCTAAATTTAAACCTGATCCTGGGATGTTAACTCAGTTTGCGTCTCATGGATTATTCAGCGGAGATGCACATCAAGATCCGATCCGATATATTCAGAAATTCATGCAGATCTGTGATGCTTATATCATAAGAGGAGTTACTAGGGAGCAAGTATATTACTTGATGTTCCAGTTCTTCTTGACCGGATGTGCAAGCGATTGGTATGATGCCCAATACCCTCATATTATTCCAGATTGGGACAAGCTTCAAACAAGATTCCTAGACCGTTTTTATCCGGTTAGTAGACGTTTAAAGGACATGTTGGAGCTTGAACAATTTATACAAGAAGAGGAAGAGAGTTTGGGTGAAGCATGGTTACGATTTACAGAGAAGAAAGCGAGGTGTCCATATCATAGATCCTCGCCAGAATATTATTTAACCGTGTTTTATGGAAGCCTTAATGACAAATCAAGAGAGAAAGCAGATTCGGTAGGAAACGCAGGTTTTGTGTTGCTAGATCCTGTAGAAGCTGAGTTGGGGATGGAAAGAATTCTTGAGAACGAGAGAAGTTGGCCAAGGAAATCAGTAAAGGAGAACAATTCAGAATCTCTAAAGCTTAAGGAATTGGCTAAACAACTCGAAGAGCTGACAGAACAAGCCCGAACAATTGCTCAGGTAAATATGGTACGCACAATTCCTTCGTGTCTTGGTTGTGGATCAAGAAATCATGTGTGGGCAGGATGTATGAATAATCCAGCAGTAGCTTCCGTTCAATATCCTCAAGATAACTATTACTCGAATAGTTACAATCAAGAAAGCTACACTAATTATCAACAACCTCCACAAAAGAGTTGGGACAGAAAACAAGAAACTAGTCAGCAACCCCAACTTCAATCTTATAATCCTCCACAACCTATTCAGAAAAAGGCACCCATTGTTAAGAAAACTTGTCAAGAACCGAAGAAAGATCCACCTAAACAATCAATGCAATTGGCAAAACAAGAACAACTCCAGAGTTTGACTTCAAGTATGACTAAATTAATGCAAAACGTTGAGAAGAAAATAAATTATAGCCAACAGAGAGTTCGAACTCAGGAGAAGGTTATAAAGCAACTAGAGCATACTATATCACAGATGGCGAGTACATTACAAACTAGGCCGAAAGGGCAACTCCCAAGTGACACTATTGCTCCTAGAGACGATTCTTGCCATGCAGTTGAATTGCGAAGTGGGAAGCAACTGCCTCCACCAAGACCAGAACCAGAGCCTATCCCTATTCCAGAACAAAGGGGGGAAGAAATAATCAAAGATACAGTCAAAGAGGTAGTTCAACCAAAAAGTGTCCAAGCCGAGACACCTGATAAGACAAGACAACCAGTGGAACTCAGTACACGCCCTCCACCACCATACCCTTCACGTGTCAGGAAGAAGGACAATGACCTGGAATTCAAGAAGTTCATTGACATGTTGAAGAAATTAGAAATCAATATACCCCTTGTTGAAGCTCTCAAGAGAATGCCAAGCTACATGAAATTTATGAAAGACATTCTCTCCAACAAGCGAAGTATAGAGACTGGGGAACCAATTGGATTACCTAGGGAGTGCAGTGCTATATGTCAAAATGAGTTGCCACCAAAACTAGAAGATCCCGGAAGTTTTACAATTCCCATCGGCATTGGAGAAAATTGGACCGGGAAAGCATTATGTGATTTAGGTGCAAGCATCAATCTCATGCCTAAATCCCTGTTCGAGAAGCTTAATATCGGAGAAGTAGTACCTACATCTGTGGTACTACAAATGGCGGATCGCTCCCTCTCACGACCAATAGGTAAAATTGAAGATGTTTTAGTTAACGCGGGCTCTTTTATTTTTCCTTGTGATTTTATTATCCTTGACTACGACGCGGATAAGAATGTCCCCATCATTTTGGGTAGACCATTCTTAGCCACGGGGCGTACACTAATTGATGTTGAGAATGGTGAGTTGATCATGAGAGTACAAGGCGAACAGGTACGATTTAATGTGTTTCAAGCTATGAAATATCCTAAAGCGAAAGACGAGTGCTTCAAGGTAGATGTCATCGAAAAAATTACGCAAGAAATCTTCAATGAAGAAAGCTTAGAAAATGATCTTGACAAAGCCTTAGCACCTGAAACACCAGAACTCGAGATTCCCCCTGAAGATGTTGCTGCATTAGGGTTTAACATACGAGAACTACTTCGAGAGCCCGGTGACATTGAACCAATGAAACAACCATCTATAATATGTCCACCTGTTCTCGAAGAAAAACCACTTCCAGATCACTTACGCTATGCATATCTAGGTACGAACAAAACTTTGCCTGTTATTATTTCTGCTAACCTTTCAGGTCCTCAAGAGGAGAAGCTACTTCAAGTACTTCGCGCAAACAAAGAAGCAATCGGATGGACTATTGCTGACATCAAGGGAATTAGTCCTTCCGTTTGCAAACACAAAATCATTCTTGAGAACGAAGGTGGGCGATCTATAGAGGGACAGAGAAGACTCATGCCAGCTATGAAAGAAGTGGTGAGGAAGGAAGTTATCAAGTTGTTAGACGCAGGAATTATCTATCCGATTGCTAGCAGTGATTGGGTTAGTCCAGTGCAGTGTGTTCCTAAGAAAGGAGGTTTTACCACCACCCTTAATGATCAAGGCGAAGCCATACCATCAAGACCAGTTGTGGGGTGGCGCGTGTGCATGGACTACCGGAGGCTGAACAAAGCAACAAAGAAAGATCACTTCCCGTTACCTTTCATTGATCAGATGCTAGACAAGCTTGCAGGGAGAGAATATTACTGTTTCCTAGACGGATATTCGGGTTATAATCAGATTTGTGTGGATCCCCTTGATCAACATAAAACAACTTTTACATGTCCGTTTGGTACTTTTGCTTACAGAAGAATGCCGTTTGGTTTATGCAATGCACCTGCCACGTTCCAGAGGTGCATGATGGCTATATTTTGGGACATGATTGATAAATATTTGGAGGTTTTTATGGATGATTTTTCGGTGTTTGGAGACAGTTTTGATGATTGTTTGAGTAATCTAGAGAAAGTCCTTGTGAGATGTAGAGAAAAAGATCTCGTGCTTAATTGGGAAAAATGCCACTTCATGGTTCAAGAGGGAATTGTGTTGGGACATAAAGTTTCGAAGGCAGGGATGGAGGTTGATCGTGCTAAAATTGAAGTTATCAAAACACTACCACCTCCGGTTTCTGTTAAAGGAGTGAGAAGTTTCTTGGGTCACGCAGGATTTTATCGACGATTTATTAAAGATTTCTCCAAGATCGCCAAACCGCTCTGCTCTTTACTTGAAAAGGATACTCCTTTTAATTTTACTGGAGAATGTCTTCGCGCGTTTTTGACGATTAAGGAAAAACTGATCTCTACACCTGTTGTTATACCTCCTGATTGGAACGCTCCGTTTGAACTTATGTGCGATGCTAGTGATCACGCTATGGGTGTTGTGTTGGGACAGAGGAAAGACAAGATTTTCCACACGATTTATTATGCAAGCAAGACTTTCAACGCTGCCCAGATGAATTATACAGTAACGGAGAAAGAGATGTTGGCCGTGGTTTACGCTTTCGATAAATTTCGTCCCTATCTGGTTGGGAAGAAAACTATTGTATACACGGACCATTCAGCTATTAGGTACCTCATGGAGAAAAAGGACGCTAAGCCGCGTCTCATTAGATGGGTACTATTGCTACAAGAATTCGACATAGATATTCGAGACCGAAAAGGATGCGACAATCAAGTTGCTGATCATTTATCAAGGCTCGAAGGATCTGATGCGAACAAAGAACCATTATCGGTTAAAGAGGTATTCCCTGATGAACAACTTTTTGCTATTAAACGTGCTTTTGTGCCGTGGTATGCAGATCTAGTCAACCTCATTGTGAGTGGTGTCTTTCCCAAAGATTTCCACCCACAACAAAGACAAAGATTGAACCACCAGGCCAAACAATATTATTGGGATGAACCGTACCTCTGGAAGATATGTAGTGACCAAGTGGTTAGAAGATGCGTACATGAAGGTGAGATGGAGAAAATTATTGAAAGTTGTCATAGTTCACCTTACGGAGGTCACTTTAAGGGCGATAGAACCGCGGCTAAAATTCTTCAATCTGGGTTCTATTGGCCAACCATACACAAAGATTGTCACAGTTTCGTCCAATCATGTCACAGATGCCAAAAAACTGGCAACATATCGAAAAGAGACGCAATGCCGCTTAATAATATTCTTGAAGTTGAAATCTTTGATGTATGGGGAATAGATTTCATGGGACCTTTCATCACTTCCTATGGAAATGTTTATATTTTGCTTGCAGTAGACTATGTATCAAAATGGGTAGAAGCAGTGGCAACACCAAAGAACGATGCTCAAACAGTGATTAAATTCTTAAAATCAAACATCTTTTCAAGACATGGTACGCCACGTGTTCTCATCAGTGATAAAGGTACCCATTTTCTTAATGCTCCCGTGAGACATTTTCTTAAAAAGTTTGGAGTGAAACACCGTACTTCAACCGGTTATCACCCACAAACTAACGGTCAAGCTGAAGTTTCCAACCGGGAAATCAAATCTATTCTTGAGAAGACCGTGAACAAATCAAGAAAAGACTGGTCTTTAAAGCTAGATGATGCTCTCTGGGCATACAGAACAGCATTTAAAACACCAGTTGGGGCATCTCCATATCGCATGGTCTACGGCAAAGCGTGTCATCTACCGATTGAACTAGAAGCTCGAGCCTACTGGGCTATTAAAACTCTGAATCTAGACCCAGACTTGGCCGGGAAACAAAGGATGATGCAATTGAACGAATTGGAGGAGCTTCGTTATCATGCCTATGAAAATTCACGTCTCTATAAGGAGAAAACAAAGCGATGGCATGATAAACGGATCCGTCCAAAGAATCTCGAGATTGGACAGAAGGTTTTATTATACAACTCTCGATTTTCAAACTACCCAGGAAAGCTTAAATCCCGTTGGGAGGGACCTTACATTGTTACCAAAGTCACACCTCATGGAGCGATTGAGATTGAAAATCCAGCCGAGCAACGGACATTCATGGTGAATGGCCAGCGTTTGAAGAGATACTATGACAGTGAGGACTTTGAGCAAGGAGAGAAAATCTACCTTGTCGAATGCGATTAGCCTGAGGTACACGTCTAACTCAAAGACGTTAAACAAAAGTGCTCTTGGGAGACACCCCTTGTTTTAAATTGCTTTTTAGATTAGTTGTTTTTGCTTTGTAGTGTTTAGTTTTTAGTTAGTGTAAATTTTTAATTGTGTTTTCAAGCTAATGGGAGAGAAAGGTAGTGTGTTATTGTGCAGGAAACGAGTTTGGGGTCAAAAGGAAAAATCTGGAGGAACTTCAAGTCTGGCGCGGACTACCCCGCGGACTACCCCATGGTCCGCAGGGATGCACCGCGCCCCAAAAACCCGTACCACGGGTTGGCTAGCTCGGGTTTTATCCAGAAGGTCGAAAAAAATCGCGGGGCATGGCGCGGTACACCGGACCCTAGTCCGCGCGCCTAAAACCCGTACCACGGGTTGGGTACCTCGGGTTTTTTGACGGACATGCTGCGGACTACCCCCTGCACCGCACCCCTGGTCCGCGACCCAAAAACCCGTACCACGGGGTGCTAGCTCGGGTATTATCCAGTAGGTAAAAATTTTGGAGCAACAGAAGCTGCGGTACACCGCGGGATATGTCCGGTGCACCGCAAGAGGCGGTTTAAAGAAAGAATTCTTTTCCTAATCAAACTCTTACCTTATGAGATTAACCCTAGCCTTCCACCCACGAATTTTTCAGACCCAAACCCTATATAAACATCTTAAAGCTTGTGCAAACCTTCACAATTAACACAACAACTCATCAAATCCTCTCCTAAATCTTCCATAAACACAATCCTTCATCAAAGTCATCACACTACACCATTAAAACACCATCATATTCAACAAGCTTTAAAGAATTCTTCCAAGATCAATCAAATAACCTTTCTCTTTCATCAATTCCAAGCAACAACATCAAGCTAAACCAATTGTCGTTAAACTTTTTATCCATCCTTGGTATAACTTGAGTTGTGGGTGAATCAAGTATGACTAACAGATCTGAAGCTATGGAATACAAGAGAAAGTGTTCAATCCTTGGGAAGAATAAGAAATTGCCTGGAGCTACTATTGAAAAACCCATCAATATTGATGAGGTTTCTGAAGAATCAAAAGAACAGGCACCTGAACAACCACTACCAAAGAAGAGATTAACTGCTAGAATGTCCACACCGTCAAGGAGGCCTTTAGACAAGATAAATATCCAAGACCAAGGTTCTTCTACCTCTTCTTCTAAAATTGCTTATGATCTTCCTCCTTGGGCTATTCAGTTACAAAACGAAGTTGAAAGATTACGTGAAGATAACAAAGACCTTTGGGTAGAAATCATGCAATTGGAAACAAGGGTAGATAATTCGACCTTGTACAAGGATATAGATGATTACACCGATCCCTCAGCTTCAGAAGATGAGGATGATATGATGGATCTCTATGGCCAGCCAGGTAAGTCATTCTAATTTTTCTCAATAGCTTGGATGCATTAGGTAGTTTAGTTAGTTTTATTTTAAATTTTATTTCATTCCTGAGTCTTTTTCGAGTCGTGGGGACACGGCTCACTTTTGAGTTGGGGGTGGGGATTCGTTGTCCTCATCTTCCTTTTCGTTTTTGCATAAAATTTAAAATTTTAGGTTGAATTAGGCATAGAATATCTTGAATGTACCTATGTGAGCATAATTTTATTAGGTCAATGATAGTAAGTAGTATGTTTTTGAAAGATGCAACAAAATTGTTTAGCATGCATGCATGAAAACATGAAATAAAGGATAGAAAAGTTAATGAGCAATGCTAAGAAGTACGTTGAAACTTAGGAATAGTTATTTGGTGTGTAGAACGTGAGGTTTAAAATTAGTTGAAAACCCACTTGTCTATGAACTATTAGTGAAAAAGTAACGAAATCCGGTAGTTAGAAAAATGACTAAGGCAGTTCTTTCATGATTAAAACACTTGAAGCCTTTAGACTTTCTCACCCTTTTATTTGATTATTATTATTATTTATCCGTCTTAGCCCCTCTGAGCCTTTCTAAATCCTTTTTATTGAAACACATTATAATCCTTACCCTAGTTTTTAGGACTTATCTATATGACCCGCATTCGAATCGCAAAACCTGAGACACTCGTTTTAGAGCTTGAGTTTGGGGTGGTGGGTTTCATCAGTAGGGAACTGTGGGATTTGGAATTATCTTTGTGATTTTATTGATGATGAATTGTTATTATTGTAACCCTTTGCCGGGGTAATAGTGAATGAAAAAGAAGCTACGAGCTAAATTTGCCAACAAGGGCATAAAAAAGAAAAAGAATATATATATATAAAAAATAGTATGATATCTCGAACATCAAAAAAAAAAAAAAAAAAAAGAGTCATAGCTATACAAAAGAAAAAAATTGATATGAAAAGAATATATATTCGGACCGGCAAAGTGGATTTTATATCATCAAAGGTGTTAATTAGGAATATTGGGGATGCAAGTCAAAAGCATCAATAAATTGGGTTGAGTGAGAACATCTTCGAGTGAAAACTCAAGCTCTAGGGCGATTCGTTGATGGCTAGTGAGGAGAGAGCCAAAAGCTCACTTTTTATTATCCAAATATACCACACCCGTCCTTAAGCCAAGTTATAACCAAGACCTTAGATTTTTTACTACTAGATGGAGAAACAATTGAGCTATTAGGTAGTAGGTAAGTGGACCATTGGATGCTGTATTTGGGACCTATGAACAACCTATAGCCATTAACCTGAACTAAGTTATCATCCTCTCCTTCTGGCATTGCGAAATTAATCTCAACTTGAATTTATGGACTGTTGATTACATGTATATTAGGCATATTTGTGCATTATTTCTTGAACATTACTACATGAGATTTTTTTGGATTTTATGCTCTAGGATCATTCATTATATTTTGTTCTTGTTCTCCTCCGACTTCTTCTTGTTTATTTTGACTACCCTACTGTTCTTTACTTTATTGTATCGGGACGATACAACTTTGAGTTGGGGGTCTTGATGTCTCCTCATTTGTGATAGTAAAATATACTCATGAGACATCATTTTAGGCTTATTTATTAGTTTATAGGTTGATTTTAGCTTATTTTAGTGCACTTTCCTATTGTGGGTCTTGATTTGTAGAATTATTATTTTTAGAGCATATTGGGTTTAATTGTTTATTTAGTGTGAAGCTTTAAAGATAATTATGGAGATTAATTAGAGTCCAAGTCAAAGACAACAACTTATGGAAGGAGATATGCATGGAAATTGGAGATAAGGAAATAATTGCTAAAAAGATGGAAAAGGAAAAGCTGCCTAAATCTGGGATTCTGCAAAGATAGGCGTTTTTACCTAATAAAGAGGCCGAATTTGGTAAATTACTCCTAAAGGGTCTAGATAATTCTGTTGCGATTCTTTTGGTATCTTGTGGAGCAAAATCGGACCAATAATAAAGAAGTTATGACCAAAACAACGCAGCAGTGTTTATCTTTATTTCCATACGAATTTGAGTTGGGCTAGGAGTCCATTACTTAACTTATCTCTAAAGAAACGAATTAGGTCAACCTCTAACCTATAAATACAGCCTCTTAACACTCTTAAATCATCCTTGGTGAAACCTTAAACCAAGAGGAAGCTTAGAACACAAGAGAGAAGTCTGGAAGGAGCTGTCATCAACAATGTCTTCTTCTACCTTTAGATTTGTAATTTCTTTCTTTTCTTTCATGAACTAATTTTCTTTAGCTTAAGTTTTAGCATATATGTATGAACCCTAGTTTTGATTGACATCTATCTAATTTGGGAATTTAATGTTTTAAATAGAATTATAGTTTTTATTCTCTGTTTATGTGTTTGAATTTATATTCTGTGTTCTTGTGGACGGCCGCCATTAGAATTACCATCTAGTAATTAGGATACCATTGACAACGGTGTTTAATTGCATGTTTAGCACATAACGTTTAGTTCTAGGTTTGATCTGACAACCCAACCTAGCTAGATAATCACTATGGTTGAGTCTTGTGACTCTTTACCAATTACAGGAAAAGTTTGCTTAGGAAGCCTTATTGACACAGGTAAATCCTATTTTAAACTACCGATAGCATATTGGAACCGATTAGGGAAATACTACATGATTCACCCTTACATGTTTAGAACGGCAAAACTAGTGGGGATTACATGCTAATAACTTAAGCTATATTCTCATATCACTTCTCTTTCATATTTAATTTTCTGTCTTTTAATTATTCTTAGTTTAATTTAGTTATTTAGAAAACAAAACAAAAATCTATTTATTTTTACTTTTATTTGCGTTTACTTGTTCTAGCTTTGATTATTTGCACTTGGTATTTGCATAAGATTCTCCTAACCTCTGTAGTCTCTGCGGAACGAATCTTTATCTAAAACTTGCATACGATCTGTATACTTGCAGAACCGTGTAGTTCTAGGGTGTTTTTGCACTTATTTTATATCTTATTTTATCACACCCTAGGCCCCACCAGAAATAATAGAAGTTACCTTTCATTCAATCAGTAGAGTAATATAGCAAAGAAATGGCGTCTTCAAGAACAAAGCTGCCCCTTTTTCTTTGTTGCATACACCAGTAAAATGGAGAAGAAAAGAAACAAAATTGATAAGTGAAAAGAAAAGCAAATACCACTTTTTAATTCAGCGAAGAAGATTGGAAGACCCAGAAAATGGTGAAAGACCCAGAAAATGGAGGAAAATGGAAGAATGAGATTAGAAATATTAGAAATTTCAGCGGTGACGGTGATGGCGGTGATGGCTGTGATAGCGGTGATGGTCCTTTCCCGATGTCGTGTCGATGGCGGTGATGATGCGAGTAGATCTAAAACCGAAGAGGGGTTTCTATGGTGATGGTGCGTGTCGATGGCGGTGATGAGGCGAAGAAGAGAGGTGTGGAGAGACGAAGAGAGAGATAGGGTTTCAGAAGAGGGGTTTCTATGGTGATGGTGCGTGTCGATGGCGGTGATGAGGCGATCGAGACGAAGAAGATAGGTGTTGGAGAGACGAAGAAGAAAGGCGAAAATGAGGGATAGGGTTTCAGCCATTTTTGTTTTTTGTTTTGTTCAAAGAAATCAGGCAACGAACAAAACAAAGTTGGATAGGTTTTTTTGTTTTCTTTTTTTTTGTTTTTGCCTTCGGCTTTTTTTTTGTATTAATGACAGGTGGGGCCAGAAACGATCCTGGCCACCACTTATGTTTGGCCAGAATCAATCCTAGCCACCACTTATTTTCTTTCATTAGCTTTTCGAAAAATCGTGTAGGGTAATACACTGCTCCTATATTTCCAATTTAAAAAAAATTCTTTTAAAAGATCAATATGGTTTTTATATAGATATAAGAAATGAGAAAATAAAAAAAGTGAAAATTTTAAGAGATTTATGAGAAGAATAAAAAAATAATGAGAGAAATAAGAGAATGATTTAAGGTTTTTTTGTTTCAAAATATAAATTTATTTATTAATTAAATAAAGATTAGTTAATGATATTAATGATAAGTGGGGCCAGAATAAATCCTGGCCACCACTTATGTTTAGCAAGATTAAATCCTGGCCACCACTTATCTTTAGCCAGATTTAATCATGGCCACCACTTATGTGGGTAAATCTAAACCAAAGAAAAAACTCTGAATTGTAATATATATATATATATATATATATATATATATATATATATATATATATATATATATATATATAAATAGATTATATCTATATTATATTACAAGGTTTTTTGATAAGTGGTGGCTACGATTGATTCTGGCCAAACATAAGTGGTGGCCAAGATCGTTTCTGTCCCCACCTATCATTAATACCATTAATTAGTTCTTAATTACTTAATAAAAAAATATAAAAAAAACTTAAATCACTCTTTACATTTAATTTATAATATTTATATAATAAAGCAGAATGTACCTAAATTCTCGTTTTACTACTCAAAAATCTCTAATTTTTTTTACAATTTTTTTATTCTTCTCATAAATATCTATATTATATTACAAGATTTTTTGATAAGTGGTGGCCGAAATTGATTCTGCCCAAATATAAGTGGTGGCCAAAATCGTTTATGACCCCACCTATCATTAATACCATTAATTAGTTCTTAATTACTTAATAAAAAAACATAAAACAAAAAACCTTAAATCACTCTTTACATTTAATTTATAACATCTATATTATATTTCAGAGTTTTTTCTACGGTTCAGATTTACCCTCATAAGTGGTGGCCAGGATTAAATCTGGCCAAACATAAGTGGTGGCCAGGATTTAATCTGGCTAAACATAAGTGGTGGCAATAATTGATTCTGGCCCCTTCACCTAGGGAATCTGAGTTCGATTCTCATCAACAAAATTAATTTTTGCTTTACTGTCTTCAGACACGGGTTTACAAGGGTTTTTGATAAGTGGTGACCAAGATTGATTCTGGCCAAATATAAGTGGTGGCCAAGATCGTTTCTGGCCCCACCTATCATTAATACCATTAATTAGTTCTTAATTACTTAATAAAAAACATAAAACAAAAAAACCTTAAATCGCTCTTTACATTTAATTTATAATATTTATATAATAAAGCAGAATGTACGTAACTTCTCATATTACTACTCAAAAATCTCTAATTTCTCTCATAATTCTTTTATTCTTCTCATAAATATCTTAAAAAATTTTATTTTTTATTTTCTCAATTATTATATCTATATAAAAACCACATTGATCTTTTTAAAGAAAAATTTTCAAATTGGAAATATGGGAGCAACGTATTAACCTACACGATATTTTTAAAAGCCAGTGAAGGAAAAAAAATATTGAAATATATGGTGGAGTTAAAAATAACAATAATGATAATAATAATATATTGAAACACTTAAGAACAATTGTGCAAATCCAATTTAGACCTTTATAATACCATTAATTAATTCTTATTTACTTAATAAAAAATTAAAAAAAAAACCTTAGATCACTCTTTACATTTAATATAAATTTATAATATTTATATAATAAATCATAATGAACCTAAGTTCTCATATTACAACTCAAAAATCTCTAATTTCTCTCATATCCATAACCTTAGACCCCTAACTATCAACCTTAACCTTAACCTTAACCTTAACCTTAACCTTAACCTTAACCTTAAACTTAACATTAACCTTAACCTTAACCCAAACCCAAACCTTAACCTTAACCTTAACCTTAACCCAAACCCAAACCTAAACCTTAACCTTAACCTTAACCTTAACCTTAGTCTTAACCCATCCCAAAACCAAACCCAAACCTTAAACTTAACCTTAACCTTAACATTAACCTTAACCTTAACCTTAACCTTAACCTTAACCTTTACCTTAACCTTAACCTTAACCTTACCTTACCTCAACCTTAACCTTAACCTTAAACCTTGACCTTGAACCTTAAACCTTAAAGCCTTATCATCATCTTCACTTAACCTTAACTTTAACCGTAACTCTTAACCCTTAAACCCTTAACCTTAACCCTTAAACCCTTAACCTTAACCCTTAAATCTCAAGCCTTAACCTTTACCTTCACCTTCATATTAAATTTAATCTAAACCTTAACCATAATCTTAACCTTTAAGTTAAAACTTAACCTTAACCTTGAACCTTAAACCTTGAACTTTGAACCTTAAACTTTATACCTTAACCTTAATCTTAACCTTAACCTTAACTTTAATTCTAACCCTAACCTTAACATTTATCCTTTAAATTTACCTTAACCTTTAAACCTTTAACTTTAAACCTTAACCTTAACTTTCATCTTAACTGTAACCTTAACCTTAACCTTAAAAAGATGAAGAATCATCGCGCTAATATTCGACCTTAACCCTCGAATTTTGTTAAACCTTAAATGTTTATTCTTAAACCATAACTCTAACTTAATCTTAATCTTAAAATTAAATTTAACCTTAACCTTGATTTAAACTTTAACCTTAACCCTTAACTTTAACCTTAAAATTAAACATATCCTTAACGTTGACCTAAACCTTAACCCTAACCTTAACATTAACCTTAACATTAACCTTAACTATAACCTAACCTTCTTCTTGATGAGCAAAAAAAGAACAACCTTAACCCTAACTTTAACCTTGACCTTCACCCTTAGAACCCGTATTTGATTTCCGTTAACGCAACAAATTTTTTCTCCAGTGTCTTCAGACACGGGTTTTACCTAGTTAATTTAGTATGCATGCCTTCTATATGGTATCAAACAAATTCAAAACTTTAAATGTACTTTTTCTTATTTATAGATTGTCTCTACCTCACATTACAAAATAATTTCGCAAAAAGTTCACATCTTTCATTTCATCCTAATTTAATATTATTCATGATAAACATTTTTTATATTTATTGATCAGATTTAATTTGTATTTATGGTATCTTTTTATGTTACATTAAATCAAGTTTTATATTTTTTATATCTCTTAAATAACTTTTTAGGTTATTTCATTTTAAAATTATCAAACGATTGTGGATGCAGATTAACAACTGATAGATCACACTCGTTATGGATGCATATTTGGCAAACACTTCTAAAATCCGATGATGGATGGATGTGAATTTGGTTACAATTTTTATTAGTGGATATAAATATGGTTATGTTATTTTTTGAGAAAATCCGATCCACTTCCATCCCTATTAGCAACGAACGAAGATGCCAACAAGATACTCTTTTGAGTTTCTACTTTTTCAGGATTGTAGAGGGATTTAGTAATGAGATTTTACCCATCATTACTGATGAGATTGTACCATTAGGTGTGATGTTTATACCCATCACTCAAAATGTCTGCAACGTTCTCTAAAAATTATTTCCCACCCGAGTATTTAATTATGCAATTGTATTTTATATATGTGTAATATTTATTATATAATGCTATACTTTTTCAGGATGTGGATGATCAAGGCTTTCAAGTGTTAGGAAGGATTCCTAAAAATGCTCGTAGAAAGTTGTTTTCCTTTCTTTCGTAGTTTTTTCGTATATAGTCTCGGATTTGTTTAATATAGATGAATGTTTTAAAAGGTGCTAGGCGGGTGGTTGGGTACCTTCGAACCCCTAGGGATCTAGGAGGACGCCTAGGCAGAATCTAGGTTTTTTTTTTATTTTCACAAGTTTCAGAATATAACATTCAATCTAGACTATCTTGATCAGTGTTCTAAAAACCCCCGCCCTAGTCCACTTAGGCTCTAGTAGGTAGTTGATCGCCCAATGTATGGTCTAGGCACGCCTAGAACTTTTTCCAAGGTATAGAAGGTCACCTGAAACCGTCTAGGATCGCCCAAGATCGACTAGGCGATATGGATCACATAGGAGCCTATAATTTAAAATAAAATTGTTTTTGAAATGCCTTTCTTGCCTAGGAATGTTTATGTCTTTGCAAAATCGGGGCCTATTAATATAAAAAATCCTTATTTTGTAAAGTAAAACTCATATTAATAGATGTATAAAAGTTAAAAGTTATATAACAAAGGGGAAAAACCAGAGAGGGGTTAGTTATAGAGATTTTATTGAAAATATTAATAAACTTAATTTTTACTATATATAATTATGAGAGTTGAGTTTCAAATTGTTGTTTCTTCAATTAAGTATTTATTTTATGTTATATTATTTAGTATACCTGAAAAGAATTAGTGTTTATTTTCAACATACTAATTTTTTCGGATATTAAAAATCTTTAGTTCAAACACTTGTAGAAAACCAATAACTAAATACTAGATCTCTGAAACAACTCAAAACAACTTTCAATTCTCTACATGAAATTTAATTATTACCAAGAAGATTAACAATCCAAATCTAAACTATATGATAGTGTTCCAGGTTCAACCTCAAAGCTGTACAATTCTACCCAGAAGGAGATACAACAAAAGACTTGTAACTTTAATAAAACACTACAATAAATATTAATTCTGTCAACATTATCATAATGTAAAAGTCTATGATATGGTGTTTCAAGTGGATCGAAACCATAATTAAACTTGAGTATCTAAGCGTATGACTATGATAGTCAAGAAAGATCTTGTCAAGCCCCTGATGTAAAGAGTAAGCTACAATCTCCAAGCTAGACATACCAAGAAATAAGACACAAGATATCTCAAAGCAGTAACAGAAGTTGTGATCTTATATCAATACAAGGAACAAAAGGCTCAGATATAGTCCATGATCACTGAAAAACCTAAAAGATACTCTTGAGCTGAATAATGTTTCTACTTAAAAATATTTTCACTAGAATTTATCAAACTTAATGTATAAAGAAGATAACCTTATAATTCAAAGTAATGAATCCCTGTCCAGTTCCTAGAGAATAGTGAGAGTATTCATATAAGACTTCATACCTCTCCCATGGATAAATATACACTCAAAATTGACAAGACAATATTTTTAATAAAAAAAATTCAGAATATTCTTCATTACAAATTTGAGGGAATGGCGGTAGGTATTAACTATGAAATACCCACCTTAGGAGACACTGTTTTGAAGAATGGACCTGATTACTAAAACTATAATTTAAGTAAGGGGCATCGTACATGGAATTATTGAGGATAATTGATTAAATCAAGCTTACCATATCCTAGTGGAGGATGACTATCTAAAAATACGCTTAGATACGAATTAAAAGACATGCAAATATGTATACGACACATATATATCTCCTTGGAAAGAGATAAGTAACCTCACCCAAAATCTTATAAATAATATAGAGAGAGGATCAAGTCATATGCACTTATTATGAAAGATGTTAAACATCAATACATGTGGACACGTGAGAAAGTGTATGAGCTTTCATGGAACCATAAATCCGAACATACCATGATTGAAGGTGTATATTGAACATATGTTACATAAACAATAATCGTAATGAGAGAATTTTGATATACCAAAACACGGTTGATACAAATTTGGGATGATTACCCAAAGGTTCATCACCCTTATGTTGTACGGTGTGAGTCCTGGATACACGTAGAATCCACCATGGTAAGCTACCTAGTTGATAAGTGAGTACAAATATGATCCATACCTATCTTTAATTTGTTTCTCTAAGGTATGTAGTACACTAATGGGATTTATGTAAAAACCTTCATAGAACTTGGATCAAGACTATACCCTTTCCAGTGGAATCAAGTGTATTATTCTTGCATTAATGAGTTTTGAACTCCCAAGACATCTTAAGCATGATATTCTTATAAATCCTTATTAATCTTTAGAAGATGTATAAGTAACTTAGTATGACTTTTGGATACATTTTATCTAAAAGCAAAAGAGAATGTAATGGCTTTAATAGAAAATGTTTCTTAAATTTCTTTAACTTCAATTAATTACACAAAAGGGGCATCGGATACTTGTAGTGGTTAAGAAATATGCAATATGTTGCATAATATGAAGGCTAAAATAAGTTTAAGAATAAAAGAATCAAAATTACAATTTTGATAATGGGGCAATCGTTACAACTACAATTATAATAACTAATCCTTCAGAGATGCCTACGGGAAATATTTATAGTAAGAAAACTATATTTTTGTTCGTAAACTTGTTTCAAATATAATAGTCATTTAATCATAAGATGGTTATGATTTTCAATACAATTTTCAGAATGATAAATTACATCCTTCATTGTGATGAATTACATGCAATTAATTACTTAAACTATGGTGATAATAGTTTCCTAAAATATCTACTTATAAGTGTTAAAGTTGTTTCCGGTCATAAATATAAAAGGATAGTTGTACTAGCCAAACCTATCTATTGTATTATACATTAGGTAATGAATTATAGGATTATAGTTCATCACCGTCATAAGGAAAGTTTCCTTGATAAGTATGATTCGGATCAAATGAAACTTACGAGTATATAGTATGTGATAGATGACTAAATCTATTTTAACAAAAAGATGGAGATAGACCCTATGTATTTTCAGATCTAAAACATATTGATGTATATAATCATTCTGAATTTGAGAAAATGACGGATATTTTTACTTCAACTCCTTTACTAACTATATACATCAAATATAAACTGTTTGTCAAATAAAAAAATATAACTCATTTGAAATGTCCAAGTGAATCTATGGTGAAGTTGGAAGCAACAAGTATATAAGAATATGAATGAATTAAGACATTAACATGTAAATGTGAATATCTTAGTAATGATGTATTAAATTATCTGTGACGAAATTTGAGTTTGTCTTAGGTAAACATCTCTTGGAACACCAATATTTAACGATGTGTTTGAAAATCCACCTTATTAGATATAGTACAACCAATGATAAGGTTCACTAGTGTTTGATTATTCATATGGGGTTATAATAAAAGTTAGTTGCATACCTAGTGAACTCTTAGGATCCATTTAAAAGTTGATAAGATCTATATGCCGTATAAATGACATAAATCAAACCTCAAACTGTAGGAGTTTGAAACTTTATCGGTCTATGCTAAACGACTAATTACAATAACATAAGTTGAAAACGAAACTTAAGTTGAAAACGTTCAAATATGGATTTGCTAGATACTCAAAAAAGAAATGTATGGCAATATTTCTACACAATTCTCAACAAAACGAGTTTGTGGTTAGACATGCATCTTTCCATATCGTAAATTTCTAGTAAAGGAATTCATGTGTATAAATAGACCATGATGAAAAAAATATTTCAGAGTCACTCAAACAAGTTGAAGAGCATCACGTGCACATAAATATATCTTTCCTTGATGAGTATATAGTCATATATGATGTTCAAGAATTCAAACGTTGATGCAATGGAAATGGTTAATGTATCTCCCAAGGAACAAGTAAATTAAAAGTCAAATAAGGAAAAATTTACTGTACACAAGTCTCTTAAAAGGTTATGTAGTTATCATCATATACCAAAATTAATTGTAATAATGATGAAAGTTTGATTAAGGAGATGTGATGATCCTAATACCCTATGAGAAGGCTATGGCTAGTATAGATAGTCACAAATAGTTAAGCCCTATATAATATTAATTAGTATCTTTGGAAATTAAAAAATTATAGTACTTTGGTAAAAAATATGTAATATATATAAGATCCGTGAATTACATATGGGTGTTTAGTAAATGATTGGAGTAGACGAAATGGTAGAGACCTATTAGTCTTGTCTATTTTCTAAGAAGTTAAATAAAAAGAAAAGCATTAATTATGAGGAAATTCGTTTCTCATAACAATTTTCAGATCCTTTCTCATTCTACTATTGGTAACTGCATACTATGATTACGAGCTATGGAAAGTCCATGTGAAAGATGTTTTCATTAAACACGAGCTCAAAATTGACATCTTAAGAATAATCCTAAAGTTATCATATCACCATTTTATAATAAAATATACATAAGTTCTAGAGATTTATTCATGAGTTTTAGTAAAATGGAATATTCGCTCTTATACAATTATATATTTTGTTTTAATGATTTTTGAATAAGAGCCACAAGAGTACAAAGACTAGTGAAGAATACTCATCTTCATGACATCATATGTAGATAATATATTATCACATAATGAAATGTTATACCAACCAATCAAACAACCAAGTTTGTATTATATACTAGTTCTCCACGTAAGATTTAGGAGAAGAAGCTTGTATTCTTTAGATTCAAATCTATAGAGATAGATTTAAGAAACTACTTGACCTATATAAATCTTAGTATATTTATTAGATCTTAAAAGTATCATATATAAATTCCAAGAGGATCCCTTAAATAATATCTTTTGAATTACTCTTAGTCGGAGAATTGTCTGAGGACCCTTGAAGAAAGGGAATGCACCTATAGAGTCTTATTTGTTAAAATAGAAGGATTTATCAAGCATGCGATTAAATATATAAACATCCTCTGTCCTAGGAGTAGTGAGTAGGTCTCAAGGAACCTTGGTAGAGAATGTGGAAAGTAGTAAAATCTGGCAATGATATTACAGTACTTGAACGATTGGGTCTAGGCCAACTGATAGATTGTTGGACTTATGCCTTAGCCACGAACAACTTGTAAGGAATTGAACACAAGTGTTTACTATGTAATATAATATTTATCTCTATTTTATTAATTAAGGTATTAAATTCCTCAAATCTATCTCAAGTATTTATGATCAGGGTAGTTATTTACATAGTATAAATGCAGATCCTTAATTAAGTTACGAACTAGATATTATAAGGTGTTATGATAATGATAATCTAACCCACCAGATTTAATTAGAACTTGTTCTTAATCTTAGGTTCATCGATTTAGGGAACTTGATGATATGGATAATTACTATATACCTAACTAGAATTCATTGGATAAATATAAATATTTATGGTTCATTATCTAGGTGCATTAATAAATGCATATAGAGAAGTGATTATCGAATCAACAAAATATAGATTCTTAACGATTGAGTACCCTATGATGTCAAGTGGTAGGACTTAATGCTTGTAATCCTTTGAATGAGATAATCGTTATAGCATCATGTGTACTTGTTGTGTTAAGCTATTGAATTACTAATATGTCAAAATGCTAGTTGAAAGAAGTCTGGACATGAAAAGTGCTTGTGTAACTAGTCAAAATGGAATATATCCAATCTAGGTATAGAGTTTGAGCTCTACGTATCAAAATATATAATAATTTGAAATCCTTGGCAAAGGTGATACTATGAATGAAGAAAGAATATTCTTAGGTCATTCTTCAATCGTTTTTAATCCCATGTACCGAAATTGATTATGTTATTTGACATTTATACCATATCCAAGTATACTGCGGAGGTGTAACTTTAGAGGGAGTACGTGCATTATCCTTTACTAGTTTCTTCGTAAAGATTTATTTCACGTTATCCGGGTTTTGAAGAGTATTGTTATACACCAACCTCGATTAGTACTTAATTTGATTAATTGATACTGTATTAATGGTGAACTATAAAGTTCTAGATAAAAGGGGGTGAATAGGATTCTAATATAGTCTTTACCTAATTGAAAATTAAAGACTCATAAGCTAGGATAGAGGTGGTTAAACAACCTATAATACAAATCTTCTAATCAAGGACACTTAAGGCGATCTAATGAGATTGTAAGTGAGAAAGCTAAGTGCTAGGTGCGATTAGAGTAAGTAGCTAAACTTGGATAATAAGATCAAGGCATCTAAGCTAATTGGGGAAAGAGATTATAAGATTAAGACAAAGTTATTGGAAAAACTCGAAGGAACGATACTATAAGATGTTACTAAGAGATTGTTAAATATGGAGCAATGTGCTATGAGTCCTAGAAGACTAGTTATAGATGTTAAGGATGCTAAGGCTTAAGGTTAACTAGGAAATGTATCAAGCTAAAGTTATGGAATGAGGCTACTAAGTGATCATTTGTCTAAGGGAGACAAGGATACATCCTAAGTAGACTAATCAAGTTTCTAAGGCAAACTTTAAGAAAGGACATTAAGTATGTTCTTAAGATTTTGATTACCTAGAAGGTTTAAATACTTAAACTTAAGGTAGGATATGTAAGATGAATAAACTAAAGTATAAGTATCACTAAGCAAACGTCTACTGAAAGGGATAGACAAAGATACTCTAAGCTAACTAAGTTAATATTGCTTAGCTAAAATCCTAAGGTCAAGAGATATGTTCCTAAGTGTGATAAGGGTTATTTTAATATTTATATCAAATACTAAGGGGCTTGAAACATAGATAAGGTTAGATAGATAAGTAAGTAAATAAATGAAATGCAAGCGATAAGTAAAAGATAAGGAAAGAAGATACACAAAAATTTATAGTAGTTCGGTTTCCCTACATCCACTATCTAGAATTTTCAAGCTTCTCGACTAATCTCCTTGGAACAGATTAAGGGTGAGATACAAACCGATACTTTCCTCGGTTAATGTCATGATCCGAACATGAATGATATCGAACTAACTCCCTTGTGCACTTCTCTACATATGTAAACCCCTTCCAATATGGAAGTCTTCTCCCTCTTATCTAAAATCTATTACATAAGATACTTTATAATATATATATATATATATATATATATATATATATATATATATGAGTGTTGTGTATAGATAATTACAATTAATGTAAATGAAAACTCCTATATGAGCAAGCATTACAAAAAGGATTGTAAACTCATTGTTGGGTGGAAAATTGAATCGTGTTTTCCTTTTTGAGTGGATGCAAACAATGATAGCTTGAATAAGATTATCTCCTTAATCATTCGGATATAATAAGTAATGCACCAAGCTTAATTTAATGATATTAAATTGATAAATAGATTGTGATAACTTATGGAATTACCCCTTGAATGATGTATATAGTTGTGCGGAAGAAATGGTGGTTTATGACTTAAAGGATACATATAACAAAGTATGCTAACAATGGTCATAAATATCTCTATTTTCTGTAGAAAAAGGCAAAAATGGGTGCCCATTTTGGACTGGGCATCCGATTTAAATAGATGCAAGGTTGTCGATTCCAACTGTATCTCAGATTTTTCTCAGTGATGCACTGATCAAAAGAAAATTGTTTTACATGAAAGTTGTTGGAAATAAGATATCTTTGTAGTATAGTTAGAAAGCGAATTCGCAATTTATTAAAAGTTATGGTAATAATAGTTTTAATGACTCTATCAGAAGGATCACAAATTACTCAAAAAATGTTGTACCATTTTGCATAAAACGAATAACCATTTTTGTCCCAAGCGACTAATTTCCACGTGGCATCTTATGTATAACAAATATAAATTCAGATGTTCTTGAAAGGATGTCACTGTTGATAAAACATTATACCATTTTTCTTCAAATTGTGTACTACCGTTTGGGTAAGGATGCCGATCTGAAGTGGTTGCAAGGTTACCGGTTCTAATTAAAATTTCTTTGATGATTTCTTATTCTTCACTGAAAACATCATACCATTTTTTGGCTTAAAATGGTTTCCCATTTTTGATTAGGATGTCTATTTGAGAGTGTATCCGATTTTTAGTTGAAATGGCACTTTACCAATTTTCAGTTTGATAGCTCATTTGGAAGAACTCTCATTATAATAGGTATACGATATGAATCACTAAGATAAGTGTTAATAACACTCAAGAGTTAGATCATAACACACACAAATATATATCAAGTAAACTAGTAAAGTATGAAGAACATATCATGTGAGAAATACAACAATAAGGTCATTATATTGATTCTAATGATAATCTCGTAAATGTGAAAGATGAACTAGAGTCATATATGGCAAATAGTGTAGTTAAAATTGTGCACCAAAGATCAATAAAATGTTGAGTTATGATTTATAACAATTTTGAACTCAAGTAGGTGCAAGAAAAGTATGTGTGTGCTAAGGAGTATGAATATGTAGTATAAGTTTAAGCAACACATATGAATGAAAGACTATGCCTGGGAAGTCAGATTTGATTTCATTCAAGATGAACATGATGCAAGTTTTATAAGTCATACACGAGGGATAGAAAACAAGGTTTTTCATTAGGGTTTCTGATGAGGATATGGAAGGGTTAGAATGTAATATGAACACTTTGTAAGATATAGTTTAAGTACTTAATAATCTAGGGATTTGTCACATAAGGACAACCTATAAGAGAGACTATATGTCAACATTCTCCTAATTTTTAATGATGACAAATCTATCATTTAAACACTCATAAAATGATATGAAAGTTAAGATTTTTAAGGAGTTAAGACCCCCTTACAATGTGCATATAAGATTTAAATATATAATTCACATATATCACATATATCACATATAGAGTTTAACTCCCCTTACAACAAGCCTAAATGCCAAAGTGTATTTTCATAACAAAACACATTTGTGATTTTTGTACGAGTGCAATTTGGTAAGTTTTAGTGCACTTTTTCTCCCTATTTGTCTTCATCAAAAAGGGGTAAGCTATATATGCAAACTAAGCCTAGTCAAGTGAGTAGAATCAAATACACACAAAAGATCCTAAGGGGAAGGATATGTAATATAATCAAGGAAAAACTCAAATAAGAGGGATATAATGATCTTATAAACCTATGTGGCAATGTATGAATGAGTTATGAAATTTCATCAAAAGAAAAATACTTGATACGTTTTAGTATCTTTAATCCCACCAATCTCATATTTTAAAAGCTTTTTGTGAATGTGATTCAAGCGTATATTCATCTTAACTGAAAGTACTCCAAATATTATAGCTCTCAACTTCCTCATGTATTCTAAATACAAGTTCTTACAATAATATATATTAGTGAAACCAAATATAATATCATCAAGTAAATATCAATAAATAGTACAAATGAAGAATAATTTCTAAGAGCATGGTATAAAAAGCGTTAAGATTTTATCAAGAAATATTTTCATAGGATTTTCCAATAAAATTATTTTGAGAGGAAGTTCACTATAAATGTTTTTACAAAATGATGAAGGTGATAATATGAAGATGTAAAAACATATGCAAAAAAGAAGAAAACCGTACCAAAGATATTTATTTAGAACGTAAGGTTTTTAGTACAAGAATCCATGAGTAAATCAAGAAAGATGATAAAAAGCGTTTTTGATGATTTTAAAAAGGATATAACCGGATTTTCACAAGAAGGAAAATGTTTAGAAAAACCGGAAGACAAACCGGGCTTCTGTTTTATGAATTTTGAAAATCCAGTTTTTGCACAAAAGTCCCTATGAATTTTAAAGCTTGTAATTTTAACCCCTTGATTTTGAAAAAGATGATCTAAACCAAAAAAAACAACATGTTGGCTTTTACTCCTTATTATGGTTTGTTTTTATGTGAAAAATCTCTAGTTAATTAAGTTCTTAAATCTCTTCTTACTAGGTGACTATTTTACTTTTTTATATTTGCATATCTTTATCAAAAACACCTTTGATAAAATCCTTTTCTATTCCTTTTCATGACTTGTATGCATGCATTCCTTATCTTATGTGAAGTCTTTTATTACTATGTAATGCTTTAACTTCATTTATACTCTTCCTAGATCACATACACCTCACATGCTTTATATTGCACCTTCATTAGTTGAAAACCTTTTTAAAATTAAAAACTCTCTAAATGGTGTTCTTGGTGCATAAGATGAACTAAACTATTTTTCTACTTTACACTAGTTTATCTTTCATTCTTAGAATCAATATCATGATTTTTTATTCTATATTTCACATGTTTTTTTACTTCACAATTGTGAGAGTTTATTTTAGGATGGCTTGAACAATGCTGGAGATTTATAAACAATATTCTCCTTTTGGACTTAATACAATTCAAGAAACAAATTTTAGTAACACCTCTTCTATAAAGAGTAGCCATTTTTTTAATGTAGGTTACATTATCAATTTAGATTAGCATATTTAAACTAAGAAAAATATGTGAAAGGAGGTTAGATCATGATAAATTTTAGTATGTAAACACAAAAAAAGTTGGAACTCGATAGGAAACGACATAATGAGCTTTCAATAACCATCATATCAGAAAAAATATGACCATTGGATGTAAATGGAACTAAGATCACGACCAAATATAGCTATTGTAATTAAGTTGAATAGGTTCCACGTGGGGAAAAGTAGGAATTCGACAATAAGCGAAAAAAAGAGTCTTCCATAACAATCGTATTGGTCAAACCTATTTACTTTTCATGTAAACCTATTCAATTTTCATGTATATAGATTTAATATGTAAACCAAATACGACTAATATAAAATTATATAGATGCCAAATAAATATAAGTTCAATTTTAATATAAGCGACAAAAGGAAATTTCAATAACCATCGTATCAGAAATAACTATCAAGAAATTGACATATTAAACAAGATTTTAACTTATTTAAAATGAATAATCAAATTAGAGAATAATGTATGTATATACACAATATGAAGGGCGTAAAGAAGCACCATATGGTATCCAAAGACAAATAACATGTTGACCTACACCTTTATAAAAATCTAGAGATAATAATTGTATTAGCTCTATGTAAGAATAAATAACCCAATTATAATTCAGTTAGTGTTTGACAACCCAATTTACTATACAGTATGCGTAACACAATATGTAAGTGATTCAAATGAAACAAAGTGTGTTGTTACATGTATAAATACCTTAATAATATTATCAAACTCCTATTAATAGAGAAGGGCTAGCTTCACTCATTCATTCTTAACATTAATATTGAGAATAAGAAGTGATTCTTTGAGAAAGTTTTGCTGTTAACATGGAGTATTGGAAATTATAATAGAGAAAGATGATTTGTAGGATATATAATGTGATAGTGTAAGCATATTAACATATATTTATGTATTATTACAAATTCCAGTTATATTTTACGTCCACATGACATATCAACTTGTTCCTATAAGAGAATATAAGTTTGGTTCTTGGAACTTACATTCTACAATGGTAGTATTGCAATTCTTTTTGTCACCATTTTTAAGCTAACTATTACCTAGTTATGACATAGGTGCTTAACACTATCTTCATACTTATTTATACATTTACTAGTGTTATGGATGTCTTTACCATCTTCAGACTAGTTGACATTATTGATGAAAAGTTAGTCCCTTAATGATACTCTTTCAAACCACGAGGCATGTGAATCATTGATGACTTTAATGAAGTTAGTAAGGGGAAATATATATTCTTCATATTAAGCAGAATAAGTCTTCCAGAGTGATTAATTAGTTTCCAAACTTGATTAGCTATTATAACTAATTTATATCTAATTCGAAAAATATTAGGTTTCTAGACGATATTAGCCCTAAAGAGCTTAAACATACGTTTCTTACCAAAATTACTGATAATATTGGTAATTAAATTACTTCCGAAGGAATTATAATAAAAGACACAATATAAGAGAGAATATGATTAAAACAATGACATTTAATTATCCTTCCCGCATTTGTAGAGAAAATTGTCAATTTAACCTTAAAGCCTACTTTGAGTGTTATCAACAAACTAAGCCATAGGGGCCAAATTCGAAGATTTAGCCACGGGAGACTCTATTGGAAGATTTAGCCAAATCCTAAGGGTGCATAGATACTAGGTAGTGTATTAAGGCTACGTGAACTGAATCGCTTTAAATAACGTGTTGTTCGCTATTTCTTTACTTTTCATGCATTTCAATTGTTTGTTTTATTTTGTTAATTTTTCCGTTTATCTTAGGCATATGTTTTTCACGGTAAGTATTTGTGTAATTGTCTATTTTATTAATGGCTAGTAATTTTATTGAGTATATACACTAAGGGGGGGGGGGGGGGTATTCAGTTTAGATTTTTTAAGATTTTAGTGGAGATTTTATAATCCATTGAATTATACACTCCATGGCTTCTTATAATTTTATATAGAGTTTATTAGATTCTATTAGAATCTTGATAGAGTGATAGATTCTTTTTAAATCGTTCATAGAGTTTATAAGATTCTAATGTATTTTTTATTAATCAGATCAATTTTTTTATATTTTATCATTGTCGAACTTCTTTTTACTACTTTCAAGTAATAAACATAAGATAATTGATAAAAACCCAGTTAAAAACTTGTCAAATCTTTATTCTTCTAAACAGTGTACAAAACCAAATAAATACTTGCCGATTTATCTCATCAGAATCAAAACCAAATAAAAAATTAGTTAAAGACTTGCCATTTAAGTGTTTGTGGATAATTGGTGAGACGTCTCGTATGAGTTATAGAAATACCGATTGCGTCAAAAAGGTTGTGTTAATTCAATACATGGCTTGGAAGGTTGAGTGGAAAATGACATCAAGTGATTTTAATGGTCAAACATGAAAAGAATTAACCATATTGATCTAATGTCCATATATTGCTAAGCCTTTTGATGGTCAAATATATTGATCTGATGTCCACGTATTAATTCAGTACAAATGAATTCTTTTTATTGACGGAACTTTCTTTTTGTCAAATATTGGACAGATCAAACACATGTATTATAAACGAATGAAAGAAAAATAACCTGAGGTTTTTGCTTTGATTTGAAATCTCTTCTCTATAGGATCGATTTCTAAAGTTTCTTCTAGTTATATTTAAACCTTTAACTCTAATAAAATCCAATGGAATCCAATTACTTAGAAATTCCTAAGATTTTTTAATACCCAGCTTTTTAATGGAGTTATTGAAATCCTAACTGAATACACTAAGATTTCAAAAGACTGTTTAAAACCCTAATTGAATACCCAAAGATTCTAAAAGACTCTAAAAAAACCAATTGAATACCGGTCTACTTTTAGTATCTAGAAAAATCTCATATACTCTCATTTAAATACACCCCCTTAAGTACTTAATTGAGTGTCAGACTCCTATGTTATATCTCTTGTTCATGTGCATATCATTCATATATTTGTGTCTCACTCGATTGAGTTAGACAACTACTTATTATGCATAATTCATATTCACCCCTTTTAGGACTATTTCTTGAGAAACAAGTGATATTAGATCTTAACTATAATATTTATTTGTGCTTAATCGTATCTAGAGTGAAGAAGTCTGAATCCAAAAATTTAGAAGACATAGTGCCAAATATCGTTCAAGAATGAAGGTAGTAAGGCGAGACCCGGAAGCTCATCTTGTGTCACTGGGGACAAGGTTGTGTGCCTTGGTACTTGAAGTAGAGGGATATTGTTAGGAGGAGCTTGAGAGGATGTTGCACCTGGATCCCCTTGAGTAAGTATGATAGGTTCGGGCCTGGTGTCTCCTCTTCCCTTACTAGAATCAGATTTGACTAATGCTTTGATAACGACATTCAACTATCAAAATGTCTTAACACTAATGTACCTCCCTTGTGATACCAAATGAACATTCCACTCAACATTTTGAGGCTAAATTTCACCCCTTATCAAAATGTTTTATTACAGTTTTAGATGAGTTGAAGTTTCGATCTAGGAAGATGCAACCTTACGGTAACCCGTAAGGCACATGGATGGTCTTATTATTTTTATATTGCATATGAACCATGAATGAAGATAAATGTCTAGATGATGAGTTTTTTTTTGTGTAGATATAGAAAAAAAAGATAAGATTATAAGAAAAAGAATATGCTATAATTTCTATATTCAAGAATGATCCCGATATATAATAGTTTTTGGATTGCACAAAACTAAAAAGTGAAGTTATTCACTAGATATGGTGTGATTTTTTTTTAATACCAACTTTCTCACCACTATTTTTTAAAATATAGAGTGCTATTTTATAAAATGAAGAGTGCTAGTAAATCCTTACAATTAAAAATAATATATAGATCTAAAAAAAGATTCTAGAAGATGATTAAAAAAATAATATATTGTAAAAAACCTTTTAATTTAAAGATTTGTAAATGGCATGTTTGTTACCCGTTTTAATTTTTTTTTGGATATAACATGAACTTATGGGTAACGTGGGATAAGTATAAGATATCCTTGAGTGGGTCTGTGACAAAATTAGGAATAAATTTTTAAAGATTAATAATATAATAAATGGATTGTCATAAAAATAGATAAAATTAAATGCCCCTAATATTTAAAATTAATGTCCTCAATAAATGAGCGAGTTAATAAAAATTTGACTAAAAAAGTAAGTCATAACTTTTTCTTTTTTCTTTAATATACAGTGTTTCAAGCAAACCTTTGTCCCTATTTATAGCCGAGCAACTTTTGTTAGAGCACCATTCCATTACTATTCTATTTTTCTATAAGTCTCTGTATCACTCTCTTTCAGCATGAAGAGTTGTACTCTGTTGATCAGAAAGTCTAATAAAACCAAAGCAACCCAGAACGTAGCTGAATTGAAGGAAGAAAAAGCAACCGAGAAAGTAGCTGAATTGATGGATTCAAAGAAAGGAAAAGCAACCGTAGCTGAATTGAGTCCAAAAGTGGAGCCAAAGGAAGAGGATTCGAAAGAAGAGAAACCTGTGAGTGAGGAGAAAAAAGAAGATCAGAAGCCTATGGTTATGGTTAAGGAGGAAAAAGAAGCTGGCGATAGCTATGTCAACACCGATGGTACCAACAATGTCGATGGTGGTACTGTCATCGAAAATGCTGGTGCAATTGTTACACCACTTGAAACCACACCAATGCAACGTAGAAGTTCCAGGATGAAATCCACGCCATTTCATTTCAAGGACTACCGTCTTAATTAAGATTAGTCTACAGCCCATGCTAGTTTTGATGGTTTTCGTGTTATTGTTTTCTTTTTGATGCAATCAGGACCTCTGGAAATGTTGTCCTGCTATGTCTTTCAATTACTGTCTTTAGTTTAATATTTGGATTCAGTTATTTAGTGAACTACAAAAGAAATTGTTTGTTACCTTGAAATGATCAACTTTTGCATATCGTTTTTAGTATTAGACTTAATTTCACAGCAATGAAGCCACCATTTGCTTAAGATCTGAACTTTCCCCTCCTATGGAAGAATGGATATCTAAGGGTTTTTTCCATATGCGATCTACCTTATTCGTGTAATTTTATGTAGGGGAAGAGCCATGTACAATTAAGGGGCATTCTCCCTGAATTTACAAAAAAAAAAAAAAAAAAAAAATACACTACAATTTTTTATTAATCCACTTATGTTTGTCTTTCTTTCTAAAAAGAGGTGTCCAACAATATTTGTCCTTTTACATTATCAAGACATTTTTTTTTCAATTTTTCCAATATCACCCCTAACTAATTAGTTAAAAACAATGATGCAATAAAGGACCTTATATTTAATGAATAAGGGTAATATAGTAAAGAAAGTATGCAATTAATGTCTTTTTTAAGATTTGTGCCACAAAAAGTAGAACAAACATAAGTTGACAAAGGAAGTACAAGGTTTTTTGATAAGTGGTGACAAAGATTGATTCTGTCCAAACATAAGTGGTGGCTAAGATCGTTTCTGGCCCCATCTATCATTAATACCATTAATTAGTCCTTATTATTTAATGAGAAAAACTTACATATACAAAAAACAATTAATCTAAACTTCCTAAGGAAGATTATCTATTTTATTGTTATTTAATGAGGACTACTATATATTACTTTTTTTTGCTTCACCGATTTATTACCTCCTATGTGTCATCTAATGTGACATTAAATAAAGGAAAGAGAAAATAATCACTTAAGAGAGAGAAACTTTCTTATTGGTGATTAAAACCTCCACGTAGGAGGTGATACATGGATGAAGCAAAAAAAGGTGATATATATCTTTACTCTATTATTTAATAAGGGTGATATATATCTTTACTCTATTATTTAATAAGCAAAAAAGAGTGATATATATCTTTATTTTATTATTTAATAAACTAAGGTGATATATATCTTTACTCTATTATTTAATAAGCAAAAAAGGGTGAAAAAGTTACTATTCACCTTTCCAATAGTTATTCTGTAATTGAGATTCTTAATTTTGAAATCCAATCGATTGTTTTTCTTTTGTCACATCTGATGAGAAGAAAACTAGCTACATTATTTTCTTAATTTCAATTTACATAGAATGTAGCTTTTTTTTTTCCCTTCATTTTAGAGTTTTCTTTTCGTTGGCCTAACGTCCTTTTAATCTTGTTTTAATATTTGCCAAATCGTGTTTTAATTACCCCCGAAATAGTGCTTTATACTTGCCCTAACTTAACACTATTTCTCCTTGTGTTCTAACTTAATTTTTCAAGGAAATTGATTTGGTGGGCCGGCATACCGCCCAATGGCCGGCATACCGCCGAGAAAGAGCCGTTGCCTAACGGTCACAAGCCACGTGGATTTTCCCGTTGACTAGAAGACAAGCATCACCGGTATACCGCCCGATTCACCGGTATACCGCCCAGAGGTCAGAAATGTCTATAAAAGAGAGCTTTATCACATTCAAGAAACCACCTCTTACCAATCCAATTCTAATCATTCTTACACATCAATAAGAGGTCTCAAGCTAACATAGAATCAATTCAAGTTTGATCAATCAACTTGTCATATCTACTCATTCAAGGAGTAAATCAAAAGGAGCTTCAAAGTTATTATCTACTCAAGAGGAGTTTACATGCTTATAGTCATATCTACTCTTTAGGAGATCATCTAGCAAAGTTGTTTGCACCCCTTTAAACACTTTGTATCTATCCTCTTAAGTCTAAGTCTTGTAATAGATAGATTAAGAGAGAATTCAAGTATAGGGAGTATACTTGGTATCCTTGTGTTGTGATTACACAAGTGTTTGTCCTTCGTGGTTTCGAAGAGGTTGTCCTTGTGTTGCGATAGCACAAGTGTTTGTCCTTCGTGTTATCGAAGAGGTTGTAAGGGTTATTGTATTCTCGACCCGGTTAAGAGAGACACGGGAGCTTAGTGAAAAGCTTGAAATCCTAAGGAGGCTTCCTTAGGTAGTGGATGTAGGGAAACCGAACCACTATAAATCATGTGTATCTTTCTATCCCTACTCTATTTACTTTCCGCACTTTATATGTTTGATTACTTGCTAGTATAAATATCGTAATAATGTTTATCTAGTTAATCAACCTATTGCCATCTAGAGTAGTAAGAAAATAGAAACTCGTTTTACATGTTAAACTTATATATCGAACCTCTAGCTTATCCTATGCATGATCCCATAAGTGTTTGATATATTAGTTATCATAGAAGTTTTCACTTAAACTTATATTTGTCCAAAAGATTTTTTAATTAGGCATTAATCTTATTAGTAATCCTATTCACCCCCCTCTAGGACTATCAATTGGTATCAGAGCCTAACTCTACGTGAATAGCTTAATCGTTAGTAGAGTAAACGATATGGAATTTAATCTTTTGGAAAAGTCGTCTTCTACTCGACCTCCACTTTTTGTAGGAACTTACTATTTTACTTGGAGAACAAAAATGGAGAAATTTATCAAAGCCGAAGATCCCGATCATTGGAGAATCGTTATGGAAGGTCCATTCGTTCCATATAAAAAGGAGTCAAATGAAGCGGGAGTTCTTAAGCTAAATCAAGAAGAAATAGATTATGATGAACTCACCGATGAGGATAATGCTAAGCTTACTCAAAATGCAAAACCGATGTACACTCTAATTTGTGGAATATCCGAAGAGATTTTTTCACAAATGTTAGATTGTAACTCCGCAAAAGAGCTTTGGGATCGTTTGGAGTTTCTATATGGGATTGTCAAGAATAACGAAGAAAAAGAGAGCTTAACTCATGATGAATCTCATGACAATCCTAAACCAAACCATGAGGTATCAATCTATCCTAACTCTTTGTCTCCTCCATATAATTATGATGATATTAGGCATATTTCATCCCTTCTAAAAATTCTTGATTCCCAAATCCATTTGAATAACCTTTTGTTGAAAAAGGCTAAAGTTGAGCAAAAGAATTGTTTTAATTGTTGTATCACTTTAGATGATGTTTTGGGAAATACTAAAAACCCTTGTTTCGAAAATATTTTCTCTTCCAACAAAAGTCAACATTCGATGAAGAAAAATATAGAAGGTTTTGAAAAAGTAGATGAAGCATTTTCACTTGCTCTTAAAACTTTAGAAAATCATCCCTATTTAAATGTCACTCCATTTGATGAAAATGATCTTTTTAAAGAAAAACTATTTTTGAGTGAAAAGTTGATTTTACAAAATAATGAGAAAAATCCGTGTTCAAAACCTTCTCGTGATACTTCTATTTGCAAAAGAAGTACTTGTAATTATTGTGGTAAACCCGGTCATCATGTTTCTTCGTGTCTTTACCACAAACAACTTGAATACGGGTCTTTGATACCCTCGTGGGAAAAACCGACATGGATCGTGAAAAGCACTAATCGTGTTCCCGGATCCATTTCACCTTGGATACCATAGTAATATTTTATTGTAGGTGTTGAGCGTCAAGAAATTGAAATGATATACAAAAAGACGCTCAAATCTCGTAAAAGAAAAATCCGGTGAATTCTTTCCTTCTTTTCTTTTTTAGTTTGTGTTTTATTATGTGGTTATGTGTTTTATTCTCTTTGTGCTATTATCTTTTAAGCTTTACCCTTGTATCATGCATGACATTGCTAAGTTTTTTCTTTGGGTCTTTTTGTACTTTTTAGAAAGTATAGGTTTCTTAGGAAATTATCTGTTTTTATGTTCTAGCCCGTTTTACTTGCTTGTTTTCAAAAATAAAAATTGCCCCAATTATATTTTTACATTATCTAACCATTGGGGAGGTTTCGGGCTAATTTCGAACACTTTTTTATCCATATTTTCGAGAGTTGAGCGGCATACCGGCGGGCTTGAACAGAATCCTTGTTTTACTGGACCGGCATACCGGTAAATCCAGCGGCATACCGGTCGGGGTTTTTCTGCAGTTACGAAATCGTTTTAAAGGCTTTCCAATACCCATTTCTTTTCTTTCTTCAAACCCTAACCTCCTCTCCTTCACGATTCTCTCTGCAAATCGGCCATTATCCATCTTCTTCATCCATTAATCTTCTCTAAAACCCATATCCTTCAATCATCTTCATCATCTCTTGCTATGGGTCCAAGGAAAGAAGCCTCTTCATCCTCTACAAGAAAGAAGACCGGAAGCTCATCTAATCCTCCTCCACCTTCAAAGCCTTTCGATATTCAACCGGGTAGAAAGGTTGAATCCTCCGCATTTCCCTCCGGTAATAGCTTTTTTACTCATCTTGATTCACAAGGGCTTGTTCCTTTCCTTTCAATTGAATCCAATGTTGCTACTAGTTTTTGTCAAGAATTTTACAAAAACTTCCAATATAATTGTGATAAATCAATGGAAAAATTGTTAAAATTGATGAAACCCTTCTTGGCTCCGTTTTTAATCTCAAAATTTCGGGTTTTAGCTCTTTTTGGAATATTAATTGGGGTGTTCTTGATATAACTACTATCCCTCTTGTTGAAGCCTTTATGGAATCCCATTTAGTTAATCCGGCCTCAATTAATCCCGAGTCTAAACATTGGAGGTCATATGATTTCACACCCGATTTTCAAATTGCTTACAAAATTGTTCTAAATGGTTTATTTTGAAAAAACAAACACGATGCTAATATTTCCCCTTATGAAGCTTACATTCTTTATCGTATTTATCACAACGAGCCTATCAATTTTCCCGCTATCATGATCAAGATGATGAATCATGCTTTTCTTAACACCAATAGTGTCCCCTATGGTTTAGCTCTTTCCACTATTTTTAATCACCTTGGTTTTAATCTCGAAAATTCTCCTTCAAAAAGCTTCAACTCAAATTGGGTCATAAATTACAAAGCCGTTAGGAAAATGAAGTTTGTGATTTACAATAATGAATATATTCCGGAAAATCATGTCAATAACCTTGGGGATCAAGATACTATCTCTAATATTCTTTCATCTTCTTCGCGTGTCACCGGTCCACCTATCCCGGCCTCTCCTATTCGAAATGAGCCTACACAAAACCATCCCATACATGAGGATTCCTCTAATATCTCTCGAATTGAAGCTACACTTAACCGTTTTATCAATTTTGTGGAAAGAAAATTTGAGGTGTTTGAAGGAAAATTGGAGAATCTTGCTCGAGATGTGTCTTGCATTAAGGATGATGTGTCTCATTCCCGCCGCCGTTCTAGAAGCCGCTCTCCTCGGGATAATCGTTAATTGTTATAGTTGGGTGCTTTTTATTTTCATATTATCCTATTTGGTTTTTAGTTGACTATGCTTTATCCTATTTCGTGCCTTGAATACTTTTGGGTCCGTGTTTTGGACATTTAGAATGTTATTGCTACTTGGTTTAATTTGGATAATGTTTTAGGATGCTATGTGTTTTTATTTGGATATTTGGTTAGTATGCTATGTTTTTACTTTGGATAATTAATTGTTTTGGATGTCTTTAATCTTGTTATGGATATTTGGATGTTTTTATTATCTATTGCGATTTTATTGCTATCATTTCATTTGCTATTCCCGTAAGTTATGCTACTCATTACTCGTCACTAATCTTGCTTACCTTTTATAGGAAATCTTGCTTGTTTAATCCTCCTTGTTGGATAAATGCTCTTCCATATTATCTCTTAGTGTATTGTGATATTGCTAACATTTTCTTGGTGTTGTAGGTGCTTTCAAATTTCTATTTGTGTTAAAAATTGCTTTTTATAGCCCCTACATTTTTTTAAAAATGGCACAAAGGTCCCTTGGTGATATTTTAAAATGGTCAAAATTCCTTTCTTTAAAATTTGAAAAATGGTACTTATGTTTCCCAACTTTGCCATCTAAGTCCCTCAAATTTTGAAAAATTACGCTTTCACCCCTAAATTATTCACTAATTCTTTTTGTTGTTGACAAAGGGGGAGAAAGATCAAAGATACAAACTTAAAAGTTTTATAAACCATAAAGTATCTTTGAACACAATTTTTGCATTGTTATTATGCCTTGTGTAAGGGGGAGTTTTTAAATGAATTGTTTCACGAAACCTTTTTATAAAAATACCTTATGCATAGAGTAAGGGGGAGTTACTTCATTTACCAATCGATAACTCATTTAAAGGTTTTCATTTGTTAAAAACTCTTTATTGGCAAACTTGTGTTTTCGATTTGTCAAACATCAAAAAGGGGGAGATTGTTGGCCTAACGTCCTTTTAATCTTGTTTTAATATTTTCCAAATCGTGTTTTAATTACCCCCGAAATAGTGCTTTATACTTGCCCTAACTTAACACTATTTCTCCTTGTGTTCTAACTTAATTTTTCAAGGAAATTGATTTGGTGGGCCGGCATACCGCCCAATGGCCGGCATACCGCCGAGAAAGAGCCGTTGCCTAACGGTCACAAGCCACGTGGATTTTCCCGTTGACTAGAAGACAAGCATCACCGGTATACCGCCCGATTCACCGGTATACCGCCCAGAGGTCAGAAATGTCTATAAAAGAGAGCTTTATCACATTCAAGAAACCACCTCTTACCAATCCAATTCTAATCATTCTTACACATCAATAAGAGGTCTCAAGCTAACATAGAATCAATTCAAGCTTGATCAATCAACTTGTCATATCTACTCATTCAAGGAGTAAATCAAAAGGAGCTTCAAAGTTATTATCTACTCAAGAGGAGTTTACATGCTTATAGTCATATCTACTCTTTAGGAGATCATCTAGCAAAGTTGTTTGCACCCCTTTAAACACTTTGTATCTATCCTCTTAAGTCTAAGTCTTGTAATAGATAGATTAAGAGAGAATTCAAGTATAGGGAGTATACTTGGTATCCTTGTGTTGTGATTACACAAGTGTTTGTCCTTCGTGGTTTCGAAGAGGTTGTCCTTGTGTTGCGATAGCACAAGTGTTTGTCCTTCGTGTTATCGAAGAGGTTGTAAGGGTTATTGTGTTCTCGACCCGGTTAAGAGAGACACGGGAGCTTAGTGAAAAGCTTGAAATCCTAAGAGGCTTCCTTAGGTAGTGGATGTAGGGAAACCGAACCACTATAAATCATGTGTATCTATCTATCCCTACTCTATTTACTTTCCGCACTTTATATGTTTGATTACTTGCTAGTATAAATATCGTAATAATGTTTATCTAGTTAATCAACCTATTGCCATCTAGAGTAGTAAGAAAATAGAAACTCGTTTTACATGTTAAACTTATATATCGAACCTCTAGCTTATCCTATGCATGATCCCATAAGTGTTTGATATATTAGTTATCATAGAAGTTTTCACTTAAACTTATATTTGTCCAAAAGATTTTTTAATTAGGCATTAATCTTATTAGTAATCCTATTCACCCCCCTCTAGGACTATCACTTTTGTTTCTTTAAAAATTGTAACATCATTTCATATAATAAAATAAAAATTTAGAGTGGATAAATATTTAAGATTCTATTAAACAGATAAATTTTATTATTTTTAAATTAACAAATAATATATTTTTAAAATTTATAAATATTTGAGAAAATCTTTAAAACAACTTTTCATATTATTTTAGATTATATAACTAAAGAAATTATAAAATAATTAATTAGTTAACTAAAATACCAAAAATATAAAAATTAAGTAAAAAATATATATTTAAACAATTAAAAATCTGAAATTAAGTAACTGTTAAAACAAAGTTATAAAAAAATATTAAAAGAAATTGTTGTTTGATTTATCCTTGCCCCTTAAACTCCCACCCCGCTCTCCGAACAGAAAGTACGAACTCCACCCCCTGTTATATCTTATTTTGCCTTATTTTTTCCCGTTCCTTTTCAATATTGTTTCAATGTCACAAACTGAATTGATCTTATGGAGTTTTTTTTATCTCTCCACGTCTTCAATTGTGCTTGAAAATATGACTATTAATGTTTCTTGTAATAATTTAAACAATGTAAATTTTTAAAACAAATTAAAACAATACAAATTATTATAGTGCACATTCAGTCCAAAACAATTACTAGTTTGATGTCTATAAATTAGAAAATCAAGCATTTGAAAGTAAAATCAAAATAGGTTTAAACGAGTAAAAAAGGATATTTATTTAGGGATATCATTTTAGGTGTATTTATTTGTTTATAGGTCGAATTTCTCATGATTTAGTACACTTTCCTATTTTGGGTCTTGAATTGATTATTTATTATTTTTAGAGCATATTGGGTTTAATTATTTATTTAGTGTGAAGCTTTAGAGATATATGGTAATTAATTAGAGTCCAAGTTGGTTCAAAGAGCTAAAGTAAAGAAGATAAACATGGAAATTGGAGATAGAAGGAAACAGAGTTCAATTAGGAAAAGGAAAAGCTGTCTTAAATCTGAATTTCTGCAGCTACGCCTAAAGAAGTGGTGATAACTCCAAAACCAAGCCGATTTTGGAAGATTCCTTTCATAGGGACGTAGATAATTCTGTGAGGATTCTTTTGGTATCTTGTCGGCTAAAAATCGACCAATAACGAAGATGATATGATCAAAACAAGTCAGCAGTAATTATCTTTATTTCCATACGAATTTGAGTTGTGCTTGGAGTCCATTACTTGACCTCTCCTTCAAGAAACGAATTAGGTCAACCTATACACTATAAATACAGCCTCTTAACACTCTTATATCATCCTTGGCCAGACCTTAAGGCCAAGAGGAAGCTGCAACACAAGAGAAGAAGTCTGGAAGGAGCTGTGCATCAATCATGTCTCCTTCAACCTTTGATTCTGTAATTCTTTTCTCTTCTTTTCTTAGTATGAATTAAATTCCATTAGCTTGAGTTTTAGCATATATGTATGAACCCTAGTTTTGATTGACATCTATCTAATTTGGGAATTCTATGTTTTAAATTGAATTATTGTTTTTATTCTCTGTTTATGTGTTTGGATTTATATTCTGTGTTCTTGTGGAACCTAGGCCATATAGAATTACCATCTAGTAATTAGGTCACCATTGACAACGGTGTTTAATTACATGTTTAGCACATAACGTCTAGTATTCGGTTTAGATCTGACAAATCAACATAACTAGATAATCACTATGGTTTAGTACATGTTGCTATTTACCAATTACAGGAACAGTTTGCTTAGGAAGCCTTATTGACACAGGTAAATCTTATTTAAAACTACCTAGCGTAATTGGAACCGATTATTGAAGTACTACATAATCCACCCTTACATTTTTAGAACGGCAAAACTAGTGGGGATTACATGCTATTCACTCAAGCTAACTTTCATACTATTTTCTTTTCTTTTCTGTTATTTATTTTCTGTCTTTAATTTATTAGTTTAATTTTCCTTTATCAAAAACCAAATAAAAATCTATCTTTCTTTCTTTCTACTTGCGCATTATTATTTCTAGCTCTCAAATTTGCACTTGATAATTTGCATAAGTTCTCTCTAACTTTCGTCAGTCTCTGAGGAACGAATCTTCTTATCATTAAAACTTGCATACGTCTTGTAATACTTGCAGTACTGTGTTAGCTTAGGGTGTTTATTTGCATCTAAATTATATCATCTTTTTATCACACCTTAGGCCACACCAAGTTTTTGGCGCCTCTGCCGGGGACTACATCGTTAGTCCTTGTGCAATTATCTTGTGCTTATATTTTAGTTAGTTCTATTTTACGCTTTTCTTTTTAGTTTTTGTTTTACAGAATTTTTCTAGGCGAGAGCAGATTTATTAGGAGAATGAAGTTTCGTATTACTAGATCCTGCAGAAATGGATGAGATAAACCAGCAAATGGCTGAATTACGCGAACAATTTGCTCGGGGAAATCTAGTACATACCACACCTTCATGTCCTAGTTGTGGAGCAAGAGATCACTCGTGGGAATACTGCATGAATAATCCAGCTTCAATTTCCTTCATACCTTATCAAAGAAACCATTATCATGATGGTTATAATCAATCCCAAGGAAATTACGCTGATTATCAGCCCCCACAAAATTACAATTGGGTCGGAGATCAACAGACTTATTATCATAATAACCATTATTATGATGATTATTATCAACCACGACCACAATCTTATTATCCTCCACAACCTATCTATCAAGAAACGCCAATTTATAATGAAGCTTATCAAGAACCACCTCCTTATTTAATGCAGCAAACCGTACAAGAACAACCTTCGAGTTTGAATTCGACCATGGCTAAGATAATGAACCTAATTGAAGATATGGAGATTAGCCAGGAAAGATTCCAAAACTCATCCAACGCGCTTAAGAAGATTGAGCATACAGTGTCACAAATGGTGAATAAACTGCAAATCTTTGCAGAAGGGCAACTCCGAAGTGATACTAGTGCTCCAGAAAACAAAGTTTGTCATGCAGTTGAATTAAGAAGTGGAAAACAACTACCTCCACCAAGACCTAAACCAGAACAAGTCCCTATTCCAGAAACGGGGGGAGAAGAAACAACATAAGATACAGTCGAAGAGGTAGTTGAACAAAAAAGTGTCCCAGAGAAGACACCAGAAAAGAAAGAGAGCCCAGTGGTAACCGACACATGTCCTCCACCACCATACCCTTCACGTGTCAGAAAAAAGGACAATGACCTGGAATTCAAGAAGTTCGTTGACATGGTGATCAAGTTAGAGATTAAAATACCGTTTGTAGAAGCTCTCAAGAGAATGCCGACATATATAAAATTCATGAAGGACATTCTTTCTAACAAACGAAGATTCGAAACTGAGGATATGAGTGGATCACCAGAGGAGTGTAATACTATCGAGTTACCACCAGAAACACCCCTTCCCACGAAATCTTGGATGGTACCATCCATGATTATGAAAAATCGAGCTCAAAAGTTCGTGGGAATTAGAGGCAAAGGGTGGAAATTTCTTCATTCTTGATCGAGGTAACACGTCAAACTTGAAAAGACGTTAAACAACAGTGCTAAACGGGAGACAACTCGTAATTTATTTTATGTTTTTATGTTTCTAGTTTTTAATTTATGTTTAGCTTAGTTAAATTTAGTTGATATTGCATATATGAGAAAGGTATTAGTGTTTTTGATGCTTAGGTATTGGAGAAATCGAGTTAGGGAAGGAGAAACAAAATTTTTTCGGAAAATTCTGACCACAGGTGCGGTATACCGGACCTCATACGCGGTATACCGCAGAGGAGGAAAACCCGTACCACGGGTAGGTAGCTCGGGTTTTATACCGAGACGAAAAAAATCACAGCGATAGGTGCGGTATACCGGACCCCATACGCGGTGTACCATAGAGCACAAAAACCCGTGCCACGGGTATAAGGCGCATGATTTTTGACGAGGGGAAATTTTTTGGAGCACTGATAGGTGCGGTATACCGGACCATATGCGCGGTATACCGCAGCGCGCCGACTGGAGAGAGGAAGGAGCGGATTCGAGTTTATAAAAGGAGGTAATAGCTATTATTCCGAATTTACAAAACCTCAAGCCTCTCTTTCTTCTCCAAAACTCTCCCAACTCCATGGAAGCTTCATCAAACCTTCACCAAACATCAAAACACTACCCAATCACCATAAAAACACATCAAATCTATTCTCCACATCATTACAAATAAGATTCAACCACCCATATCATACCAAAACACATTAAATCCAAGAATCGAAAGCGTAAATTTCAAAAATTCATCCTACAATTTCTTAAATCTATACCAATCCATGAAGAATCCATCTTACCCACATAGAGAATCATCATCAAATCACCTTTCCTAACCCAAATTAAGATTGTACAACCAATAATCAAGAGTTTCAAATTTCAAGAGTGGTTAAAGCTTTGAGTTGGGGGTCAATTGAGATGATTAAGAGAACATGAACATTATTTACTGTAAGGGAGATGAAGAAAAGCAAGGTATTGGATTTAATTGAGAAGAAATCAAGTGAGAAAAGTCCTAGTTCCAATTCAAAGGGTAAACAAGTCAAGATAAGAGAGGTTAGCATGCTGTGTTGATTCAATGAGCAAAAGATTCCAACTTTAGTGAAGAAGACAACACAACCTATACAAATCAAAGACCCTACACCCGAATAAAAAGAGAAAGCTTCAATGGCCATGATAGCTTCTCCGAAGTAACAATTAAAGGAACTACCTTTTTCTTATGAGAAAGTATTTGATGAAGAAATTGATAAAGGAGAGTACAAGAAGATTTGTGGAGATTTGGAAAAATTGGGTTGGTCTACGTTCATGGTAAGACGTTCTAAAAACGTTCTTTTTGTGAATTGTATTTTGTGAGGAGAAGAGGAAGATGTGGCACAGTTGATCTATGAGGAGGTGATACGATTTTCGATCTCTCCCATGTCGTTATTTAATGCAATATCCTACTATGATCACGTGTCTTGATTGGAAAACGAATAAGAATTTGGGTGAAGAAGAAACACATGAATTTAAGATGAGTAACAATATTGACAATGCTTGGATCATTAAAGTTTTGAGAGTAATTACGCAACTTTCAAAAGAAGAAAATGAGTACATCATAACACTCCCCGAGCAATCAAAGAAAAATCCAGCAAAATCCTATCTTGGATGTCATTAAGGCGAGGTAATAGCCTCTAAGAGTATGTTTTCTTTCTTCCCTACCATTTCTTTATGTGCAATATGTATGCTAATTTTAAATTTTATTTGGGGGTGGGGGATTCGTTGTCCTCATCTTCCTTTTTGTTTTTACATAAAATTTAAATTTTTTTAGGTTGAAATAGGCAGAGAATATCTTTGAAATTACCTATTATCTTTGAATGTACCTATTGAGCATGATTTTAATTAGGTCAATGATATTAAGTAGTATGTTTTTGAAAGATGTCATAAAATTGTTTAGCATGCGTGTATGAAAACGGGAAATAAAGGATAGGAAAGTTAATGAGCAATGTTAAGAATTCACGTTGAAACTTAGGGAGAGTTATTTGGTGTGTAGAACGTGAGGTTTGAAATTAGTGGAAAACCCACTTATCTATGAACTAGTAGTGAAAAAGTAACGAAATTCGGTAGTTAGAAAAATGAATAAGGCAGTTCTTTCATATTGAAGCCACTTGAAGCCTTTATACTTTCTCACCCTTTTTACTTGATTATTGTTATTATTTATCCGTCTTATCCCCTCTGAGCCTTTCTAAAGCCTTTTATTTAACCACATTATAATCCATACCCTTAGTTTGTAGGACTTATCTATATGACCCGCACTCGAATCGCAAAACCTGAAACAACTCGTTTTAGAGCTTGAGTTTGGGGTGGTGGGTTTCATCAGTAGGGAACATTGGGTTTTGGAATTATATTTGTGATATTATTGATGATGAAATTGTTATTATTGTAACCCTTTGCCGGGGTAATAGTGAATGGAAAAGAAGCTACGAGCTAAATATGCCAACAAGGGCATAAAAAGAAAGAATATATATATGGAAAAAATAGCGAGATATCTCGAACATCAAAAAGAGAATCATAGCTATACAAAAGAAAAAAAATTGATATGAAAAGAATATATATTTGGACCGGCAAAGTGGAATTTGTATATCATCATAAAAGGTTTTATTTGGGATTTATTTGGGGATGCATATCAAAAGCATCAATAAATTAGGTTGAGTAAGAACATCTTCGAGTGGAAACTCAAGCTCTAGGGAGATTCGTTGATGGCTAGTGAGGAGAAAGCCAAAAGATCACTTTTCATTATCCAAATATACTACACCCGTCCCTAAGCCACGTTATAACCAAAGACCTTAGGATTTCTAACTACTAGATGGAGAAACGATTGAGATATTAGGTAATAGGTAAGTGGACCATTGGATGCCGTATTTAGGACCTATGAACAACATATAGCCATTAACTTGAACTAAGTTATCATCCTCTCCTTCTGGCATTGCGAAATTAATCTGGACTTGAATTTATGGATTGTTGATTACATGTATATTAAGTATATTTGTGCATTATTTCTTGAGCATTACTACATGAGACTTTTTAGATATTTTGCTTTAGGATCATTCATTGTGTTCTGTTCTTATTCTCCTCCTACTTCTTCCTCTTGTTTATTTGACTACCCTTCTGTTCTTTACTTTTATTGTATCGGGACGATACAACTTTGAGTTGGGGGTCTTGATGTCTCCTCATTTGTGATAACAAATCTATTTCAGAGACATCATTTTAGGCGTATTTATTTGTTTATAGGTCGAATTTCTCATGATTTAGTACACTTTCCTATTTTGGGTCTTGAATTGATTATTTATTATTTATAGAGCATATTGGGTTTAATTATTTATTTAGTGTGAAGCTTTAGAGATATATGGTAATTTTAGAGTCTAAGTTGGTTCAAAGAGCTGAAGGAAAGAAGATAAACATGAAAATTGGAGATAGAAGGAAACAGGGTTCAATTAGGAAAAGGAAAAGCTGCCTTAAATCTGAATTTCTGCAGCTACGCCTAAAGAAGTGGTGATAACTCCAAAACCAAGCCGATTTTAGAAGATTCCTTTCATAGGGACGTAGATAATTCTGTGAAGATTCTTTTGGTATCTTGTGGGATAAAAACCGACCAATAACGAAGAAGATATGATCAAAACAAGTCAGCAGTAATTATCTTTATTTCCATACGAATTTGAGTTGGGCTTGGAGTCCATTACTTGACCTCTCCTTCAAGAAACGAATTAGGTCAACCTATACACTATAAATACAGCCTCTTAACACTCTTAAATCATCCTTGGCCAGACCTTAAGGCCAAGAGAAAGCTGCAACACAAGAGAAGAAGTCTGGAAGGAGCTGTGCATCAATCATGTCTCCTTCAACCTTTGATTCTGTAATTCTTTTCTCTTCTTTTCTTAGTATGAATTAAATTCCATTATCTTGAGTTTTAGCATATATGTATGAACCCTAGTTTTGATTGACATCTATCTAATTTGGGAATTCTATGTTTTAAATTGAATTATTATTTTTATTCTCTGTTTATGTGTTTGGATTTATATTCTGTGTTCTTGTGGAACCTAGGCCATATAGAATTACCATCTAGTAATTAGGTCACCATTGAAAACGGTGTTTAATTACATGTTTAGCACATAACGTCTAGTATTCGGTTTAGATCTGACAAATCAACCTAACTAGATAATCACTATGGTTTAGTACATGTTACTATTTACCAATTACAAGAACAGTCTGCTTAGGAAGCCTTATTGACACATGTAAATCTTATTTAAAACTACCTAGCGTAATTGGAACCGATTATTGAAGTACTACATAATTCACCCTTACATGTTTAGAACGACAAAACTAGTGGGAATTACATGCTATTCACTCAAGCTAACTTTCATACTATTTTCTTTTCTTTTCTGTTATTTATTTTCTGTCTTAAATTTATTAGTTTAATTTTCCTTTATCAAAAACCAAATAAAAATCTATCTTTCTTTCTTTCTACTTGCGTATTATTATTTCTACCTCTCATATTTGCACTTGATAATTTGCATAAGTTCTCTCTAACTTTCGTCAGTCTCTGAGGAACGAATCTTCTTATCATTAAAACTTGCATACGTCCTGTAATACTTGCAGTACCGTGTTAGCTTAGGGTGTTTATTTGCATCTAAATTATATCATCTTTTTATCACACCTTAGGCCACACCAATCATTTACACTTGGATGCATCTATCGCGAGGCAAATTATAGTTCGGATTGGTTAGCAAAGGCTGGATTAGTTCAAGAGGAGACATATTGTTTCTATAAGGACCCTCCTAAGGGTATGTGGAAATTCCTCACACGCGATCAGTTAGGGTGGAAGACACCCCGAGCAATATATAACACCGGGCTGATTGATGGAGTTTTAGCTTAGCATCTCACGATCGTTATGGATCTCCTTGTAATAAAAAAAATATATAGAAACCCCTCTGCGATAAACTTTAATAATACAAAAATCATATATACTTTAAAAATTGTAGAAAATACCAATATAGTCTAAAATTATAATACAATTCATACGTTTAGAATTCAGAACAGAGGTTTTACGCTCTCTCTTCTCTCCCTTAGTTACTGTACGATTTTCTCGTTTCATTTTCTCCTCTGCATCGAAAACACCTCGTCTACCTTCATCACCTCTGTGGTTGAGGCTCACGTGTAGAATAAGGAATCACGCTACCCTCCTCTCAACATCGGAATGGGTATCTCGACTGATGGCCAATTAGGGATTAAACTAGGGCTCAAGAGCTATAATTGGGGAAAAACAATAAAAAGCCCTAATTAAAACCTATTCGAACCACAGAAGAAGAATAGCAGCGGAAATGGGAAAATCAAAGCTCATGATGATAATTATCTGACAGATTTGAAGCAAGTAATAGGTTTTCCCATCTCAAAGCCAATGGAAAGAAGAATTAGTGAGGGTATCAAGGTAAGTCGGTTGTGTTTTTTGTCTTTTTTTTATCTTTCTTTTTTAATGGTGCAGAAAGGAGATGTTAATCCCAAAACTCTAACATCGGGGAGGCCAAGAGACTCACCTGTAGAAGCAATTAAAGCACGCGAGAAGGAGACAATCAAGGCAAATGATTGCGTTAGAAAGATTTTTAATTTAATATACAAGAAAAAACATAATTATAGCATTGAAGGAAGAACCAAAGACTGCGCTGCAACATCTCGAAATCATCGAGAAGCTCAGGAGTCACCTCGGATAGAGCAAGGCGTACCAAAGAAGAACAAGAAGAAGAGAACCATAGACTGCCTATATAAAGACATTAAAGTTTCAGTATCTAAGTTAATTTCTATCTTCAGTTATTCCCTTCTCTATTTCGTTTTCCCTAATCTTTCCCTTTCAATCTCTCTGACCTTCTCCACTCCTAATAATCCCTCTTCATCTAACAATCGCTTTCTGCGAGGCTGTGTGCTGTTGTTTTCTTACGCAGATAGTACTATGGAAACCAGAGATCACCATGCGTTACCAATAATCCAACTCAATGATCACAAGGCTCGAAAACTTGGAGTTATTGACATTGGAAGTAAGGCTAGGCTTGCTGAGAGTTTGAAGGAAGAAAAGGCCATCTTACTTAGGGTGGTGGGTGACTCAGCAATCTATGCAGTCCAGATGAGGAAGTTTATCGATGAGCGTTGGGGTATATAGGGCCACTATAGGCTCTCAGATGTAAAAAACAACATGTTTAAACTCGAAATCTTTAATGATAGAGAGTTTAAACGTGTTTGGGAAATGAGACCGAGCTTGTACCAGAAAATGCATGTTAGTATGACTATGTGGCCTTTGGTGAAAGAATTCAAGGACCTGTCTACAGACTATTCGTCCATATGGGTACAAATCAGAGGTTTGGACTTCAAGCAAAACAACCTGAATACTGTAAAGGCACTAGAAAAATGCTTTATCAGAATTGAAGCTGTTGATTTTCCAAAAAACATGAACTGTGACATAGAAATTCTGAGGTTTCGAGCAAGAATCAACATTAAGTACCCCCTACCTCCAGGCACGTACCTCTACCAAGAAGAAGGAGCAGCTTGTGTAATTGTTTCAATACGAGAACACTGGATCTCTTTGTTTCAGGTATGGGAAAATAGGGCATCAATACGTGGACTGCCCTATTAAAAAGGTAAAAGAAGTCGAGGACATTGATGAAAGGCGCAAGGTTTCTTGGAGTATAGATAATGTGGCTAAGTTTCCCCCTTTTAATCCCATATATGGTTTACATTTGAACACCAATGGAGAATTTATAGCTTTTCAATATAATGAGAAAGTAACTAAGATTGCAGGTCAAACTTACAAGAATGCAATTATGAGCAGGGGAATCCAGATCAATGAGGGTGGCAATGATATTGGAGGCAATTTCAAGTATATGGCAAAAGGAAGCTCGAGCAAGGGATTAAACCAAAAGAATTTGCGAGAAGAAATGGACAAAGAGAACCAAGAGTGGGAGGCGTGGAACAAGCAAATGCATGATTTAAGGAACGAACTTCACGAGTCCACCCAAAAAATCGAAGCTTTTAAGAGAACTCATGGAATTAATGATGATGGAGAGGAAGGTAATGAAGGGGACATTCGTGCAGCTCTTATGGCGTTTGAAGAAGAAATGAGGAAAATAAAGGGCAAGCAGGTGGCTACCAAAAACAATACAACTGATTCAGCTATGGAAAACTCTTCAAACCTCCAACAAAACATCAAAAGGAGAAGAGAGAGGAAAGTAGGGGGGATAGAATCTGGTAATAATGTTGTAAATTCAAAAATGGCGGGTAGTTTTAAAAAGCTTAGGGTGATAGATTCGATAGATTCCATTGAAAATTTTGTTAACAATAACCAATTTAGTTTATTGGAGAGTGAGAAGGAAGGGGAGGAAAGTGTTGTTTTTGTTAAGGAAGTGAGAAACGAAACTAACAACTCATCAAAGATGGAGGGTGAGTATGATTCCCAGTTCGAACCTGAAGAAGAGAAGGAAGGAAGTTATGAGAATAGCGAAAACTATTTTGAAAAGGACTATGAAGGAGGAGGAGAAGACCATGACATGAATTTTCAATATGAAGACGCTGAGGAGGAAGAGGAGGAACTGTTCAAAGGAAGAAATGGAGGCGGCAACTCCAAAAAAGCCGTGACCTTTAAATGACGACCTTATTCTGGAATGTTCAGGGTATTCGAGCACCCTTGACATTAACCAGAATAAGCTCGATGGTTTCTCAGTTCCGTCCTAAGGTAGTTGCCTTTTGTGAAACTATGTTGCGAGAAGTGGATTCTCGTGAGGTGTTGGCTCGTTTTGGCTTTAGTAATTCCTTTTTTGTTGAGCCCTCTGGAGTTTCTTTTCACTCTGGGGGTTCATGGTTTAGTGGCAAGCTGAGGTGCAGCTTAGTATCGTGTTTAGTTGTAATTTTTTTGTTATTGCGTTGATTAATGAATTGTCTTTTTCCGTATTATATTGTCTTTATCCATGCCCCTAATGATTTTAATCAAAGAACTGAAATATGGAATGATATAACGAAGTGGAGCGAAACAATTGACAAACCTTGGTTGATAATGGGGGATTTCAACGAGATTTTGAATACTAACGAGAAGAAGAGCAGAAATAAAGCTAACATTGATCACATTAATACTTTTCTTAATTTTACTCATACTAATTCTTTGGCAGAAATTAATTCTAATGGATGTTTCTTTACATGGTCTAACAGGATAGAAGGTGAGAAGAATGTCAAGACAAGAATCAATCGAGCAATGGCAACATACGAGTGGATGGAAAAGTTTCCAAGATCACAAGTCTATGTTCCCCCCGCTATAGGGTCGGATCACTCACCTCTCTTACTACATTATGATCTAAATATGAAAATAGGGGTTAAACATTTTAAATTCGAAACTAGGTGGCTAGACAATAATAATTGTAGAGAAGTTATCAACAATAGCTGGAGAATACCCCATGACCATACTCCTATCCCTAACTTTAGTAAGAAGAGAGAATATACTAAGAATGAACTATCTAAGTGGAGCGTGAAAAACTTTAAAAATCATGAAAAAGCCATCAAAGCTCTTCAAGATAGGCTGATTTACATTAATTGTAATAATAAAAATGATGATACTACTAAAGAGGAGGAAGATATTAAAGAACTTATCAGAATTGAGTATGAGAAGGAAGAAACATATTGGTGTGATAGGGCTAGACAAAATTGGTTGGTATACGGGGACAAAAATACTAGGTTCTTTCACTTAGCTACTATTAAAAGAAAAAAACAAAACCGCATTAGCAGAATTAAAGATAGTAATGGGGATTGGACGGATAATTCAAATATTATTAAGGAAAGTTTCAAAAACTTTTATAAAAATCTGTTCAATAATAAAGTTGGCACTGAAGATTGCATGAGTAAAGCTATAGAATATATAAAACCACGTATTACCAATGACATGAACATAGAATTAACTAAGAAACCCACAATGGAGGAAGTAGAAAAAGCGGTCACGGAATTATCTGCTTCTATAGATCCTGGACCAGATGGCTTGAATGGTAAGTTTTATAAGGAATATTGGGATATCATAAAAAATGATGTTTTTACAATCATCGTAGATTTCTTTAATAACAATTGCTCTCTTGAAACGGTCAACGATACGCTCATTACATTAATCCCGAAAGGGACTATTCAGGAAGGACTGGGCGATTTTAGGCCCATTTCATGTGTCAACTTCATTTATAAAATTATTACAAAAATTCTGTCTAACAGGTTAAAAGAAATCATGGATACTATTATATCTCCTACTCAATCAGCTTTTATCAAAGGTATGGCCATTCAGGATAATATTATCATCGCTCAGGAAATCTCTTTTTTTATGAGCAGGAAAAGAAAGAATAAAAAATATATGGCAGCCATAAAGATTGATATGACCAAAGCATATGACCAGGTAAGATGGGACTTTTTGTTTAAAGTTTTGAATAAATTGGGTTTTTGTGAAACTTGGATTGAGTGGATGAGAAACTGTATCACCTCAGTCTCGTTTTACATCAATATTAATGGGGAGAGATTGGACAATTTTAAACCAGGAAGGGGCCTGAGACAAGGGGACCCACTATCACCTTTCCTGTTTTCTATAATGATGGAATCTCTTATAAGCATCATTGACCACTATATTGGAGATAATCTAATCAAAGGTGTTAATATTAATAGAAATTGCCCTACAATTTCTCACCTTCTTTTTGCAGATGACTCTCTTTTCTTTCTAGAATAAAATGATATGAATATAGAAAATTTTAAGGAATGTTTGGACATCTACTGCAAAGGTTCAGGACAGCAAATTAACCTACATAAATCAACAATCATTTTCAGTAAAGAAACACCAGAGGATGTGAAGAACGATGTTACTACCAAACTCAACATCACAGAAACAGAAGATCTAGGGTATTACCTAGGAATTCCACTTTGCCATAAAAGATCGAAAGTGGAATCACTCGATTGGATAGCCAAGAAAGTGTTCAAAAAACACAGAGGGATGGAAAGCGAAATTACTTTCGGAAGGGGGTAAAGAAGTGCTCATTAAAGCTATTTTACAAGCTATTCCTAATTATTATATGTCTATATTCTCGTTCCCGATTTCGTTTTGTAACAAACTTATATCTGCTATTACTAACTTTTGGTGGAGCTCAGGTGAAAGAAATAGGTTACACTGGGTAGCATGGGAAAAGATTGCAGTTAATAAATTGCTTGGAGGATTAGGTTTCAAAGACTTCAAAAAAATGAACACAGTTCTTTTAGCAGCTCAAACTTGGAGGCTAATGAGCAACCCAAATAATCTAGCAGCAAGGTTACTCAAAGGCATATACTTTAGTAAATCCAGCCTAATGAAGTGTAAACTCAGACAAAGTAAGACATGGAGCGGGGCAAGCTTAATAGAGGGCAGAGACTTTATTAAAAAACATGGGATAGTTGTGATCGGAGATGGTAAGAATACGAATATATGGGAAGATAAATGACTAGACACGAATTGGATACTAGAAAGACAAAAAAATAGCACAAAATTAAAGGTTAATGAGCTAATGAAGAAAGGAAAGGACGAATGGGAAATAGAAGTTTCGGATGAAATATTCCCAGAGCCAATCATTAATACCATAAAAAATACCAAGATTAAAGAATTCGGCCCCGATGATAAGCTGATATGGCCCTACACTAAAGTCGGAAACTATGATACAACAGGATACAAAATAATCACGCAGGAACAGATAATGAACAAAGCAACTTGTACGAAAACAAAAACGATACAAGACTCACCTATTTGGAAAACTATATGGGGTTCCAACATACCAAAAAAGATCAAGATGTTTATGTGGAGGATAGTAAACAACGCAATACCGACAAGAAATAATTTACACAAAAGAAAATGCGCAGACGAACCAAATTGTCTTTGGTGCAACAACAAGAAAGAAAGCTTCGAGCACTTACTACTACATTGCAGTATGTGTAAGGACATTTGGGCAGGTTAAATCCTCCAAATCAAAATACAAGAAGAAAATACAGAAAGTATCGAAAACTGGTTCATGAATATAATCAAATCTTTCTCTAAAGGAGGATGGGAAGAAAACGTAATCAAAGATTTTTTGATGATAAATCTCTGGAATATTTGGAAAGCAAAAATGAAAGCTACTCATGAAGACACCACAGTTAGCGGTCCAGGAATAAATATAGCGTCAAAGAAATTAATGCAGGAGATTCATGGAATAGACTGGACAAAAGAAAACTACAGAGGTTTCGAGAAATCAGAAAGAGAAGACCACAACATTAATAGCGAGGAGGAAAATCAAGAAATATCGTTGTTCTGTGATGCATCGTTCGGTAACAAATGAGACCCCACATGAATCGCTATAATTGGGGTTAATAACAACAATAGTACTATTATCAAACACAGCTACAACACTTATTGTAATTCGGCTCTGGAAGGGGAGGCAAATGCGGTACTTAAGGCTACGGAGATCGGAGCTACCCTTCCAAGGAAAAGAATTACCATTTTGTCTGATAACCTTGAAATTATTCAAGGTACAAAGCAGGTGTCAGCGGCTCGTTGGAATATCCAACCCACCCTCTACAAGATTATCCATAATGCTGAAGAGCTCGGGCAGATTACTTTCCGCCACATCAACAGGAAGCTCAACAGTAAAGCGGACAAACTTGCAAAGGAAGCTAGGCACAGGGCAACGGAACTTTGGCGCAACACGCCTAGTATCTTCGAGTGGGGTGTCTATACACCCCCCATTTGTCCAAAAAAAAAAAAGTCTAAAATAATAAATACGAAATCCTCTTCGCTCAAAACTCAAACTTTATTGTTCTTCACTTTTTAAATGTCGTTGGATTTTCAATTGTTTCGTAACTTACACCTCTTGCCATTGCTCAGCGGTGGTAGTAAAATTGTATGCTTATAAATCTTGGTCATTCCTGTAAAACGAAGAACTACGTTAAAGAAGTGAAACAAAGATAGAAATATAATTTACATTGTTAAAATATAAGATTAGAAATTTTCATTGTAAATTTTCATGTGTCAAAGTGCAACTCTCCAGAATGAAATTTCAGCTATCCTAAGATCAGCTTGTGCAACATTCTGAGTTGTGTGTGTGGCATGCTCGACCCAGAAACGTCAGCTTCTGATATGGAGTTTTTCCACCGGTGATCAGCCCCCCGGTTGGAGCAACACAAACTGAAATCAACCCCTTGTAAGGAGCTTTGCTGCCTGCGATCAACCCTTTTGTGCCGGAAATTCTGGCGAAAATGTTAAAGCAATCTTCTATGAAGAAAATGTCACTGCAATGTGAACTTTTTTTATTTTTTATTTTATATAGAAAGGATATAACGGGTTTTTGTTTAAATCTCAAAAGAAAAAATGAAAAGAATTGACATAAATCTTGAGTAAGCATAGCAACTTTAACAAACTAATCCGTTCACAACCCAAAAAAACAAAAAAACAATATGACAAGTAGTAAAATAGGAAGAAAAAAGGATTTTTAATAATATAATTTATATTACTTGAGCATTTCACCATAATTTTGATATTCTTATGAAACTAAATCAAGTGATCTTTTATATTAATCTCTACAAGTTAAATGGCAACATCGAAAAAAAATCCCACGTCTGAGATTTAATTAAAGCTTGGGATCATTTGTTTTAGTAGTGTTGTCTTCGTAACCTTAAGCATGTCTTTAACTTCTTTTGGTGCATTTTGTGTGTGTGGGGAGGGGGGAGGGGGGCAAGGAGATATCATTCTGTAGTATTTAACTGTGAGGTTGTATTCTTGGAATCACATAATGAGAAGGACTTTGTTTTTAGTTACAAGGCTTTCATTTACTTCATAAATAGTGGATTGATTGAGATTCTCACTGGTTTCTTACACTGGAGTCACTGGAAAAAACTATGTATCTGTTACGACTATGTTCCACAAGGTCGGTTGCACTGAATCTTCAATAATTCATTGAATTAGAAGATAATTTCTAGAAACTACAATGAAAGATTTCCCCCGACTTACTGCTATTAGGTACCTGAGTTAAAGACATACATATAAACACTCTTGTTAGGTGCATGCATTTAATTTTTTTCCCTCTAAAACTTAGCAACAAGGCAATCGAGATCACATCATTATTGAAAATTATTTATAAAAGATACAACTTATACAACTATTATTTCCAAACTAAGTTTGATAATGATATCACTTGGAATACTAATCTTATTATACTGAAGCGATATAATTGTTATGAGGGACATGAGAATATGCCCACTCAAACTATTATTACTAAGCCTCATGTTCACATCATACACAAATTACTATCATGACTATCAATAAACACCATAACTAAAATAATTATAATCAATCCATCTCAATTGACATAAACAAAGCATGCATGGAACGATTTCTTTCCTTAATTAGACACATCATAAAGTCAGTTATTTAGATAGTTGAAATCTCGATTACAGGAAATGGAATAACAATGTTTGGTTACAAATCGAGTTTATTATTATAAGTTTCTTTACCCGGGCATGCTAATAAAGATTCTAAAGCAATATATCTAAAGAGTATAGTTTCTGAATCTGAACAACTATATATCAGAGAAACACTTCCAAACATCGAGTGGACAAATCATATATATATATATAAAGAAACCCCTATAAAGGTACCATACATTAATACATATCAAAAAACTAAAGTACAACCCAATTAACGGTTAACTTTAATAAAGCTTTTGACAAATATTGATAAGATTTGAGAAGCTCGAGAAGCCATTGAAGGAGCTTGAAGATAGTAGAAATTTAGCAGAAGAAGAAGAAGAAGATACAAAGAGAGAGAGAGAGAGAGAGAAGAAAAGATAGTATTGTATTAAGCAAGAAGAAGTGATCGATTATGTACATTTACACATTATATATATAATACACATTTGTTAATTCAATCTAACAAACTTCTAACTAACTCCATCTCTAAAGATTCTTTTGCATTCTTGTTTATTGCATATTAGTCCCTGCATTATCTTTGTGTATAATTTGCTCCAGCTCTTTCTTATCTAGTTCATTAGCTGCATTCCAACAGCCCCCCACAAGCGGAACATGAATATTATGAGTGTTCAGCTTGGAGAGAATGTTGTGAAAGGGTATTGAACCAAGTGGTTTGGTGAAAATATCAGCAAGTTGGAGTGAAGATGGAATGTAAAATAGCTTGATCAACCCAGCTTGTAACTTCTCACGAGTGATCTTATAGTCAATATCAACATGCTTAGTTTTCTCATGTTGTATTGGATTGGTAGCCATAGCTATGGCAGATTTACTGTCAGAGAAGATAAGAGCAGGTGAAATATGCAATATGCCATAGTCATTGAGTGCAAATACGAGTCATTGCAATTCACATGTAGTAGCAGCTAAGGCCCTATATTCAGCTTCTGCAGAAGATTTACTTATAGTCGTTTGCTTTTTGCTTTTCCACGAAATAAGTGAATCACCAAGAAACACACAAAAACCAGTAATGCTCCCTCGGGTAGAAGAGCTAGAAAGAAATAAACCTTGACCGGGTGTGAGTTTGATATAACGTAAGACTCTTTGAGCTGCATTCCAGTGATTTGTAGAAGCTTTAGCCAAGAATTGACTAAGGCAATTCACAGAATATGCAATGTCAGGGCGAGTAATAGTTAAATACAATAATCTTCCAATTAATCTCCTATATGAAGATGGTTTTTCCAAGAGCTCTGTTTCATCATTTTTTAGCTTCAAAGTAGACTCCATTGGAAAGTGACAAGGTTTAGAGCCTAATAAGACACACTCCATAAGTATATCAAGAGCAAATTTGCGTTGGCAATTAGTAATTCCATTTGAAGATCGAGCAACTTCAATTCCTAAGAAAAACTTTAATTCGCCTAAGTCTTTTATGGTGAACTTTTCATTCAGAAAGTTTTTAAGCTTTGAAATTTCTTGAATTGAGTTGCTTGTAAGAATTATATCATCCACATAGACAAGTATAGCAATAAAAGATGTTGATTCTCGTTTTATGAACAAGCTATAATCACTGTTTGAATGAACAAATCCATAGTCAATTAGTGCAGATGAGAGTTTAGCAAACCATTGTCGAGAAGCCTGTTTCGATCCATACAAACTCTTATTGAGCTTGCATACAGAGTTAGGAGAAGCATCAAGACCTTGAGAAACTATCATATATACATCCTCATGTAGATCACCATGTAAAAACGCATTAGTGACATCCAATTGATGCAAAAACCAGTGATTAAGAGATGCTAAAGCAAGAATCAATCTTATGGATACAAGTTTTGAAACAGGAGAGAAGGTGTCAAAGAAATCAAGCCCTTCCTGCTGATTATATCCTTTTGCAACTAATCTGGCTTTATGCCTTTCTAGAGTGCCATCTGCATTATATTTCAGTTTAAACACCCACTTGGAGCCAATGGGATTGATGTTAGGTGATTGAGGAACAATTGTCCAAGTATTGTTGTTTTGTAAGGCAGTTAGTTCTTTTTGAATAGCATTCATCCATTCAGTGGATGTTGAGGCTTGTTTAAAAGATTTTGGTTCAGGTGTGGAGGTTATGGAAGAGATAAAAGATGTATATGATGGAGAGAGTTTAGCTGTGCCAATGAAATCTTGTATAGGATATAAGAGGTCAGTTTGTGTGTGGGAAGATGTACAACAAGAGGTTGAGTGACATATGTAGTCATTGAGATATGAAGGTGGATTTCTTGTTCTGAGAGGTCTTGAGGATGGTTGTAGTGAGGTAGATGTATTGTTAGGGGTTGTGGTTGGGAGAGGTATGGGTGTATCAATCAACTGAGAGGATGAAGGTGGAAATAATAAGGTATGAATTTGTGTAGGAGGTGTGTTTGAGACAAAAGGGAAAATAGATTCATGGAATATCACATTTCTTGATATAAACACCTTGTATGAGTTAAATCAAGGAGTTTATATCCTTTAGTGCCAATAGGGTAGCTCAGAAAAACACATTTAGTGGCTCTATAGTCAAACTTTGTTCTATTTTGTTGAAGAGTTGAGGCATAACATAAGGAGCCAAAAACTCGTAGGTGTTGAAGAGATGGGGGTTTGTTATATAGTTTTTGATAGGGAGAAAGATTGTTGAGTAAGGGTGTAGGGAGCCTGTTGATCAAATGTGCAGCAGTAAGAACAGATTCACTCCAAAATTGAAGAGGAAGATTAGATTGAAACATCAAAGCTCTAGCTGTGGTTAGTAGGTGTTGATGCTTCCTTTCCACCAAGCCATTTTGTTGTGGTGTTTCAACACAACTGAGTTGATGTATAATTCCATGTTGAGAGTAGAATTCAAGTAGTAAGAACTCAGGACCATTATCTGTTCTTATTGCTTTTATACAAACATCAAACTGAGTTTTTATTAAGTTGTAGAAAGATATGCGATGAGTTTGAACCTCAGATTTTGCACACATTAAGTATATCCATGTGCATCTTGAAAAATCATCCACAATATTTAAAAAATATCTATGACCCGAGTGAGAAACTTGATTGAAAGGTCCCCATATATCACAATGAATCAACTCAAAACAAGAGGTACTATGAGTTTGAGAATTGGGAAATACAAGCTTCTTTTGTTTAGCATAATTACATGAACTACAAATGTTTGAAGGGAGAAAAGAAATGGAAGAATCTAACTCTTTAAGTGCAGGTAACTTAGCCTTTGAGGGATGGCCTAATCTTGAGTGCCAAACATCAAAATTCTCAGTTGAATTTGCTAAGAGAGCCTGACTTGAAGAAGATTTAGTTGAAGAGTGAATATAGTAGAGTCCCTTAAGCTCATAAGCAATCCCAATCATCTTCTGGGTTGTGTGTTCCTGAATGATACAATGAGAATGATAGAAAGCAAGTGATATATTTGAATCTTTTGTGAGTTTTGAGACTGATAACAAGTTGTACTTGAATATAGGAACACATAGCACATTGTGTAGAGTAATGGCATCATCTATCCATACACTACCCTTGTGTGTAGCATTAACAATCACCCCATTAGGAAGAGTAACAGGGGTTGTAATACAAGTAACATCATTAGTATATAAAGAACAAGAATATATAAGGTGATCAGTTGCACCTGTATCAAGAATCCAAGAGGTTTTATTAGTGTTACCTTCCTGTGTGGAGACTTGATGAACAGCTGATAGAGGAGAAGCTTGATCAATTGAAGAAGAATTAGCTAAAGCAATAAGTTTGCTTATCTCTTCAGGTGAAAAATCATAAGAGTTCAATGATTTGAACTCAGAAGGAGAGGAGTCTTCAGTATTAACACAGTGAGCCTTCACATTTTGTGGTTTAGAGTTGTTGTTCATGATGAAACGCCTTCCTTTTGGTCCATCCCAACCAACTGGATAGCCATGAATTTGAAAGCAAGTGTCAATTGTATGCCCTGTATAACCACAATGAGTACAAACCATTTTCTTCCTTTCAAAATAGCTATTGGATTTGTGTAAATTCTTAGTATAGAAAGCATGAGCTGAAGAATCTGAAGATGAATTAGTTAAAGTTCTTTGACTTTCTTCTTGATTGATCATAGCAAAAACCGAGTTAACACTAGGTAAAGGATCCATAAGAAGAATTTGGCTGCGCACTATAGCATAAGAATCATTAAGTCCAATCAGAAATTTGATTATAAAATCATTTTGCTGTCTTTCAATTAGTGTTTCAAACAATCTATAGCTGCAATTGTTCATGTGACCATAAGAACAACTTGGCATAGGTCTATAGTGTATATATTCATCCCAGAACGATTTGAATTTAGCAAAATATTCAGAAGCTGAGCTTGAATTTTGTGATATTGAACTTAATGCCTTCTCAAGATGATAGACGCGAGTGCCATTACTTTTGTTAAATCGAGTTTTGATTTCATTGAAGAGATCATGAGCAGAATTAACATATAAAAGACTTGATCGAATTTCTTTGGAAATCGAATTAAGTAACCAAGCTAAGACTAGATTATTTGCTCTGTTCCACGCAGTGTAAAGAGCTAAATTAGTTAGCGTAGGTCGAGGAAGCTCACCATTAATGAATCCAAGTTTATTTTTAACGGAGAGAGCAATTTCGATAGCACGTTTCCATGAGAGATAGTTATCGCCGGTGAGAACGTCGGAGACGAGAGAAACGCCGGTGTTCTCGCTCGGATGAAGATAGTATGGGCTCGAAAAATCTTCAGTGAAGGAAATTTGAGTCGCCATGAGTGAAGAAGAAGGTTTGAAGAAGAATAAGGTGCGGAATTAGTAAGATAACGTCTGATACCATGATAAGATTTGAGAAGCTCGAGAAGCCATTGAAGGAGCTTGAAGATAGTAGAATTTTAGCAGAAGAAGAAGAAGAAGATACAAAGAGAGAGAGAGAAGAAAAGATAGTATTGTATTAAGCAAGAAGAAGTGATCGATTATGTACATTTACACATTATATATACAATACACATTTGTTAATTCAATCTAACAAACTTCTAACTAACTCCAGTTGTAAAGATTCTTTTGCATTCTTGTTTATTGCATATTATTCCCTACATTATCTTTGTGTATAATTTGCTCCAGCTCTTTCTTATCTAGTTCATTAGCTGCATTCCAACAAATATTGTACTAAATTTTGAATTAATGGCTTCCAATAATATGACTCAACAATTTCAAAAATAACTTATAAATATGTGAAATTAGACTTGACGTAATATATGATGACAAAAAGAAGGATAAGAAAATACATATGAGTGTGAAAAGAGTCGCTCTGGTGTATGTGTTCTAAGAGTGTGAGAGAGCACGTTTCTTCAAGTCCAAGAGGGAGGTGTCACCTCTTCTCCCATAATTACGTAATATGTTTTGTTTTCTTCACATACTAAATGTGCTACCTCACTTTATAGAGTGAGTTGTAACCTCTCCTCCTATATATATATATATATATATATATATATATATATATATATATATATACACACATACTCATATTACAATCATATAAAATTGTCTTTCCTTTATAACTTCAACAACAAACCCTTTCTTCGTATATCACCTACTATAGCTATAACATAGGAGAATGTTAGTACTATAATCCCTTATCCATATAAGTCTTCCTCCATTCAAAAAGTAGGAATAAACCTTGGCGTGCTTGCATGTATTGATGTCTACCTAATTGTTTTAAATATAATACCTTAGGAGACATCATTTTAGGTAGAAAATGGTCTTTTTATATTGACGTTTTTGCTTAATTCGTAATATTCCTATTTCTTGTCTTGATTTGATGAATTATTATTTTTATAGCATATTTGGTTTAATTTGTGTGTTATTGTGAAGCTTTAAAGATAATATGTAAATAAATTAGATGCCAAATCAATTATAAGGAGATAAGGATAGAAGATTTTGAAGAAATCAGGAGATAGAAGGAAACAGAGTTCAATTAGGAAAAGAAAAGCTGCTAAATAAATCTGAATTTTTGCAGCTACGTCTAAATAAGTGAAGATAACTCCAAATCCGAGACGATTATGGAAGAGACCTTTTAGAGGTCGATTTCTCTTTCTGTTAGGATTCTTTTGATATCTCAAGGGCCAAACACGACCCAATAACGAAGGAGATATGGTCAAAACAAGTCAGCAGTAATTATCCTTATCTTACTTACGAATTTGAGTTGGGCTTGGACTCTTTTACTTGGTCCCTACTCCAAGATTTCGACCTAGAACCTATATATATCAGTTCTAAACCTTAGAAAATCATCCCTTGGCTTCATAATCTTAATCTACATACATAAATCATTGTAGAAGCAATCAGGAGGATCTAGAGGAGGAAGAAGCAAGAGCTAGAGCTTAACTACATCAATTCAACACTTCTCTATCTCTATTCTTTGGGTAAATTAGTATTAGATCTATTTTGTATATGAGGTATTTATAAGCTATTTATTCAAGAGTTTTAGTATGCATGATTTCTCTTTAGGATTGTAATTATATGAATTATTGATTATTGTTTTTCTGTTTTAACTTGAATCTGGGATTTTAGTATTTAATTGATTTGGTTCTTAATTTCCATTGACTATATTCTTGTGCTTGTTTACTATCATTTACGTCGCGAATCAAGGTTAGGTTTTAGTAATTAGGCTATTCACTAGTGGTTGTGATCACCTTGACGGGGGGTTTAATTACAGAAATAGGATATAGACGTGTGGTATCCGTGATTGACCCTAACGGGCTTGACTAACCACATAGCCAATTGGGTATAGATATTAATCATCTGAACGTAGCTTATAATCGTCCTGACGGGGTTTGTAATACGGTAGGGTAGCTCCTAGGTCCATCCTGACGGGGGTTAGGAGATTATAGAGTCCTGATTATTGTGAAATTTCTCATTCACCCTTATTCTTAGGAATCATAAATTCAATAGGATAGATTCATACTTGCATCTCATTATCTTATTTGCATAATTATTTGTTATTTAATATTTATTATTTGCTTTATTAGTTAGTTGATTAGAAAACAAAATACTTCAACGCTTATCTTTGTAATTAAGATAATTAAAACTATCTATTCTAATATTGAACATGAAGTTAGAATAACTACTTAAATCTCTGTGGAGATGATTTTCCCGTATTTACTTATCTATTACTTAGAACGACCCGTACACTTGCGGTCTGTGGATCCTTTATTCTATTACTTTTATTGCTTTATTTTATAACACACTGGGATCCACCAAATTTTTGGCGCCACTGCCGGGGATTTATTGCAGTTATTTTATTTTGTGTTTAAGTTAGGTTAGTAGTTTTAGTCGTTTTCAGTTTTACGTTTGTTTTGTTTTAGTCTCTTTTCAGGTTTTCCTTTAGGTAAGGAAATTTCCCCCTATCACGAGCAAAATCCAACACAGACCTGGTGTATTCAAGTGCAAAAATTTATTGATAGAACAAACATCTTCATGGATCTGACATGAGGGAGCTTTAGAGATCATGAAGAGAGGCTCAGGAAGTTGGAGGACTCCCTCAATCGTTTCATTAAGGTTACAATGGATAATGTAGTAAAGAGTGAGGCGAAAAGCGATGCTGCCATATCGATAGTGCAAGACATGCAACAACAGCATCAATTGATGGAGCAACGATTGACGCAACTCACAGAAACAATTGAGAGGCTACACCAAGTACCATCTATGCAAACTGGCCAAGGTACAAATATTAATCATAAGGCCAGTCAAGATAGCGATGTTCGATTGGGTTGAATAGTTTAGCCTTCAAGAAGAGAAGGAAGTGGAATCGCCACAAGTTACACCTAGTGAACTAGAGATTCCAACAATTGAAGAACCAACCACGCTAAGCATAGATGAGACGATTGTTGATAATCACGTCGAAGTTGAAATTAAACCTTGTGAAGGGAAGATTACATCCATGGAAAACCCAGCCAAGTCGCGTTTAGAAGAATCAATTCTTGAAATATTGGTTAGAAAAAAGATAGAAGAAGAAGATACTAGGATGGATTCTCCCCCTAGTACTCCATTTATGTCACCACCCAATCCAAGAAATACGAATCATTCAAATGGAGACATCGATAAATCATTTGTAGAGGCGTGCAAAGACGACAAAACCTAAACACAAATGCTTGAAAGTGTTACAAAAGAACTCACACCGCAACAAGTATTCACAGAAGCTATTTTAGAAACAAATGAGAATGTGAGTGTAGAGATCGAGGTTGAAAACATGGCCCTCATAACAAAAGAAAAGTCTGAAACATCCCTTGTTTTGGACAAAAAGCTAGAGGAGGCGCCACTTAAGTTCCCTATTGTTCCAGAAGTATCTAACGAGGTTAAAGAGAAGGACTACCACCATGAACCCGTGAAGAAGAGAGCTAAAAATGACTTTGGGGTTGGAACCATGGTTGCTTGGAAGGCCTCCAAACAAGAGAATAGGCCACGAGGTTTCAAAAATGCGTGGATAGGGCCATTTGTTGTTACTCGAGTGGTGACATACAACCTCCGAAAGGTCAAAGGCTGGGAATTGTAGACATACATAACCTCACCCACTGCTGGGGAGGCTACATACTCAAGGGATAATGGAGGTAACCCGTCAAACTTTAAATGACGTTAAATAAAAGTGCTCTTGGGAGACACCCAAACTTTTAATTACTTCAATAGTTTAGTTTTTTTAGTGTGTATTAGTTAGTCTATATATTTTTTAGTTGATATTGTGTATTTGAGGAAGGTTTGAGTGTTTTTGATGTGTAGGTATGCAAAGGTTCGAGTTTGGGGAGAAAAAATGGAAAATTTTTGGAGTTAAAAAGGCCTGGACAGAAGTATTTTGAGGTACACGCAGGTTATCGAGGTGCACCGCACTTATCAGCGCGAGAAATTTTACAAAAACATCGAATTGGCATAACTTTGCGCTCGGTTATCGGAATTCACTTTTTCTCGAGTCTAAAACGCATATTGTTTCGAGGTCTATCCAATGGAGTGAAGAATACCTGATTTGGAGGTAAAATAAAAAACGATTTTTTTGGTGTCATCCAAAACTTCCATGCGGTACACCGCAAGGATCGTCTGGTGCACAGCATGGAAGAAAACCGTGGCAACGGTTTGCGCTACGGTTCATTGCCGCGACCAACAACACAAAACCGTGTCAACAATTTGCGACCACGGTTTTGAAACCCTCAGGCCCGGTACACCTTGCTGCACGTCCGGTGCACCGCACGACGCCGCCATATCCATCAAGAAAAGGTTATATAATGGGTGTTGAAGAGGATGTTAGTTTTTACATGAATTTCTCAATCCTTAAGTCTCTCTTTCTTCTCCAAACCTCTCCCAACCCCATTAAAGCTTCAATAAACCTTCACCTAACATCAAAACACTACCCAATAACCATAAATTTACTTCCGAATCCATCCTTACACTCCTATAAACAAAATTTAACCACCCAAATCATTCCAAAACACCTAGACTCGAAGAATTAAAACCAAAATTTTCAAAATCTTTTTCCAATTTCTTAAATCCTTCTCATCCAAGTTAGAAAAAAAAAATCAAAGAAATGAATTGGGTGAGAGCAAGAGGAAAACAAGTGAAGCTTCTAAGGGCCCTAGCAGCTATCACAACACAAATTCGAGAAAAAAGTTAGAAAAAGGTAAACATAAAAGATTTCTAAAGTGTGATTGAATGGGATGGAGCATAAGAGGATGTAAGGGCTAGAGAAATTGGTGATACATGGAGTTTACATACAAGAAAATCACTACACCCTATTCTGGGTATTGATCAGGCGAGGTAAATAGCCTCGAAGAGTATGTTTTCTTTCTTCCCTACCATTTCTTTATATGCAATATTTGTTGTTTTTATTGAGTCTTTTCGAGTCGTGGGGACATGACTCATTTTTTAGTTGGGGGTGTGGGGATTCGTTGTCCCTCATCTCCATTTTATGTGATTTACTGTATTTTTAGAGAAATATGAAATTTGAAATTTTTAAGAGATGGATTAGATGTAGAGTGTGTTTAATAGCTTGAAAGAATAAGATTAGTATGTTGATGATATCATAAGCTTACTAATCATTGCGCAGGGTCCCCTTAACCAAGTCCCCTGCCCCCTAAGCTACCTTGACGGAAGTTAGGAGGAATTTAGAATCCCAGATGTTGCTTATATATCACACAATTCTCCCTTAGATACCCTATTCTCATCAGTGACAAAGGTAACCACTTCATCAATGTTTAGCTGATATATTGTCTTCATAAATTGGAAGTGAAATATCATACATCCACCATGTATCATCCTCAAACAAACGGTCAAGCAGATGTCTCAAACCGAGAGATCAAATATATTTTAGAGAAGACCGTGAACAAAACGAGGAAAACCTGGTCAACAAACCTTGACGATGCTCTTTAAGCTTATAAGAAAAACATTCAAAACACTAGTATGAGTATCTCCATATCGCATGGCAAGGCATGTCATCTTCCTATCGAGTTGGAAGCTCGAGTTTATTCGGCTATAAAAGATTTGAATCTCAATGTACAGTTGGCGGGTAAGAAAAGAATGATGCAGTTGAATGAGTTAGACGAATTCCACATTTATGATAATGCACGTCTACACAAGGAGAAAACAAATAGATAGAATGACAAACTAATTCGCATGCAGAGGTTCGAGGTAGGAAAAAGAGTGCTCCTATACAATTTAAGATTCTCGAACTATTCGGGGAAGCTCAAATCCTGTTAGGCAGGACCACACATTGTGACTGGAGTAAAACCTCATGGAGCGATCTATGGTTAATGGTCAAGGATTGAAAATATACCATGAAAGAAGTGATGTCACCCAAGGGGAGGTTGTGTACCTCATCGTAGTCAATTAACCCTGGGTAACATGTCAAACTTAACCGACGTTAAGCAAAAGTACCCTTGGGAGAAATCCCTTGTTTTAGTTACTTTCATAGTTTAATTTCGCATTTTGTAGTGTATATTAATAAGTTTAATATGTATTAGAGCTAATAGGAGTCGAAGAGTAGGGTTCTCTTGTGTAGGTAGGCAAAATTCTAAGTTTGGGTTGAATTTGAGGAGGACTTCGTTTGTTCAGCAGTACTAAACGGTATACCAGTCCTACGGGCGTTATACCAGTGCCCTTGAGAAGCTTTGTGATGGTATTAACCACGGTCAAAGGTCACTAACCCAACGTGCGGTATACCGTTGCATAATCATGTCGAGCATTCGCGAAAGGGTCATGATGGTGCAAGGTCAGTATGTGGTAATTACTCAAATGGTATATCGGCCCTACATGCGGTATACCGGTGCAGGTCAAAGGGTCATGACGGTACAGGTTACGGTGTGAATTCAGGAACATGAACATATGCGACCGGTATACTAATGCGAGCCTGCTTGACGAACGTCAGCGACGGGGACATCACCCATGTCGTCATTCGAGACCACCGTGTCATGGTATGGGAACCACGTTATAGGGGAACGGTATATAGCTCAGAAGGCTGGCATACCGCTGCGATTCAGTTAAGAAACCTATAAAAAGTCCTTGGGGACTCTAACTCCACAAAACCTATTCCTAGCCTACACCAACTTCACCAAAACAAAAATATCAAATCCAAACTCCATTAAAACACCTTGAAGCTTGATGACACCTTAAACAACACACGAAAACACCATCAAATATATCTCCACGTCTCCTATAAACACATAATCTTCATCAAATTCATTCCATAACACCACAAAATACCAAATATTTTCAAGTTTCAAGATTTCTTCCACCACAAGTAACCTTCATTCCTCCTTTCATTCTTCATAAACAACCATCCAAACACAACAACCTTAAGAAACACCAACCATTCAAAAGTTCAATCTTATAGAGACAACAATTGTCGTCGAGGGAAATAGATTCCCAGAAGTCGTGGCGGTCCAACTTTCCACGTGGGCCAGTTAGAGGGGGGTCATCTACGACGACAAAAATATCGTCGCAAAAAAACACTATAAAGCCATGCCGAACTCATTTTAGCCATAACCAAACATTTTATCACTTAAGAAATCAAGAGCTGAAGCAATAATACATCCACTCTGATGCAAAATCAAAGCATTTTAGCATCAATAACATCACGTAGGTAAGGATTCAATGCTTAATTTACATCTTAAACCTATTTTTTAAAATTATAAAAATTAACCTAAATTTTATATATCGTGTTAATGATTGTGTGTTTATGGCATGACTTGGAACATATTTACCACTATATTACAACGACTTGGATAGACTTGGAAGATATTGAAAGACCAATATCCACGTCAAAGGTATGTATTTTATCCAAATTTTGTTATTTTTTAATTTTATTTTACAATTTTTGCAAAAAATTATTGTACTTATTTTTTTTATTAAATCCAAAATATATTGGTTGTCTTTTAGTATTGTTTTGATATTTATCACATCAAATTACTTAGTTATTAGTGTATTGAGTAATTAAATTTATATGTTTTAAGAATTTAGGGTTTCAAATACTTGTAATGGTGGATTAGATTCTAATTTTAAATGTAATGTGTTTTAAATATGTTTTTAATATACTGAATTATTTGAAATTGTTAGTTAAATAAGGATTTTTAGAAATTTTTATTAATATAAGGACTAAAGTGAAAATTAATAAAATTAAGGACTAAATTGCAGTTTAAAAAAATTATAGGGTTAAAATGTAATTTATAATAATATAAGTACTTAAATGTAATTTTATTAAATTATAAAGATTAATTTGTGATATTTACACATTATAAAGACTAAAATGCAATTTAAAATAAAAATAAAGGATTACAATTTTATTTAAAAAAAAATAAAGGATTAAATACAATTTTTAAAATTATAAGTACGGTTACATTAAATTAGTTGAATTATATAGATTAAATTGATTTTTTTACAAATTCTAAAGATTTAAATGCAATTGTTTTTAAATAAGATGGATTAAAATGTAATTTAAATAAATAAAGGATTAAAATGTAATTTTATTAAATAGAAGGGCTAGAATGTAAAATTATAAAATAGAAGGACTAGAATATAATTTTTACTAAATATAAGGACTCGAGTGTAATTTTATTAAATAAAATGACTAGAATTTAATTTTATTAAATATGAGGACATTTTAGTAACATTTGTAATTTTCTTTAAACTAAACTCAAACTTTTTAATGCAATGTATTTGAAAATTTCAAATGAATATACCACCTAACTTCGCTTTTCCAAGGATGAACTGTAAGTATTTTCGAAAGTAAACATAATTTGATAAACAAAACCACGAGAAATAATAAACACTGAAAGTCATCACTAATATATATATATATATATAAACAACACGAGCTAGCAATATCCGGATAGCTGGATCAAACTATTATAATGACTATCATATCTCATATGAAAACAAAGAAGGTATCATGAGATGTTTCTTGAAATGCACTGCATATCTCACCTGAAGAAATGTGGTGCATTTCAAGAAACATCTCGTGATACCTCCTTTGTTTTCCTCTGAGATATGTTAGTCATTACTATACTTTGACTCAACTCTCTGGATATTGCTAACTTGTGTTGTTCATATATATAGTAGTGACTTTCAATGTCTTTTATTTCTCGTGGTTTCGACATCACTCAGACCCGAGCATAACCCTCCAATCGGGTCACCAACTACAGGACCATCAGGTAGTCGGGAAAGGGCAGAAGAAGAAGAAGAAGAAGAAGAAGAAGAAGAAGAAGAAGAAGAAGAAGAAGAAGAAGAAGAAGAAGAAGAAGAAGAAGAAGAAGAAGAAGAAGAAGAAGAAGAAGAAGAAGAAGCAACAGTTTATTCTATCCTTAGTAGTTTGATATATTTGATCATTATGTGTATCTAACTGGTTTTGACTTTGTTATGTTATATTTTTGTTGTATTTTTACCGATTTTGAATTTTAATGTTATCGATGTTGACTCTTATTTGATATTAGTTGTTTTTAATTACTTATTAATAAAAAAATATTTAATACCTTACCTATAAACCACTAATATTAAATTTTTAATATTGTTATTAATTTTAAAAAATTTAAAATCAAAAAAGGAAAAGAAAAAAAACATTAGCGAGTACTTATTAATCACAAAACATCTAAAAAAGTTGTCACTATTAATAGTTATCAACGACTACAAAGAAGTAGTCGCTATTAATAGTATCATTTGCGACTACTGGAGTAATCGTTATTAGATGTGATCATTAGCGACTACTTCTCAATTGTAGTCGCAAAGACATCTTTAACGATAAATTACTCGTGACCTGACAACGGCGAAGACATGTAGCCGCTAATGACCAAAACGGTCTTTCGTGACTAATTTTTTAACTAATAGCGACTACAAATGTAGTTTCTAAAGCTAGCGCACGCCGCAGTGCAAGTTACATTATATTTACTTTTTCTTATATCTGTAACAAATAGTTTATAGATAGTAGTTCATATATTTAGATTTTCTTTAATTCCTTTTCTAACTCACCTTTTGATTATATATACAGGTTTAACCCGTTTCTAAAGACACTTGAGTAAAGTTTGTTTCTTAATTTTGGGGAAATTGAAATGAAATGATACATTTGAAAAGTTCAACAAAAACATTCGACCTTATTATAAGGAGTGAAAAAGAAACAAATATAAGTTCATATTCACTTACAGAATAATATATGTTAAATCTATAAACGTTTTCAATTTAAACTATACAGGAAGGCCTAAGTTTAAGGTTTATGGTTTAACGCTTAAGGTTTAAAAATTTTGGTGTATGGTTTAATGTTTAAGGTTTAAGGTTTAAGGATTTAAGGTTTAAGGTTTGAGGTTAAGGTTGAGGTTGAGGTTGAGGTTAAGGTTAAGGTCTATGTTAAGTTTAAGTTTAAGTTTAAGGTTAAGGTTAAGGTTAAGCTAACGTTGAGGGTTAAGGTTAAGGTGGCAGTTAAGGGTTAGCGTAACGGTTAAGGTTTAGGGTTAAGGTTATAAGGTTAAGGTTAGAGTTAAGTTTAAGGTTAAGTATAAGTTAGATTTATGGTTAAGGTTAAAGCTAAAGTTAAGGTTAGGGTTAGATGAAAGTTAAGGCTAAGGTTTAAGGTTCAAGGTTTTAAGGGCTAATGTTAAGGTTAATGTGAATGTGAAGTTTAAGGTCTAAGGTTCAAGATTTAAGATTTCAAGATTAAGGTTTGAGGTTTAAGGTTTAAAATCTAACGTTAAGTTTAAGTTTAAATTTAAGTTTAAGGTTTAAAATCTAAGCTTAAGTTTAAGTTTAAATTTAAGTTTAAGGTTAAGTTTTAAGTGTTAAGGTTAAGGTTAAAAGTTTAGGGTTAAGATTAATAATTATGGGTTAAGTTTAATATTTAAGGGTTAAGTTTAATTTTAAGGTCAAGGTTAATATTTAATGGGGTAAGGGTTAAGGCTAAGAGTAAGTTCAAGGCTAAGTATAGCGTTAATGTTTGTGATGGATTTTAAGGTTGTAATGGATTTTAAAACTGCAAATTATCCAAATAAAAACATATTTGGAGAATTTCTGAAAGTTAAAAACAATGTTGAGGTGGAACATATCTCTCTTAGTCACACGTGGGACCAAAATAGAGTTACTATGACTGAGGAGACTTTATGTCTCTCTATTGGTTCAATAGAAAAATGAGAAGGCTTTATCTTAAAAAGGTAAAGTAGACTTTAATATAAAAAAACAGGTGTTAGCCCTAACACCACTTTCACCTTGTCCCCAAAAATGACTAAGGCGGCTAAACCTAACCAGACTGATGGAAATGAAAATTGTGTCTCATGTCAAACCAGTTTACCCAATGACTGAGTCGGCTATGGCGATGGTTATCGATGATGATAAAAGTGTGGTTAACGAGAGGCTTAGATAAATTAATCGTTCCAAAAGGCAAGCTCAACAATGGATTCAAATTGAGAAGGCTAAGAGTGATATGATACACAAAATCAAGATAGACTTCGGGTATGGGTAAGAAAAGTCTGATTGAGCCGATGGAGAGTGAGGTAGATAACAAAAACGATGTTGATGCGCTTTGCGAGGTTGAGCCAGATTATCCCCTTCAGACTCAACTCAATGTCACAGCTAAGTTGGAACTTCCAGGGCCTCGACACTGCCTTGACAGTTCTAACACTCAAAGATATTGTTGTTCAGTAACACTCAAAGGTAATTTTCCTTACTGAAACAAAAAATTCTTGATGAATATATGAGAAATATAGCTGTTGATATTAAATATAATGTTAATTGCACTGTTTTCCCTGAGGATACAAAGGGGATATAGCTTTATTCAGTTTACCCATGATTAAAATTGACGTATTGGAATTCACTATAAATCAAATAGATTTCCTAGTTGAAGATGATTAAAATAACTCTTAATGTACTATATTTGTATATATCCTTATGATAACTTAAAGGATTATGTGATGAAAAAAATCACTGAATGTAGAAACTATTAACCTAATTTACCTTGGAATATAATTGGGGATTGTAACTTGTATAGATACGCATATGAAAAATTAGGGGGTACATGCCTTAATAGATCTTATATAGAGAGACTGGACCAATGGCGTGAAAAACTAAGGTTATTTGATTTACACTCTAAAGGGTGTAGTTACACATGGACAAATAAAAGGCAATGAAATGAATTAGTAAAACAAGTTCTAGAAAGATGTTGTACAAATAAGGAGTGGGAAATTTTGTTTCCAAACTCTTGGGTAGCAATTCTCCCACCAATAGGTTCTGATCATTCTATGCTCCTTATAACAAATGATATTAAACAAGTACCTCTTTCAAAAACATTTATTCTTTATAAAAGTTTGGTTGGATAATGATGTTTGTGTTTATATTATAAACAAAAGTTGGCTTGAAATGGATTCTCTTAGAGGTAAAGGCATATATAACTAGGTAAAAAAGTACATCTTACTAGAAAAATTACTATATGTGCAAGGAAAGGTGCTAAGGGAAAAACCGAAATGCTTAAAAAAGATAGAATAACTCTTCAAAACATGGTTAATGCTATTGTACCCATATTGATTGGGATGAGTACAATACCATTATCAAAAGAATAGAAAATAGGTGGATTCAAGAAGAAATCTAATAAAAACAAAATTCTAGAATTCGATGGTTATCTTTGGGTGATAGAAATACAAATTATTTCCACTCCTTAGGGAAAGATAGGAGAAAAAAATAAAATACCATGCATTATTACAGATATAACAACTGGCTTGAAAGCAGGAAAGGTATATAGGATGAAATTAAAAGCTATTTCAATAATATATTTTCTTCTAAAGGTCCTAGAACCTACTCTAGTGTAATCACCATTATAGAGAGAAGTATTACTGGTGATATGAACTCTGAACTAACTAAACCAGTTAGTATAGAGGAGGTTAAATCTGCCTTATGAAAAATAAGTAATGATAAGGCACCTGGGCCAGATGGACTCCCATAATATTTCTTTAAAAAAACATTGGGAACTTATAAAATATAATGTTCCTAGAGAAATAATTGATTTTATTTGGAACAAGAGTAGTTTGTATTCTATTAACAAAACACTTATAACTTTGATTCCTAAGGTTGAAAACCAGCAACAGTGGCCCATTATAGACCTATAAGTTGTTCCAATGTAGTTTATATAATTCTTGCAAGACTTTTGGTAAAAAGACTACAAAAATTTATGCCTTATATAATTAATGAAAGCCAAAGTGCCTTTGTCCCCAGTAGAGAAATATCTGAAAACATTATATTAGCTCATGACGTGAGCTGAGCCATCTTAAGAGAAAAAGAGACTCTAATAAACACTACATAGCAATAAAAGCTGGTGTAGCTAAATCGTATGATAGTATGGAATGAGATATCTTAAAATACTATGGGAAAAATGGTAATAATATTTGGGTGGAATGGATAATGGGATGTGTCGCCTTTGTAACCTATGCAGCGTTACTTAATGAAGACTAAGTACCCCTAAATGAACCATCTAAATGGTTGAGGCAGGGAGACCCCTCTCACCCTTCCTATTTTGTATTATCACTCAAGCTTTGTCTACCCTTATGAATAATAAAGTGCAAATAACATTGATCAGGGGACTTCAAATAACTAGAAACCGCCCCACACTTAGTCGCATCTTCTTTGTTGATGACAACCTTTTTTTTATGAGGGCTGAATATGAAGATATAGAACACTTTAATAATATTTTAAATAAGTATAGTAATGCCTCGGGGTAATGTATAAATCTCAATAAGAGTGGGGTCGTGTTCTGCAAAAATACTCTTGAGGCGAAAAAGACAAAAATACTTGATATATATAGAATGAACAAACTTGAAAATCATGGTAAATATTTAGGTCTCCAATCTGCTTGGGGGAGATCTAAAGTGAAAGCATTAAATTGGATGCTAGATAGAGTCAAGGAAAAACTAGAAAAATGGAATACTATTTTTCTTTTAGAAGCTAGTAAGGAAACACTTATTAAGGTTGTTATAAATGCAATACCTGCATATACTATGGTTATGTTCTTAATACATCATAGTGTATGTGATAAACTTGACTCTCTTATCTCACAATTTTGGTAGAATAAAAATAATAACAAAAAACTCTCTGGATTAAGTAGAAACAAATGACTATGAGTAAATCTAAAGGTCGATAGAAAATTATGAAAAATCCAAAATCATTACTAGCTACAACACTAAAAGGAATATATCATAAAAAATCTACATTTAGTAATGGTGAATTGGGCTACCATCCATCTTGCGGATAAAGAAGCCTATTACAGGGTAGAAAGGTTTTTAAAAATGATCTCTTCTGGACAGTGGGAAATGGAAAAGAACATATGGAGAGACCAATGGATTCCAGTGGTTAAGTCTCAAAAAAATCAGGTATATGTCCACTTAACACAGTTTCTGAGGTGTTCTATAAAAACTCTAATATTTGGCACACTAGTATACTTAATGGCTGGTTTCCTAAGAACATTGTTGATAAAATTACTTATATAATGGCCCCTATTAAAAGCACTAATGATAGTACTTACTGGACACTATCTAAGGGTGGTGAGATAACATCAAAAGGGATATATTGGTACTTGAAAATCGTAGAGGCGGATGAATAAAAAAAGAGAAATGAAAATGAACCTAGCTGCTCTTTTTCCACCCCAAAGTCTATTTGGAAGGAGGTATGGAGCCTAGTGTCCCTCCCAAACTTAGAAAGTTTATATGGAAACACTGTAAAAGGAAATTACCTACTGAAGGGAACAAATATAAAAGGAAATGTGCTATAAATAAGTTATGTAAAATCTATGGAGTTGAACTAAAACTATGGAGCATCTATCCTTTTCTTGTACCTAGACTAGAGCCCTGTGATTCATCTCCCCTATGCAACTACTATCTAAGTCACCTTACACTTATATATTTGACTCTTGGTTCTCTGAAATTAAATCCTTAGATTACTGTAAAGACATAGTTGGTGAATTGGCATTATATATACTCTTGCATATATGGAAAGAGAAAAACAAATTTATATTTGAAGTAAATGTCCTTGACCCTCATCATGCTTTATATCTGTCCCTTAAAGCCTATGATGATTTTGCTGAATATAACAAACAAAATTTTGAGGCTAAGGTTAATAAAAGTAATTATGAAGTTGGGCAAAATTAGAAGAAAAAAAGGTATGAATATAGGGTATAGCAATGTACCTAAAAATGTTCATACTCAGAATAGTAGTGGTGAGATTTTTGAAAATCAAACTAAAAGAGGTTGGGAATATAAAATGAAATCTAATTTTCTTAGAGTACACACTGATATTTCTTATATTCTAGATAAGAACTCTTCCTCAGCTTGTATCCTTACAAATGATAAATTAATTCATGGCTGTGTTTGGTCTTTTTTGTCTAGCAGTGCTGAAAAAGATGAGCTCATAGGGGTGCAGAATGGTATTCTTTCAAGTATAAACCTACAGTTTGAAGACATACTATATTGTGTGACAACAAGGTGGTGGTGGATATGTTGAACTCTTCTTAGGCACCCTTAAATGCTAAGCATCAATTTTTATTGTGAATATTAAGTCTTTTTGTTGTAATAGACTAGTTAAGATATTTCATATTAGTAGAAATATTAATGTAATAGCGGATCGGGTCACAAAACAACGACTTCTAGGCTTGTTGCCAAGTGATCGGGTTGTAAAACCTTCTCCCCAATTGTCGCAACTCTTATTAGACTCCCCTACTACTAGAAGAATAGATTGAGTAAACTATCCTTTGTAAACTCTTTTATTTCTATATAAGTTTAATCCTTTTGACCAAAAAAAACTACTATATTTTATTAGTTTCCCCAAATTTGACTATATTTTTTATTTTCCTTTAATTTAAGTCATAATTTTTTAATGTTTTTTTCAATTTTAATCATAAATATTTGATTTTTCTTTAATACTTATAGTTTTATAATTAAATAAATTAAATATTTATAGCACAATTGTCTGTATAACCTCTAATTTAATGTTTTTTCTCTTCATAACTATAAAAAGGTTACCATTAGAGAAAAAATAAAATATGAGTAATGCTGGATATCACCCCAAATTACATCGCCTTTATATCGCCTCCTAGGTGGATTTTAAATACACCAATCATGTGATTTCTCTTTCCTCATTTATCATTTTCTCTCTCTTTTATGATTGGTCCATGGTGTCGCCTAGGGTGTGATAAAATTAATACAAATAAAGGTCAAGAAAACTACGCACTCTCACCCTAGACAGGCACAGTACTGCAAGTATTACAGGACGTATGCAAGTTTTAGTTGATAAGTTGAGTTCATTCTCAGGGACTTAAGTGTGTTAATCATGTGGGTAGGAATAAAGAGTAAAAGTTAATAATTAAAAGACAATAAATTAAAGAGAGTAAATTCAAAAATAGCAAATTAAACTAAGAAAATAAGACAATAAAATAAAATACGAAGAATATGAGATGAGAAATATAGCTTAGGTTTTGCTGGTATGCACTAATCCTTCTAATTCTATCTATTAGATCTAGTTTATAAGGGAGAACATTAGCTCTTGTATAGTTAGTCAGGATTCTAAATTCCCATACCTTAGACCTTGAGAGCGACTAAGGGGGCTACGGCACAACCAAGACGCTGTTTCAAATAGGGTTATCAAACGCTACTAAGGTCGTAAGCAAACAATTCAATCATTGGTGATATGGTGATTAAATCAAACCCTAATGACTATCTAGTTAGAATCAGTTTTGTCAGGACTAATATCAGACACTAGATGTTATGTGGTGTTATTAGACACCCAGCTAAGGCGATCATCTAACTACTATTAAGGTAATCCTAAACGTTGCGCACCGCAAGGAAAACAGTCATTAAATCAAAACACATAAACAAATATAAGAGTAAGCAGCTAATATCAATTTAAAACATGTAATTCCCAAAGAAACTTAGATAGAAAGAAATTAGAATTCATAGATTATACATGATGCAAAACCCAAGCTATGGGGAGTTTAGTTCATACCTGAAGGAAATAAACTAAAAGAAATTACAAAAGACATCATCTTGCTCTCTACAATAAACTGGAAGAATAAAACCTTAAGAACTAATTATTATGAGGCAAGGATGATTTACAAGTGATATAAGGGTGTATTTATAGGTGTTTAGAAGACCTAATTCGTTTTCTTGAGGGAGAGGTAAAGTAGTGGACTCCAAGCCCAACTCAAATTCGTATGGAAATAAAGATAAATTCTGCTGATTTGTTTTGAGCATATCTTCTTCGTTATTGGTCGGTTTTTGCTCCATAATATACCAAAAGAATCCTCACTGAATTATCTACGTCCCTATGAAAGGAATTTACCAAAATCGGCTTCTTTGTTGGAGTTATCACCCCTTCTTTAGGCGTTGCTACAGAAATTCAGATTTAGGCAGCTTTTCCTTTTCCATATTTTTAGCTTTTGTTTCCTTATCTCCAATTGCCATGCTAATCTCTTTCCATATTTTGTAGTCTTTGACTTGGACTCTAATTAATCTCCATAGTTATCTTTAAAGCTTCACACTAAATAAACAATTAAATCCAATATGCTCTAAAAATATTAGTTAAGTAAATCAAGACTCAAAATAAGAAAGTGCACTATTTCTCAAGAAAATCGATTAGAAAGACTTCTAAATCACTAAAAAATGATGTCTCATCCTAATATAAATCTATCACAAATGAGGATGCATCAAGGGGCTTCAAGGTGAGAAGGTATTAAAAGGCTTCAAGGGGCTTCAAACATGAAAGAACCGCCTTAATCACTTTCTACACTATGTAATTTCGTTATTTTCTTACCTTTAGCACTTTCATCAAATGGTTTTTAACTAGCTTGGATCTCACGGCCTACACACTTCTCAAGGTTCCCTGAGATCGAACATACTTTCTATCGCATTGCTCACTAATCTTTTCTTTACTATCAACGTGTGTTTTACAGCAAATACTCAAAGCATACAAATAAAATAGCTCATAAACATACTACTTACTATCATCAATTCACTGAGCTTATGCTTTCAAGCTATTAAACACACTCTACATCTAATTCCCATGTATCAAAAATTTTAATTTCTACCTAAAAACAGAAAAATGGAGATGAGAGACAACGAATCCCCACACCCCCAACTCAAAAATGAGCCGTGTCCCCACGACTCGAAAAAGACTCAAAACAGAAATTAAAATTAGCAGATAAACATATTTACATAAATGGTAAGGAAGAAAGAGAACATACTCTCGAGGCTTATTGCCTCGCATCATTGACATCCAAGGTTGGATTTGCTGGATCTTTCGTAAATTGCTCAAGGAGTTTCATGATGTGCACTTGATTAGCGTTGATTTGTGCCACATCATTGACTAAGGAAGTTTGAGCTGCTTCAAATTTTGTTAAACGCTCCTCCATCTTCTCTTTCCAATTTTGCTCCTTTTCTTCTTTCGAGACTTGCGTAGAACCCGCTCTTTGAAAGATATCTTTGATCCAAGCATTATCAATATAACTCGTCTTAAACTCGAGTTTCTCTTCTTCACCCAATGTAACATTCGCTTTTTGCACAAGACACGTGATCATAGTTGGAAATTTAACATTATAAACTGATTTAGGATAGACCGAAAATCGTATCACCTCCTCATAGATCAACTGTGCCACATCTACTTCTTCTCCTCTCAAAATACAATCCAACAGTAGAGCGTTCTTCATAGTCACATCCAAAGTTCGTGTGTTTCCAAATACATTAGGAATAAGGAAATTGTGCCAAATTCTCGCATCCGATTGAAGATATTTGTAAGGCCAAGGTGCCTTCAATTCTCCCTTATGTAATTGCACTTTCTCCTTGTCTAATACATGCTCAAAAATTAGTTCCTCATCAAAGATTTTTTGTTTAGCAACCGCTTCTTCAAATTTGCAATAACCTTTCAATTTCTTAAACTTGAAGTGGTTTCTAATCTCCTCAACTGTGAAAGGAACTAGCTTTCCTCTAATCGGAACACAGCCTTTACTATCTCGGCTAAAGAGGCCTAAATAGAATTCCAAAACTAACTCATGACATAATTCAGAACGTCTTACCATGAACGTAGACCAACCCAATTTCGCACCAAGCTCTAAGAATCTTGCGTATTCTCCTGTACCAACTTCTTCCTTGAATACTTTCTCATAAGCAAAAGGTAGTTCTTTTAATTGTTTTTCTGCAGAAGCTTTCAGGGCCCTTGAAGCTTCCTCTTTCTCCTTGGGTGTAGGACCTTATGGAAGTTGAGTTTTCTCCTTTGCATAAAAGTAAAGCTTTTTACCATTACGATCACATAAAGTTATAAGTCCATCTTCAACATCGTCTTTACCCTTTGATTTAGAACTAGAACCTTTGTTATTTGATTTCTTCTTGATTGAATCCAATACCTTGCTTTTCTTCACCTCCCTCTTGCTAGCTAATATTGTTGTTCTATTAGTCATCCTCAATTAACCCCCAACTCAAAGCTTTAACAACTCTTGAAATTTGAACTTGTGAATTATTGGTTGAACAAGCTTGATTTGGCTTAGAAAATATGAATGGATGGTGAATCTCTATGTGGGTGAGGTGGATTTGTGATGGGTTGGCTTGGATTTAAGAAATTGTAGGATGAATTGTGAAAATTTGAGCTCTTGATTCTTCAATTTGATTGATTTGGTGAGGATTGTGTGCTTGAATTTCTCTTGTAATGATGTGGAGAGAAGATTTTATGTGTTTTTCTTGATGATTGGGTAGTGTTTTGATGATTGGTGAAGGTTTTTATGAGCTTTAATGGAGTTGGGAGAGTTTTGGAGAAGAGAAAGAGGCTTGAGGTTTATAAAATTCGGACTAATGAGCATTAACCCTCCTTATAAGCTAGAATCTCGTAACTTTCTCTCTCTGCCGGCGCCGTGCGGACCATAGGCTCGGTACATGGGTGCACCGTAGCTTCTGTTGCTCCAAAATTTTTGCCTCGGAAAAATACGCGTGGTACCTACCCTGTGGCACGGGTTTGGGCGCGCGGACCATGGGCGCGGTATAGGGATGCACCGCAGCTTCTATTGCTCCCTTCGGCAAAATACCCGTTGTAGCACCCCGTGGCACGTGTTTTAGGCGTGCGGTGTAGGGGTGCGGTGCAGGGGGGTATACCGCACGGGTCTGTTTTCGTCTCGGTATAAAACCCGCGGCTCCTACCCCTGGTACGGGTTTTTGTCCTCTACGGTACACCGCGGCTGAGCTGCGGTATACCGCACCGATGGTGTATCCCTTCCGAAAAATTTTGTTTCTTCCCTAACTCGATTTCTCCAATACCTAAGCATCAAAAACACTAATACCTTTCTCAAATATGCAATATCAAGTAAAAATAACTAAACTAAACATAAACTAAAAACGTAAAAGACATAAAAACTAAAAAGTTGCGGGTTGTCTCCCGTACATCACTTTTATTTAACGTCTTTCAAAGTTAGACGTGTTACCTCTATCAAGATTTGCGAATATAGCCTCCCCAACAACGAGTTAGGCTATGAACGTCAACTAATCTGCGCTTGATCCCAGTTTTGGGTCGAATTTCTATCACCTTAGCTGAGACAACCTTAGTGACAATGAATGGTCCCATCCACGAGTCTTTGAAACTACGTGGCCTATTCTCGCGTTTGTGAGCTTTCCATAGAACTTCATGGCCAACCCCAAACTCAATGTTTGGCTCAGTATCCACAGACTTTAAGTGGATCTTCTCAGGAGGGACTTTGTGATGTGAAAGGCTGTGGATGACAGGAACGGTGGGATCTAACTTCCTCGGTTTCTTACCTTAGACATAGAAGGTCTCGGATACATTATTTGCATGAAGGGTGATGGTACCTTCTTGGAAGTTGATGACACCTTGACTTGTGGCCATGAAAGGCCGTCCAAGTATGATTGGAACCTGCTTATCTGCATCAAACTCAAGAATAACAAAGTCAGTAGGGATGGCGATATTACCTGCTCGGACTAAGACGCCCTCCACTGTTCCTCATGTCCTTTTAACTGAGTTGTCAGCGAACTGCAACTTCACTGGATTTTTCTCTGATTTCTGAAGTCCAAGTCTCTCGAACACGGACTTAGGCATAAGATTCACACCAGATCCCACATCGTACATAGCTTTCACCTTAAGCATACCATTAATTTGAATAGGAAGGTTAAAACTTCCCGGATCTTTAAGCTTTGTTGGTAGCTCTCGTTCACTTCTTCTTGAAACCCTCAGGTTTTCTTTTGGGATCTCTACACTCGCCTCTTTCTCAGGAATAACTTGCGTAAAAACTTGTTGCGGTGTAAGTCCTTTCTTTGCAATCTCAAGCATTTGGGCGTTAATATTTTCAGGTTTGTACGCCTCTACAAATGTCTTGAGTACAGTGTCATCCTTAGGATTTGTATTAGGAATAGTTGGTGACACTGGTTGAACAACAGGTGGCGAGTCCACCTTCTCTTCTTCTTTCTCTTCTTGCACAGCAGGTGCAACTTCATCTTCAACTTTCGATTCCTCCTCTGAGGCTTCTTTCTCTTTCTCTCTAGCCAGCTCAGCTTGATAATCCATAACCGATCGTATTTCCTCTTGCATCTTCTTCAAAAGTTGTATAAACTCGGCTTTCTCTTGATCGTCCTCCACATAAACCTCAGAACAGTCAGATTCCACTGGGCTAGACTTGGTTGGTTCTTCTTCGGTACTTGGAACTTCCACGGCACTAACGGCAGCATGCGGTACTTCCTTCCGTTCTTCTTCAATTTCAAGGCAAATAGCCTTGCAAGCTTCGAACCCAACATTGTTTTCACCTCCTTCGATTGCCTTCACTTCCTTTTGTTCCATTAAATTTGTTAAAACTTTGTTTAACTGTTCTACTTGAGTACCTAAAATCTGAAGTGCGGCATCTTGTCCTCGGACTTTCTCTTCCTGAGCGTTCATACTCTTGGTCAAACGGTGCAAGGCTTGTATTATATGTTGGTTGTCCATAGACCCTTCTTGAGGATACTGAGGTAAAGATTTCTGATCTAACAAATCGGTGTAAGCATCTTGAACAGGTTGTTAAGGGGGAGCAGGTCTATTTTGATATTGATTTTGGTACTGACCTCTCGATTGGAAAGAGTTGTTTTGGGGGCGCAGCTGATAATGACCAGGATTAGCGGCCCCTTGTGGATTTGAATACTGCATACCCGGATGGTTTCGGTTACCCCATTGATAACCTCTGCGATTGGATATAAAGTAAACAGATTGTGGATTTGATTCGCACTCTTCCCATGTATGATTATTAACCCCACATTGTTGACAACCTTGTGCTTCTTGTACCACGTTTGCAGCGGCTAAATTCTTTTGCATCTCTAACTTCAGCTCTTTGATTTGATTTTCTAATGCGGATATTTGAGCTGAGTTCGCAGTTTCTGCATCTAAACAAAGCGTTCCTCGGGTCTTTGCTACAGAAGCTCGCGTTGAAGGCCAACTTCTTTCTTGTTCCATAATATTTTCTAAAACCTCGAAAGCTTCATTATGGTTCATGAACACAAAATTACCCTTTCCAATGTTATCCACCTTCTCTCTACCTTTATCACTAAGACCTTCATAGAATATAGCAAGTTGTAGAGCAGGGGTATAACCATGGAGTGGACATCTAGCTAATTTATGTTGAAACCTTGTCCATGATTCTCCTACGTTTTCTCCATCTTCTTGACAAAATCTTGCAAGCTTGGTTTGATCTTTGAGTCTCATGCTTTTCGGATAAAAGCGGTTAAAGAACGCGGCTTGAAGTTCTGCCCAAGAATTAATTGTTCCATGTGGTTGTCTTTCTAGCCATTCGCTAGCCCTACCGGTCAAGAAGAACGAAAACATATGACAATACAGTTGCTCGCGTGTAATGCCAGGAGTAATATAGGCATCACAAATCTGCATGAACTTCTGAATCGATCTTACCGGATCTTGAATTGTTGTACCACTGTAGAGTCCAAAACTTTGGAATTGACTAAGCATACCCGGATCGGGTCTAAATTTGATATTCTGGATCTCTGGAGGACGGTAACCGATTGGTTGAACATGGAACGGTACATGAAGACCAGGGAGGTCTTGCTGTACTCGATTCTGTTGATTAACGTTATTCTGCCCATTACCTCGACCTAGTGGTAGTTGTACACCGTGTTGTCCACCACCTGGTGGTGGTAGTGGTGGACCTCTCGGATTTACTCCAAATTGGTCATAAAGTGGTGGATCTTGATGGGCTGCCATTACTCTTCTCAAGGATCTTTCCTCACGAACACGTTTGTTGTAAACTCTGAAGCTCCTCTCAGGCTCCGGTAACGAAGGCAAAGAATTAAACACTGTGAAACCTGAAAAAGACTAAAGCAAACCACAAGCGTAAATCCGGAAAAATAAAAACAAAAAACTGAAAAATAAAAACTAATTAAAAACTACTACTCGAAATAGATAACCCACACGCTAACGAGACACAAGTCCCCGGCAGCGGCGCCAAAAACTTGGTGTCGCCTAGGGTGTGATAAAATTAATACAAATAAAGGTCAAGAAAACTACGCACTCTCACCCTAGACAGGCACAGTACTGCAAGTATTACATGACGTATGCAAGTTTTAGTTGATAAGTTGAGTTCGTTCTCAGGGACTTAAGTGTGTTAATCATGTGGGTAGGAATAACGAGTAAAAGTTAATAATCAAAAGACAATAAATTAAAGAGAGTAAATTCGAAAATAGCAAATTAAACTAAGAAAATAAGACAATAAAATAAAATACGAAGAATATGAGATGAGAAATATAGCTTAGGTTTCGCTAGTATGCACTAATCCTTCTAATTCTTTCTATTAGATCTATTTATAAGGGAGAACATTAGCTCTTGTATAGTTAGTCAGGATTCTAAATTCACATACCATAGACCTTGAAAGCGACTAAGGGGGCTACGACACAACCAAGACGCTGTTTTAAATAGGGTTATCAAACGCTACTAAGGCCCTAAGCAAACAATTCAATCATTGGTGATATGGTGATTAAATCAAACCCTAATGACTATCTAGTTAGAATCAGTTTTGTCAGGACTAATATCGGACACTAGATGTTATGTGGTGTTTCAATAATTAGACACCCAGCTAAGGAGATCATCTAACTACTATTAAGGTAATCCTAAACGTTGCGCACCGCAAGGAAAACAGTCATTAAATCAAAACTCATAAACAAATATAAGAGTAAGTAGCTAATATCAATTTAAAACATGTAATTCCCAAAGAAACTTAAATAGAAAGAAATTAGAATTCATAGATTATACATGATGCAAAACCCAAGCTATGGGGAGTTTAGTTCATACCTGAAGGAAATAAACTAAAAGAAATTACAAAAGACATCATCTTACTCTCTACAATAAACTGGAAGAATAAAACCTTAAGAACTAATTATTATGAGGCAAGGATGATTTACAAGTGATATAAGGGTGTATTTATAGGTGTTTAGAATACCTAATTCGTTTTCTTGAGGGAGAGGTAAAGTAGTGGACTCCAAGCCCAACTCAAATTCGTATGGAAATAAAGATAAATTCTGCTGATTTGTTTTGAGCATATCTTCTTCGTTATTGGTCGGTTTTTGCTCCATAATATACCAAAAGAATCCTCACCGAATTATCTACGTCTCTATGAAAGAAATTTACCAAAATCGGCTTCTTTGTTGGAGTTATCACCACTTCTTTAGGCGTTGCTGCAGAAATTCAGATTTAGGCAGCTTTTCCTTTTCCATATTTTTAGCTTTTGTTTCCTTATCTCCAATTACCATGCTAATCTCTTTCCATATCTTGTAGTATTTGACTTGGACTCTAATTAATCTCCATAATTATCTTTAAAGCTTCACATTAAATAAACAGTTAAATCCAATATGCTCTAAAAATATTAATTAACTAAATCAAGACTCAAAATAAGAAAGTGCACTATTTCTCAAGAAAATCGATTAGAAAGACTTCGAAATCACTAAAAAATGATGTTTCATCCTAATATAAATCTATCACAAATGAGGAGACATCAGTCCACATAAGGGGCGATATAAAGGCGATGCAATTTGGGGTGATATCCAGCATTACTCATAAAATATTTATGAGTAAGATTGAAAAAAACTAAAAATATGATCTAAATTGAAAAAAAAAATCAAAATATGATCAATTTTTTTTTTCAAAAAAAGTAAAAGATAATAGAGTTTTTTTTGTTGGGAGTAAAAGATAATAGTTAAAAATGAACTTTTACACTAGAAACTGAGTTTTTTTTTTTTTTTAGTTTTTCTTAATAAAAAATCGACAAAGAAGCACATAGGGTAAATAAATTGGCATGCCAACACCATGACTATGGTCAGACTAACGTCAAAGACGGTGGTCAGAGGACCGCCTTCACTTAGTCAACTAGTTTAAGGATAATGGCGGTCATTAAATGACCGCCTCTTTTGTTAAATTTTTTTTTATCCGCAAGCGGTGAACGAACCACCGTCTTCTATTAATTTTTCGTGTTTTAGGAAAGACGGGCGTCTGACCACCGCCTTCGCTGAATATGAGTAGACCACCGAGTCTTTTTCTTTATTTCGGATTTCACCCAAAAACTTCACCACTAGAAAGCTCCTTCTGTGCCACCGCCGTTTACCGCTCTATCAACTATTGTAACACCATTGAATCACATCCTACATCACCAACTTTCCTTATTAACCCCAAAATTTAAGGTTAGGGTTTTATACCTAATTCTTTATTACTTTTTTTTAAAAAAAATTTCCTATATTTATTAATATTTATATAATTCCTATATGCAATGTGATGTTTTCCTATATTTATTTATATTTATATAATTCCTATATGCAATGTGATGTTAACTTAGTAATAGTAGTTATATATTGTTGTATTTTTTATAAGTATTTTGTATTTTAAATTAATTGCACAATTAGTCCTTGTAATTCTATATAATTGCACTTTTAGTCCTTGTAATTGTTAGTAATTAACTTTTAGTCCCTTTAATTGTATGTAAAAATAGTAGATATATATTGTTGTATTTTTATAAGTATTTCATATTTTTAGTTAATTGCACAATTAGTCCTTGTAATTATATATAATTGCACTTTTAGTCCTTGTAATTGTTAGTAATTGCACTTTAGTCCCATTAATTGTATACACTTTAAGTCCCTTTAATTCTATGTTATGCACATTTGGCCCTTATTTCTTGCTAGAATATAATGGCATCATCAAGCAGTGATGCAAATTCGCTTTTGTGGAGACAAATGAGGTTTCGCTATGAAAGTCAATTGGTGTGGGATAATGTAAGTTTTCTTTTTAATAAAATAAATTTATGTTAAATATTTGTTAATAGGTATTTACTTCTTTTTGTTATTAGGCCGACTAGCAGGTTTTATGGTCAAGCCCATTTCTGCTAAACCGTTGAAATTGGACCCACGGGTGATTCCATTTGTTCAACTAGTTGGGTTAGGTGAGTTACACAAAATCGCAAGAATTGTACCCACGCATTATTGTCTGCAATGGCCAAAAGGTGGAGACGGATAATCCATACTTTTCATATACCCGTTGGTGAAATGACCGTCACCTTGCGTGATGTTTCGATGATTTTGGGTCTACCGATCAAAGGTCATGCAGTCACGGGCATCATATACTTGAAACCTTCGATGCTAGCTCGAAATTCCCAAAAGCCATATTAAACGTAGCTTTGATACCCACAACACGTTTATACTTAAACTCATATATTGTTCCCCGGTTAGTGCTTCGTAAAGCACCAAAAAGCTTCGGTAAAGCCATAAATGCGGCTTCATGTGTTCCAAATAGTTTTTTGAGAACCTTTTGTTTACCCCGCCATGCCTTACCATATGAAATATAATGGTCGTAAGCCTTATGAATTTGAGTTTGTATAAATACAATTTTCATAGCTATATAGGCGTTCACCATTGCGAATATTTTGTCCCTAACAAAATCCAAAGTCAATTGTCGGTGATTTTTTAGAAGAATTTTGGGTTGACATTTATGTTCATCTAATCTTGTAATCTCCCACAAATTACTACAACCAATAAAAACACCACAAATATAAATATGTAACCGGATTTAGCATGCACACATACGCGTGTTACGTATTTACGATTTGTCCTATCTGCTTTACATTCCTTGTGATTTTTAAGGTGCCACCTACTCACTTCTAACAAAAGAGTCTCCCTTGATGCATATCGCTCATCGAACATGAGTTTAAATCCTTTCACCATGGAAGATGGTTGACTTAATGCCCAATCATGACATTCTTCTTTATCGCTCGTATAAATTGGACCAAAATTGTAAATATTTGGATTAGAACCATCATTATCGTCATCTTTCCCACTATCTTCATTATCATCCCTAGAAATATGAAAACCCTCTTCATCGGATGCCTTTGACTTGGTTCCGCTTTCACAATCACTATAGTGAATGGTCTCACGAATCGACTTAAGAGATGTGGATGTATTTCTCCGCTCATAATTCTTTTTTACCCTTTCACGAGAAGTTGACAGTTGCATTCTACGCATTTCTTTAATCTCAGCGTAAATTTCAATAACATGGTATTGCCCGTTGTTTGCTCCACCTATCATCGCTTTGATCGTGTCATCTCAAACTATTAGAGCAGGAAACCGTGGAGGGTTTGACGAAATCGGACATCGCCATATCAAATCGAATTTTACTTCATTTACATTCTAATTGCAAGTCAAACACACCTCGAATTTTACTTCATTTACATTCCAATTGCAAGTGAAACACACCGCTTGTTTTTAACCATTTAATCCAACATCTCCTCTAGTCATAAACGGTTCACAATCTCCCCCGGTATATTCAACAACACCATTACCACTCCGAACAATATCACCTCCACAAAAACATAACTACATATAACTCATATTAACCTAAAAACACAATAAAAATAACATAATGAATACTAAATCAAAGACACCAAAAACATTGTAATCAACATTAAAACAAACCCCTACAAATAATTATTACTCCAATTACTCTAAATTATACCAATAAAACCTAATTTTTCCAACTTATATACAATATAAAATAAAAAATGAATAGAATAATTACCTTTAAGATGAAATGTCCAAAGGATTTGATGGAAAAATTGAAAATTTCAGATGGATTTTTTGTTGGTGTGGGTGTAGGAGAAAAAAGGGTATTGAAATAAGGTAGAAATGAGAAGGGTTTCTCTTTTAACCCTAAAATCCTATTAAAGACAGTCACCAAATGACCGTCTTTATTTTTTTTATAGAAATCGTGAAGAAGGCGGTGGTCAATGACCGCATATAATTAAACGACCGGATTAGGTGATAGGCGGTCATTCGATGACAGTCTTTCTCTTAAAACACGAGTCTAATGAGGTGGTCATCCGATGACCGTCTTTCAAGGGAGGTGGCAAACAGACCGCGGCCAGAATGCTGGACTCCCAATTTTTTTTCGTATGTGTGGTTTTTTGCCATTTATTTTTTAAAAATAAAGAAGCTAAAAACAAAAAAAATCTCCTAGAAACTAGCTAAACATAAATGTTCGAACAAAAAAAAAAACATAAATGAAAACAAAGAGGTTGGGCTTTCCGTAATATATCTTGCCGTTGGAGGACTTTTAATAATAATTCGAACGTTAACATTGACAACCTAGACAAGTCCCAGCTTACATAATCTTTAATCATTTCAAATTTCAATTCATTTTCTTAAAAACAAAATACAAAATACTCCAGTAAAACGATTACCATCTTTCATTCAGCAATCTCAAACAATGATAAAATTAAAGAACATCAAGGAAATCTTCGCGAAGAAACCCTCGGCGAAAGGTTTATTTTCTTTTTATAATTTCATTTTATATTAATTTCTTTAGCTAATTATTGTTTTATTTATTGATTTACTGAAAATCTGTTTATGACTTCATTTTTTCTTTGAATTCTCTTTGTTACTGACTTTAGATTACTAAATTCAGCTGCCATTTACTCTTTAACTTGTAAAAAAATAAAATTGCTGCTATATTATTTCAGAGGCGCTTAGGGAAAGCAAGCGAGATATGGCGAATGCTACCAGAGGTAATTTTCATTTTTTTTTCATTTTTTTATTAGTATTATATTTTAATTAGAATTCTCTGTTATATTTTGGAAAATTTTGATTCGATTAAGAGAATTGAGTGTTATTGTTATTAAAAGAGTACTCAGTTGGAATAATCAAGTGTAGGTTAGGAATTAGATGATTTACTTAGTAAATTATAAAGTAAGTGATTTGATTCGGGTTTGTAACATTGACACAGGAATAGAGAAAGAAATACAAGCATTGCAATTCGAGGTTTGTCCATTAAATAATCATTAAATTTATATAAATGTCGAAAATGTGTCTTACTTGAAACTAAAATAACACACAGGAAAGAAAGCTTGTTGCAGAGATCAAGAAGACTGCTAAATTAGGGAATGAGGTGTGTTTTGACTTGTGATTCAATCTCCATTATATACAAACCCTATAAAGTTTCTTCATATTACCTATATATATTATTTCAGGCAGCTACAAAAATCCTAGCGCGTCAATTAGTTAGGCTTAGACAACAAATAATTAAGTTGCAAAATAGTCGAGCCCAAATCAGAGGTGTGGGTACCGCAACTCAGGTATATGATCGAATATTAATTAAACCCATCTTCTAAATTTTATCTTAGTTTGTGATACTTATGTTGTAGGATTATATGTTTTGCAGGCTATGTCAGCTCAGTGTTCTGTTTCTACAGGCATTAAAGGTGCTACTAAAGCTATGTCCGCTATGAATAAGGTAAGTACTTAGTAGTAATAGTAGTAATAGTAGTAACATTTCACTAGATATCATGATTAACTAATATTTTATATAATTGAAATGTAGCAAATGGCCCCAGCAAAGCAAGCGAAGGTGATACAAGAATTTCAAAAGCAATCAGCTCAGATGGATATGACTGTAAGATATATTTAATATATAATTGAATTTAATTAAAACGGGATTATGTATGTATAATATATATATATATTTTAACTCTGTGTTGTGGAAATTGTAGACTGAAATGATGTCAGATGCAATTGATGATGTATTGGATAATGAAGAAGCGGAAGATGAATCAGAAGAGTTGACAAATCAAGTGTTGGATGAAATTGGTGTTGATGTAGCATCTCAGGTTAATATTTTACAACCTTTTTGAATTTTTTTTTATTTTTTGTTTTGTGGAATAGCATATGGTATAAAGGAATTCAAAACTCTTTTCAGTTATCAACTGCACCAAAAGGAAAAATTGCTAGGAAGAATGGTGAAGGTGTTAGTAGCACTAGCAGGTACTAAAATTACTTATATTTAATGATGGGTTATTTATTGTGTTGTGTGTTAATATTTGTTGTGTTTGTAGTGCGAGTGTTGATGATTTGGAGAAGAGATTGGCGAACCTTAGAAATCATTGAGGTTGAACCGAGGATTATTACATTTATTTGGATCTTTGTATAAAAGTACTTTAAATTTACTACAGTTTATTTCATTTGATATGTACTTTGTTCCTTAAACGTGTATATCGAGGTAAAAACTATTGTATGACTCCTTTTATATTTAAGAAATTACTATATTGTGTGATGTACTTGTGTATTTATAATTTGCAAAGTCGTTTGAGGATTTTATTTCTTAATAGTTGTATATATGAATGACTCCTAGTGGACCAATCTACACAAATATAGAATACCTATTTTGTTCTCTCCTTACCAAAACCATAGGAAGGGTTTTCTAGGATTTCCACAACCTACCATGAAAAGTGGTGATGAGACCCTAAACCCAAACCATAACCAAAAAATGGTCTCCCTTAACCATTGGGACTAACTCAATGGCCAGGTGCTTGTCTCTCATCTAGGAGGTATAGGGTTTGAATCCCGTCAGCCTTGTTATTTCTTGAGCCCTTATAGGGGGTAAGCAAGAGGTGCAAGGTTCGAGTCCCCTCCCTGAACATGGGTAACCTAGTTCTGATTAAGTAGGAGTATGCATAAGGAGGCGTGTATATTTCCTATTGGAATAGTCGTGGTGCGCGTAAACTGGCTCGGACACCCATACATCAAAAAAAATGATCTCCCTTTTCTCTAGGTTTCTCTTTTTAGGGTTTTGCCATGGCAAAATTCCATAAGAGCCTAGCTATCCACCACCACCACCGCACTGCTTACACCACCCCACCACCCCTCCCAAATTTCCTCCACCTCTCTTACAACCTCTCCCTTTCATTTTTCAATTATTTCCTCCATCTCCATCTCCTTTTTTTCTTCTTTTTTTTCTTTAACCTGTCATCTTTTTTCTTTGTTTTACAAAATTAAGGTTGTTATCCATCTTGGATCCCGTGCCTTCAATTATGTGTATATCATATCACACTCCTATTTTATTAGACATCTCTTCCACGCTAAATTTCCACTTTTCAACTTTTCTCAACCACGCTAAATTTCCCTTTTTCGACTTTTCTCAAACTTTTTTCCCCGACTCTTCATCCTTGTTTTTTCTCTCTTGTTTTTTATCCGTTTCTCTTGACTTTTTTTTCTGCTGGATTTCTTTTTTCCTGCTCTCCGTTGTTGAGTATCATGCCTCCTAGGGGTAGGAAAAGTGTTGTCCGTACCAAAAAGGTTGAAGATGCTAAACTTGAGGTGGTGAAATACACTCCAATTTCTCCATCCAATGTTGTCAGTAACAACTTTGCTTTCAACAACGATTCGCTAATATGCATAAATTTGTGCTTAACAGAGCGAATGAATCCATCTTACCCATTCAAGAAGAAAACAGGGTAAACCCTATTATCGAAGTTGAAAATGAATCTGAATCCAAAAATTGTATCTGAAACTGCAATTGAATCGATACCTCCTAGTGTGGTTGATAATTTAAGTGAAAAAATAGAGTCACTTAAACAAGATGTGCCAACTTTGGCTAATTTCTTTGCTCACTTTGTTAAAGAAGACCCAAAGCCGGAAATGGTAAATGGAACACCCAAATAAGTTGCTAAAGTAGGTTAAAACACATGAAAAAATTGCCTTGTATGTCAATTTTTCAGTGAGGCTTTAGCTTTTTACATGCTGCAAAATATGATTAACTTTCAATGGAAACATATGGGCAAAGTGGAAATAATTCATGCAGAGTCTAACTTGTTTTTGTTCAAAATTCAGTTTGAAACTGAACTTGATAAAGCATTACAACAAATGTGGCATGCGGGTGGTCGCAATATGGTTCTAAAAAAATGGACAACCAATATGAAACTAGAGTAATTAAAGGCAAGTAAGATGCCTCTTTGGGTTAAACTCAGAAAAATCCCCCTTTGACTTTGGACTAAAGAAGGCCTTGGATACATAAGCAGCGCATTAGGGGTCCCACTTCAAATGGACTCAATCACAAATCTGAGAAACTGTTTAAATTATGCAAAGGTGTGTATTAAAGTTGACATCACACAAGAAATGCTCACATAATTCTATGTGGACCTTGAAGAAGATGGAATTCATGCCATAGAAATCTCATATGAATGGTATCCACCTAAATGTTATGTTTGTAAGGCATTTAAGCATAATGCTAACCAATGCCCAAAGAACATAACTACCCAAAAACAAGTATGGAGACCAAAAGTTGTGAAAAGGAAAACAAGCTCTAGTCCAACCAACTTAAAAGAGAGAAGAATGGACCCAAGTCAAAACCAGAAAAAAATTGTTAGAGATCTCAGTCCATTATCCAAAAATAAAGAACATGGAACCGCCTCTCAACATATAGACAAAAACTCAAATGGTTCTGAAGCACTTGCAAATGTAGAATATAGCCTTGAAGATAAACTTAATCAATTTTCAGGCATCAAAGAAGGGTTACAAGAAGAAATTCCTCCGCATTTATGTTAATCGCAACATGGAATGTTAGAGGTCTTAACCATCCTCACAAACAACATGAAGTGGTTAACTTTATAAGGGTGAACAAAATTGACTTGATTGGTTTGAATGACACAAAGTTACTTTCCGACAAGTATGAAAAAATCAAAAAAGACAACCTACGTAGATGGAATTCCATCACAAATTTGAATGTTGATAAAGATTCTAGAGGAAGCATTTGTATTCTATGGAATCCTAACAATATCACTATCTCTCCGATTGACATAACTGAGCAAGCAATCTTTTGTGAACGTTTTTTCATTCAAAAATATATTCATTCTTACTTATATATTATTATTATTATTTTTTATCATTAAATCTAATTTTATTGTAAAATGAAGATCACCTTCCAATATCTTTACAACCTTCTAGCCTATTAAGACCTAAAGCCCAACATGGGATTAAATCTTAAAACAACAAAGAGAAATAAACCTTAAAACATAACTAAAATCGGCCCAAACAGGCACGACCAAAGGAGATTAGGACAGCAAAATAAAGGAAAGCTACATAGGCCCACTAGCTATTACATTTACTAACTCAATCCTCTTCTTCTTCTTAAAGCTCTTCCTCTGCAGTTTGATACACGTCTGTGTAACTATTTTCTTCAAAATCTGCTCCTCATTCAAGCCTCTTCCTCCATGATATAATCTCTATCATTTCTTTCATACCAAACCTAATATATATACGAGGTAATAAGGGCACTAATAATCATGATATATTCATTACAGGAGTTATGAGTAATGATTTCAATTTAAATTAATTGGAGTGCCTTTCATATCATACACCTTTAATACCTATGATAGAATTCTTCTGGAAAACGAGCATTCCATGAATAGATAATTTGAATCTTCAGAGACAGCTTTACAGAAAATACATAACAGATTAATTTGAATACCTTATTCAAGCATTCTAACTTTTGTAGCTAATCTGTCTTGTATTGCTAACCAAAATATAAAGGATCACCTCGGCACACAAGTTTTTTCCCAAATAACCTTAATCCATTTTACATCATCTTTCATTGTTGAGATGTTCAATAGCGTTTTTTAAATGAGAATCCGCTCTTATTGCTTTCTCTCCATATCTTTACATCTTTGCCTGAAGTTAGATTGTATTTCTCCAATTTAGGAAGAATTTCACCTATACATGGTGGTAATCTACATATATATCTCCCAAAACAAGAATTCACTGTCTTGTTGCTATTCAGATTGCTAATCTCAAGTTCAGTACCTAAAATTTCTTCTTCTTTTTTTGGGTTAGGTAAACGGTTGTATTAATAAAAAAAACTGTACACTATACAAGAGAGTTACCTACCTAAGCCAAAAGGCTAAAGATAGCAACTAAGAAGCTAAAACGACTACCTCATACTAATATTAATACAAGCTAATCGTCCACCATCATCTAAAAATGAATGATGAGGGAACAAGGAAAATAAAATGGAAAAGATGCACCACTTAATTTCCTTGGTAACCGTTTCTCTAGATGAAGAATCACCTCTTATAGCTAAGTGATTTCTCGCTTTCCAAATACAATACACGGTAGCTCCAAAACCAATCCTCCATGCTTTCCTCCTCCAATTTTCTCTAGCTTTAAGTTTTTTAAGCCATTTCAAAGCACTTAGTAGCGTGTTCATCTCTTTTTCCAATCCTAGCCAAGACTTTATCTCCAACCAAATAGCCTTCGAATAAGTACAATAAAAAAAGAGATGCTTGTTTGACTCAAAATCTTCTCCACATAAATTACAAAGAGAATCCAATCCAAATAAGTAATACGATCCTTAGTTTTAAGCCTCTCTCGTAAAGCCATCCATACAATAATTGCATGTTTAGGAAATACACACGAGTCCCAAATAATATTCGCCCAAGGTTTAATATAATATTTTCGACGGAATAAATCATAAGGTTTTTTATGTAAAGAATAAAATTCCTTACTTGATATCCCAAGTGTAATGTGACTCGCATTTCTCGAGGAAAACCAAAAAGCCAAGATACTCTCCCGGTCTTCCACTCCTAAGGACCCACTAATTACATCCTTTAACTCCCAAACATTTTTCAATAAAGGAGAATCACCCTTTCTCGGTTTCCAATCCCAAAATCCGCAAGTTTGAAAATATTCTCCATGTATCCATTTAATCCAAAGTGAATCATTACTTTCTACAATTTTCCAAAGCATTTTTAATAGTAATGCTTTGTTCCATGCTTCTAAATTTTTTAAACCAAGTCCACCTTCATCTTTTGGTATACAAATCTTACTCCAACTAACTTGGGGAGGTTTATTTTCCCAATAAAAATTCCGGCATATGCTAATCACACGATCTCGAACACCAATCGGAATCGGAAAAATACAAAACCAAAAACAAATAACTCCTTGGAGAACCGATCTAATTAATTCCAATCTCCCCGCAAAAGAAAGAGACGAAGCTCTCCAAGACCTCACATAACCTTCCAACTTATCAAAAAGAGGTTTATAATCTCTAGAAAGCAACACGGAGGAGCCAAGCGGGACCCCAAGATAACGAAAAGGCATGACACCTTTTTCCAAGAGTGTAGGTGTCACACCATTTTCAATATCATCATTCGATACCCCAATATAATAAATATTAGACTTTTCAACATTTAATCGAAGTCCCGAACAATCCCCAAAAGTATTTAAGCTATCCATAAGAATTTTTATCGACTCCTTGTCTCCTTTTGAAAGTAGCATTAAATCATCCGCAAAGGCTAGATGAGTGATCTTTTGTTTATCACATTTAGGATGATACTTAAAATTAATACTCGTATTTTTCTTTAAAAGCCTAGAGAAGTATTCAAGACAAAGGATAAAAAGATAAGGGGAAATAGGGTCACCTTGTCTTAATCCTTTTTCGCCTTTAAAAAATCCATGAATTTCTCCATTTATAGCTACCGAATAGAAAGGAGATGAAACACAAGCCATTATCCAATTTACAAATTTTTCCGGAAAATTTAATCCCTTTAATACTTCATGAAGGAATTCCCAAGAGATCGAATCATACGCCTTTCGAAAATCGATCTTAATAGTGCATCTCGAGGAGCTACTTTGATTGTTGTACCCCCTTAAAAGCTCTTGCATGAGGTGTATATTTTCGATCATAGATCTTCCCTCCACAAAAGCATTTTGAGATTTATCAATTAAATTATTAAGCATCGGTTTAAGCCGATCCGCCATTATCATGGTAATCGCCTTATACACCACGTTACAACAAGAAATAGGTCGAAAATCATCTACACATGTCGGATCGTCTATCTTGGGAATTAAAGCAATTATCGTAGTATTTAATTGACGAAGTAAAAATCCGGGAGTGAAGAATTCCCGTACCGCTAATAAAACATCTTCTCCAATAATATCCCACGAACGCTTAAAGAAAAGAGACGAAAATCCATCGGGCCCGGGAGCTTTATCGTTTGCTATTCGAAAAATAGCCTCCTTTATCTCACTATCAATAATATCTCTACACAACTCAACACCTTGCTCTTGTGAAAGTACACTCCCCCAATTAAAAACATCGGATTCAATATGAGATGTTGTATCCTTTGTTCCCAATAAAGCTTGAAAACGATTAATAAACTCATCATACACTTGGGTATCTGAATTTGATAATTCCCCGTTAGCACAAATAATATTAGGAACAAATCTCCTCCTTTGTTTACTTTTCATAATCCCATGAAATAATTTCGAGCATCGATCACTTTTAAGAGTGTAACCAAGCTTAGCTTTTTGTTGAAGAAAGCTAATCTCGGCTTTCTCAAGAAGTCTTGCACTATTCCGAAGCCCAACTAAAACATCAAAGCTACAATCATTATTTAAATTTTGTTGGAAAGTTACCTCGGCTTTTTCAAGATCCTCACTTGTATACTCAATCCTTCAATCCATTTATCCCATATTATGAAAGTATTTATACCTTCATGAACTTATGTTCAATAGACTTGTATGCAGTTTGTCTAATCTTCACTTACTGCTTCCAAATCCATGTATGAGATTTCTTTGCTTCTGAGCTCCAAATGCATCTTCCTTTAATAATATTTTGATGCACCCACATACTCCAAAGATTTTGTCCTATGAGTACATCCTATAGAAGGTGAGTAGTAAGCAAACTCAATTTAAGTCCTCAATATTAGGGATACCAAGTCCTCCTTTATCTTTGCTTGTACAAACATCTTGCCAAGCAATTTTAGCACCGTGCGCACCCTTACTACTACCTTTCCACAGGAAGCTATTCATCTTCTGATTAAGCTTATAAATAACTTGTTTTGGTAGTAGAAAAAATCTACACCAAAACAAGATTTTACTCACTAAAACACACTTTATCAATTCAACTCTTCCTGCATAAGATAACAACTTTGAAGACCATTGATTAATAGAACTGCATATCTTTTCCACAACTTTATTTCCTTCATTAACACTTAGCTTCTTTGAGTGTGAAGGTACTCCTAAGTATCTGACAGGTAGATGTCCTGCCTTAATGTTTAACACATTAGAAATCTACTTCATAGTTTGATCATTAGTGCCTCCAAAATACAACTCACTCTTATGATAATTTATGCTCAGCCCTTGACTGAAGTAATTTCCGTAGGTGTTTAGGAATGACCAAGAAAATCATGTTGAATAAGTACTCAAGTGTAATAGTCTCTTCTCATGATTTCTTTTTAAAATTATAAATTATACTAAACAATAATAATACCATCCGTAGAAAATTTTTTAACGTATTCCTACACACATAAGACAGAATTCACAACGTAGAAATAGAAATATCATTGAACAAAGAGAGTAGAGTACTTGGGAGATCAAATCAAATTAACAACGTAAAAATAAAAATATTAGTGAACAACCGAGTAGAGTACTCGAGAGATCAAGGTACCCGTTTAAGCTATCTCCCATCTTAAACTCTCGAACTCGTACAAAAATAACTTCCTTAGGTTCTTAAACTATCTCCAGTCGTAAGTTCTCAAACTCGTACAAAAATGACTTCGTTAGGTTTAATCAGTCGATATATATACACATATATACGTTAAATAATATCTTTCAAAAATGTATTATGTCCCAAAATAAAACTCATCAAAAACCCATGATAAAAAGGAACCTAGGGAATGCTTGGCATTAGAATCATAAAAGCATCGTCTTTAAGTACACGAACTAATAGAAAATCAAAGGCATAAGGTTCATTAAGTGAAAATCCCAAACCCCCAATTCCCCAATTTTCCCCATTTCCCTTTTTAGATTTGGTCATGGTTTCCCACTTGACCCACTGAGTTTTATTCTTACCACAATTATCCCCATCAGAAATTGAACACAAGATAAACCAAAAATTAAAAATAAGAAAAACAAATTATGACAAACTTAAGAATGACTAAGAAATGTCTTAATAAGTATCTCGTCGCCATCTTCAACATAACACAATCTACAAATCATCAAAGGGCTTTCGCTTTAGAGGCACCTAATCCGAGAAAAAGGCTTTGGTTACTTCCTGATCCTTAACATATAAGATGCAGATGAAGAGAGAGAGAGATGTAGGTGACATAACATATTTATTACAACTAGCAGGTAGGTATCTCATATCTCATACAAACAAACAAACAGAAATCAAAAAGTTCCAGCACAGAAAACTCATGAATCCATTTTAAAACCAAGTACATTCAACATACGATGATACAATGACGGCCAGAAAACCCTTAAAACAAAAAAACCAAGATAAACATCATCAAACATGACAAGACAAGATATATATTTCACCATTTACACACAAAGGATGACTAAAATACCCCTCCTCCTAAACACACAAACAAACAGACAAGAATGAATCACTTAATCACTTCCTGATAGAAAGAAAGTCAAAGCTACGTAAAGGATCATCACGATTTCCACCACCTTTAGGAGCAGAAAGAGCACTACGAGAGAAAGAAGAAGAAGAAGGTCTTGAAGAAGATGATTCATGTTGTTGTAGTCTTTGTGTAGTTGATAATCGACCAACACTTGATGATACTAATCTGCTTGTATCACCTGATGAACTTGGTCTACTACTGCTTCCTCCTATTCTTCTTGATGCACTTCCATTTCTTGAACTTTGTCCTCTCTCTGAATCCAATTGTACATCCTTTGATGAAGGTACATCCTCTGAAGTTCCCCTTTGTCTTGTCTGTTCACCGTGTCTACCTGAACTTGAAGCATTTCTTCTAGAAAATGCTTCTACTGCTCCCGAAAATCTGTCTCTTATATCCATACCTGTTTTTTATATAAATAAATATTCTATTATATTTTCTCTAGACAGACAAATAAATATAAATTAAATACCTGATGTTCTTCCAGATTTTTCTGCAGAAGGTCCAGCCTCTAATCCTGCACTCCCACTTGGATTCTGTCACACACCGAGCAAACCAATGAGAATTAAGTAAATTCACGAAACAAATATAAAAAAAAAAGTACATACTCTTCCTCTAGAACTGGCACCAATCTGGGGATACTTTAATATGGTCCAATCAAACACATAATCAAATTGATAACCTGAAGAATCAACAGAAATAAGGCGAATCATCTTTTTTATGTCTCTTTTTCGATTAGAAAGAATAAAACTGAAATAATGATTGTTAATTTACCTTCACGGATAAACAAGTCTCGGAAAAGTCTCTTTAAATAAGAATAATCTGGTTTATCTTCGAATCTTAATGATCGGCAATAGTGAAAATATGAAATGAACTCCGATGGGTAAGATTTGCATAGCACCTGTTCAAACACGATACTTAGTTTGTGCAGTTAAAACTAAAGCAAATGAAAAATTAAATAAAAACATTAATGTACCTCTATTGGAGTTAACATCTTTTTTTCACTGATCCTGTCATATTTCTGTTTTTTTGTACCAGCTTTTAGTCCCTGCCATGGCAAACTAAAAAGAAAAAAGAAAATATACATTTTTAGAGTACAAAAAATCGATACTAAAAAGTCAAAAAGTAGGTTCTGTTTCTTCATATCAAACCTTCCTCTCAGGAAATACATAAGTACATAACCAAGAGACTCCAAATCATCCCTTCTGCTTTGTTCTGAATGAATAATCATAATCATATATCAAATTAGAGAAAAAATATTAATATATTTAATTTCGTTTCGTGTTAATAATGAAAACGAAAGATTACTAACCAACTCCAAGGTGTGTATTAACACTAGCATATCGAGCTGTGCCTGTAAGGTTCTTATTTTCCCTACATATATATAGTTTCGTAAATATTTCCAACATATTTAAATGTTATAAAGATGAAATTTAACTTGTGTAGTGAATACAGAAACGTACCTGTATGGTATATGCTTATGAGTTTGAAGATCCCTATACTTCTTCGCAAGACCATAATCGATTATGTAAACCTGCGAAACACAAGGACTTATCTATCTATTTCACAAACCACAGGGACTAATAACGCAATAAAACAATTCTAGTTTTTAAAGAGTTACCTGATTTGCTTTTCGTCCAAGACCCATTAAGAAGTTATCTGGTTTTATATCACGATGAAGAAACCCTCTTGAATGCATGTATTCAACTCTATTAATCTGAATACATTAACAAATACTCAGTACATTACACAAAAAAAAAAAAAATAATAATATCACAGATACTTACCAATTGATCTGCAAGCATGAGTACTGTTTTTAAGGATAATTTTCTATTACAATAGTTGAAAAGATCTTCTAAACTTGGTCCAAGAAGATCAATAACCATGACATTATATTCACCCTCAATACCAAACCACTTAAGATTAGGAATCCCAGCTGTATAATTAAACCAGCAATAAAGTTAGTTTATGTAAGAAATAAAAACAACATAATGCTTGAATTTGAACCACTTTTTTTGAAGATTTTTAGTAGAAACATGTACTTAAAACATGAAAGAAGCTATTAAACACTTAAAAATGAACTTACTTCCTCCTTGGAGCAGCATATATATCTTAGACTCATAGTGCAATTGTGGATGTTTGGTTTTGACAGGTTCCTGAAATTTAACAACACTAAAATTAGCAAAAGAAACAAACTTTACGATGAAATATAAACACAAAAATGACATAAATAAATTCCATATGATTAAGAAAAGATAGATAACGATGTAATGACAAGATTCTTAATCAACAGCACACTTAACTATAACAATGCTACGTATTTATAGAAGAAATTCACATTACCCATAAGATCATACAAAATCTTATCGTTCAAAACATTAGATCCATAAACTATCCTAAAGGAAAAAATTTACTCAATTTTCGAGGCTATAAACACGAGATAATTATACATTTTAGGTCTTCCATTGGCGATTAAAAGAAAGAAAACATACCAGCTTAATGCCAACTTCTTCGCCAGTTTGTATATTAACACCTGAATCAACATAAATTGCTCAGCTGGGGAAAAATGATTGAAACTACAGAATTTGAAAAAAAAATCAAATTAAGGAAAATAAAGATATTAGAGGTATTACCTAAATAAAGTTCACCAAAAGACCCACTTCCGATCTTCCTCCCCAGCTTAAACTTCCCACCCACAACATGATCCATACCCGCGATTCAATACAGAAAGTTCCAAGAAATTGCTAATTCACCTCGACCTGAATTAGGGCTATAATTTATCGTGAAATGAACCACACGATTAACCCCGAAAATAAGACAAAGATTGAATCTTTTTATCAAAATACCACCGATTGACCTTTAAAAATTGAAACTTGATAACATAAATTAATCGAACTACATCCTCCGATTGACATAGACCCTGATTAATTCACGGTAGATTATGATCGAAACCCTAATTTCATCATCATCTTCATCATTCAAATTTTGAATTGTCAACAAGTATGAACAATCAATGTATGTAATCAGCAAGAAAGAAAGAAAATGAATGAGAGGTGATGAAGAAATTGGGAGGTGGCCGAAAGGGGGAGGAGACAAATGAGCCAAAATTGAAGGATAAAGAAATAATAAAAGATGAAGAGAAAGAAAGATAGAGAGAGAGAAAGAGAAATGATTGATTGAATATTAGAAAGATAGGTTTGTGTTGTGTTGTATGTGTTGGCCAGTATATTATTTAGTATAATTATTATTATTATTATCTTATTCTCCTTTCCTCCCCTAATTTCTAATGGAATCCTTTTTATTAAAATATGTTTTATAATTTATTTTATTTTTCGATTTCAAAAAGAAAATCTTTTTTCAAATTGTATATTATCTAGTTGTTTAGAATAGGATTCAGTAATAAACAAACTTTAGTTAGATGATAAAACAATCAACTTGATTACCAAAACTATAGCATTTAAATGAAATCGTGAATGTAATGTAAACCAGATTTTTAAGACTATGAGGGAGGTACATCAAATAATGTCTTAATAATTCCTTTTCTTTTTTAAAAGAAAACAACAACAACAAAAAAAAATTATACAATCTCTCTTTTCTTACACATTCTATATAAATATAATAAACAATCCATAAGTAAAGATTCCAAATTAATGTTTTGTCATATACATTTTGCTTATGCATAACTCTATTGGATTCTCTTCTGATGTGACCGATTTTTCATTTTGGGAAATTTTTCATCCATTTTCAAGTCTCATGAGCTATCGGAAGGATTCTCCAATTAATATCATTTTTTTTTGGTATACCTTGAGTAATTTTAAGATTGTCAATGTAAAAAAACACTTGATAGAGATATTCTCTGTTGCTGTTCTCGATGCCATAATAATGTCTCAGAGCTCATACTCAAGATTCGACTTTACCATATATTTTTCGTAACTTTTTTGTGGATTTCACTTTGTTGATTAGCAACAATTGATGTCAATTCAGTAGGTTCCAAATTTTTGATAAAGGAGAAACCGTTGAGTGACATCATCTTCAAAGATATCATCGTCCGATATTTCAATATTTCCTATCTCGCAGTTTTTTACTTAGGTCTTTAGCGTCATATAATTTCCAAACAGATCATATATAATTTTTTTTAGTCTTTGATAATTCCTTCTACTTTAGAAAATCTCTTGTTAATTAACAAAAAATTTCAAAAAAGTTTTATAATTTAGAGTGATGTTAACATTAGTTTGAAGGTAAATACACTATTTTAATGAATTATCAAGATTTAGTTGTTAGTTTGTTTTTTAAATGATAAAATATGAATTATAAACACACTAGATGAAATTATGTTTGTTAGGATTACTTATAAGACAATTACACTATTTTGTTGGATTATCAAAATTTTGGTAATCTTTTAAAAAAAATTAATTTATTAAGATACTATTCTTAAATATTGGATAAATATTAAATAGTCTAAATTGTTTAGAAATTGAACATAATAAATTATCTAAATATGTTACTTTACATATTTACATCCTATGTTCTCAATCCTTTCTGTGTCTAAAAAAATATTTCTCTCCTATCTATTTCTTAAAGTTTTATGTCTTCGTGTGTTCTTCTATTTCTTTTCTTTTCTTTTCTTTTGATTGATTCATTTATTCAGTATGTAACTAATAGATCAGCTTTCTCTTTTCCATTCTACTCTTTCTAAAATCCATTGTAGCTTTGGATCTCTTCTGGATTTACAGTCATCAAAATTATGGATAAGAAATTATTGAATTGGGGTGGTATTGACCAAGGCCGATAATTGACCTATTTCACTACTATCTGAATTTAAATTTACCCTTACCATTAAGTAAATGGTATCATGGGTTTAAGTTGGTTTTCTTCTTCTATTTATTGAGTCGCCTTGGGGTTAAGGGACCCCTTAATGCCTTTTTACTGCTATCTTTTGTGATTTTGTTGTGTCTCTTTGATCAAGTCTTGTGGAATGGGTTATATCCTTCTAGAGCTCCCCAATTTGATAAGTTGAGTATTATTGTGGCTATAAAATACGCATGCAAGGGAAGCGATTGGCTTTTTGTTCATTAGAATGATGAAAGAATCCATCATGCAGCTGATGAGTGTGTCAGGGGGATCTTTGTTATATCCAAAAAGCGAATTTTGGACGAATTCATCTAGTTTATGACGGTAAGGACAAGATACTATATGGAATTTTATATAGTTGATTTTGATTACTTCTTGTGGGAACAAAGAATAGAGAGATCTAACCATTGGGGCTAGCTCAATGGTCAGGACTCTGTCTCTCAACTAGGAGGTACAGGGTTCGAATCCCCTCAGCCTTGTTATTTCTTGAGCCCTTAAAGGGGGTAAGCACCTAGTTCTGATTAAATGGGAGTATGCATGAGGAGGAGTGTATATTTCCAATGGGAGAGATCTTACTCTAATAGTTCCTTTATTGAGTCTTTTGGGTTTAAAATCGGTGATTTAAAGAGATCTTGGTTAACGTATATATTCTGCGCTTGGACTCCTCTTAATACTAAATCTATAGATTCATATAATCTTCAGCAGGGAATTGTCTTCAACCAAGGTCCTTATTTTGTTTCTATGGAATTTATTACAGAGAATAGCATTTATTTTGCTTATCATTTGACGATTTCTATTATTTTATCTTCTGTTTCTTATGAGTGGACTATCATTTACTACAATTCTACATTCTTAAAAAGACATATTTATTTTATTTGGAATTTTCCAACTCTTGCTATATCGGAAAATGGTATTTTGTCTATAGTTGTCAAGATACGTTACGTAATCACGCCTTTTAGACTAGGTTTTATCTGTACGATTTCCAAGAAAATTTCCGGAGTATTTATCACGCTTACCTTTGGGAAGTTAACGAGAAGCATAAAAATGGCGCTCATGCATAAGATTTTCTCTTGGTTAACTCAGAAATCACTTCGTCTTCAGGTTAGTTTTTGTTTCTTGTATATATACGGTACTCATATACTTGGATTGTAATTTAACACTCAACAAAAAAAACCCTTCACTCTCTTGCTATCATGGCTACCCCAAACAACCACATACTCCCTCTTGCTCGCACCAAAACTGACACCATAAAAAAGCTTGAAACTCTGTCCCTCTCAACAGTGGTTTGCTCTATAAAACCTGAAACCCTAGAATTCATCTTCGTGGCTAAAATTATTTCGAAAAAGGGTTATCATATTCGGAACTTTCTGGAAAATTGTGTTTGATGCTTGGGGAATCATGGTAAGAATTGTGTTCGAAGAGTTGGGCCGTAATCTGTTTAAGCTAACCCTTTTCGATCAAGAAGAGGCGGAAAGGTTGTTCTTCATCAGACCTCTCTTGGTTCAATGCCTCCATGTAAGTATTATTAAGTGGGAAAATAAGCATGCTCTAAATAATCTTGATTTGGGTCATTCATGCACTTGGGTGAGAATTTACAAATTAGATGATGTTCAGAATACTTTAGAAGCGATACAATTATATGGTGATTTTATTAGTGAGGTCTTAGAATTTGACTTCCCAGCTGTTAACATTAATAACCTCAGTTTCATTAGGTTCAGAGTCAAGATTAACATCTTTGAACCTCTCAAAACTGGGGTTTTCCTTGAACAGTTAGATGGCTATGCATGGGTTTCCTTTATCTATGAAAATATTGGATTGTTTTACTCCAATTGTGGTGTTTTGGGTCATAACAAAGGAACGTGTGGAACGTCTATGGTCAGACCTAAGTGGATTGATGACTCAGCCAGATATTTCAACATGAATAAGGATATGATCATAAGAAATGAAGATAGAATGTTTCACGTGATAAGAAGGAAAGATAGATGGGGTCACTTTGATGAGATAGTTTGTTTCTATCCTTTCAGGCGTTTTGAGGGTGATGGTGAGGATGACAGTAATAATCTTAATAATGCGGGTTTAGCTCTGAATGCTTGTAGTAATTCTGGGTATGGTTCAGTTGGTAATGATGTTAGAAATACTAATGAGGGGAAAGATAGGGAGGACAGTAAAAAATCTGTGAGAGAGTCTAATAAGAGGAAAAGGGAGAACTCCGAATTTATTGAGGACATGTTTAAGAACCTGCACAACGTTAATGGTCTAGTGTATATCTCGGAGAAAAAGTTTCTGGACTATACAGGATTTTCAGGAAGGAATTAGGTGACATTGGAATGAGTATTGTAGTGAATAATGAGACAATTAGATATGTGCTTAATGCTCAAAATATCGATGTGGATGCTATGTACAGAAAATTTACTTCGGGTGGGAATGTGGAAGGCGGTGGCTCGTATGAACAAGAAAAGAATAATGGGAAAGAAAGACTTGATGTTGACATTAATCTAAACACATGATATAATATGGGTCTTATCCCAAATGATCAATTTTAGAATTCTGGGTTCGAATATGGAGGTTCTCCTAAGATGGTGAACGAGGGTCTAACGATTTATGAGAACACGAGAGGTAAGGAACTGGAGATGGTTAAGGAGGATGATGGGGATTCTTATGAACCGGATGAAGAATCACCTAATTCATAGTCAATCCATATAATTCAACTACTTATGAGAGATGAAGTTGTGATACATGGAAAAGGACTCCCAGAAGAAGAGTTTTCACTCCACATGTCAAATTCACATGGACAAAAACTTTAAAGAGGAAAACTGCTCCTAGTGGGTGTCCAGGCAACGCAAAACTGCAGAAAATTACCAATGAGGACTTCACGCAAATGGAAAGAAGAATTAATGATATTTGAGGATTTATCAATGGAAATAAGTGGAAGTTTTTACGAGGTGAGAGGACAGATGGAGAAATATAATCATTGTGGGGGGGCAAGGTGATGGTGAATTCGAGTATAATGATGGGAACTATGAGGATGAAAGAACCTTTTTCTGTAAAGGAGTAGACTGTGCGGGACACATTGAAGAAATTTCTAGTAGTAGTGAGGGAACTTTAGAGCTTGGTGGCACCCGGGATGGTCTAGTGATGGCAACTTCAATCTCAACAAAAGGGACGGCGACCAGTCCCGTAATGTGGTCGGGCTTGATAGATACTTCTATCATTTGGAATTGTCAGGGCTAGGGCACCTTTGACAAAGAAGTATTTTAAGTCCCTTTGTTTTAAGTATGATATCTCTTTTGCTTGTTTGTTACAGTCTAAGTTAAGAGGTAAAGACCTTAAGTCTTTACCTCACTTTAAGAATTTCAATAATTCACACATACTTGAACCCAGGATGAGATCGTTTAAGTCTGGGGGAATTCTATTCCCGTGGAAAGATTCCGTAGTAATTAATGTTGTTTTCAGTTGCTCGTATTTTGTAATTTACAAGATTAGTGAATCAAATTGTTCATCGTTGTATTTTTTTTGTGTTTACACTCCTAATGATGACTCGTTAAGATATGATATGTGGAATAATATGTCGAAGTGGCTTGATAAATTTAAAGCTCCATTTATCCTTATTAAGGACTTTAATAACACATCTAAGTTCTCATAAAAACAAGGCAAAATTATCCCTAATGTTGATCGTATTCTTCGTTTCAATGAATTTATTAATAAAATCATTTGGCGGACTTACCTAGTAAAGGATGTTTTTATACGTGGTCAAACAGACGTAAAGATAGCGAGAATGTTAAAGAGATATTAGATTGGGTTCTTCCTAATTTGGAATGGTGTATCATTTTTGAAAACGCTATGATTTTAACACCTCCTGCTATCGGATCAGATCATTCACCGATTATTCTCCAGAGAGACACATCTACTAAAAACCAATGAAGCGGTTTATCTTTCAATCTAGATGGCTTGAACATAGTCAATGTAAGGATATTATTTCTAATTGTTGGAGGAGACTAATAGCTTATCTAGTATTCTGCGATTTCGTTCTAGTCGTGATGCAACGTGTTTGGAACTTGATAAGTGGATTAGAAAGGTATTTTATAACAATAGAAGGCAAATTGATATCCTTCAGAAAAAACTTTCTCATTTACAAGATTTCCATCCATCTAAAGAAACGGTGGATATGGAATTGAATCTAAAACTGGAACTCGAGAAATTATGGGAACATGAAGAATCGTTTTGGGAAGATATAGCTAGAGATATTCATATCATAAAAGGTGACAAAAATACGAAATATTTTTTCGCCAAAACGAATAAAGAAGAAAATTATATAGGTTAAGCATGATTAAAAAAGATGAAGGATATTGGAGTGATAATCCTAGAGAAATTCGAAAGATTATTCAACGATATTATATGAAACTTTTTGAAGAAAATCCAGGGGTTAATATGGATGAAATTGCTCTTAATATTCCTTCAAAAATATCTCCTGAAATGAATGAATCTTTAACAAGAGGACCTGACATCGATGAAGTTAGAACTGCAGTTTTTAGTATGTCCGGCTCGAAAAACCTGGTCTTGACGGTTTACCTAGTAAATTGTATCACAAATTTTGGGATATTATTAAAGAGGATGTTTTTAAAATGGTTTCTGACTTCTTTGATGGTAACATTTCCTGTGAACCCATTAATAATATGATTATCACACTAATTCCTAAAGGTGACAAGCAAGAAACGATTAAAGATTATAGGCCAATTTCTTGTGTCAATTCTGCTACAAAATTATCTCAAAAATTTTGGCCTTAAGACTTCAACCTCTTATGAATAATATCATATCTCCCACCCAATCATCTTTTATCAAAAGCAGAAGCATTCAAGATAATATTATTATTGCTCAAGCGGTCTCTTATTTTCTTAATACTAAAAGAAAATAAAAAATTTACTATGCAGCTGTTAAAGTTGACATGGAAAAGGCGTATGATAAAGTTAACTGGATCTTTCTGTTAAAAACATTGAGAGGTCTTGGTTTCTGTAACAAATGGATCGACTGGATTTATATTGTAATTCTTCAGTTTCAATGCAGATTAAAGTTAATGGGCAACGTATGAAGAAATTTTACCCAAGTCAAGGTTTAAGACAGGGAGACCCTCTTTCTCCGCTCCTTTTTTTCTTTCTCATCGAAAGACGTGTTGGCCTTATTAACTCTGAATGCCGAGAAGGGTTAATTAATGGGGTCTCTATTACCAGACAATTCCCCAAACTTACACATCTTCTGTTTGCGGACGATGCTTTGTTTTTTATTAGACTTAGGGATGAGGAAATCGATGCAATCAAGACCTCTATAGAAGATTATTGTTGTGCTTCAGGTTAGGAAATTGATATTAACAAGTCTATGATATTGTTTAATAAAAACACACCTATGAATATTCGTGAAAGTGTCACCACTGCAATTGGAATAAAAGAAATTGTTCTCTTGGAAAATATCTCGGAATTCCCCTTACACTTAAAAGATCGAAAACTAAAAATCTTAATTATTTTAAAGACCACCTTCTTGCAAAATCAGCTAGTTAGGTTTCATCCATCCATTCGGAAGGAGGAAAAGAAGTTCTTATTAAAACGGTGCTTCAGGCTATACCAAACTATGCTATGTCCATCTTTGAATTTCCGAAAACATTGTGCAAATAATTATCTAGCCTTATTTCTAATTTCTACTGGGATTCAAGAAATAAGAAATGCATTCATTGGGCTTCTTGGAAAAGAATTGATCGCTCAATAAATCTTGGGGGTATCGGTTTAGAGAGTTTCAAAAAATGAATTTAGCAATGTTAGCCTATGTTGTAGATCTCGTTTTGCGGCCTAGGCGGTCGACGGGGCCTTACGCCTAGGCGAGATTATATGGGGCATAGGCGGAATTATACGGTTTTGAATCCTGATGTGTAATTTTGTATATTAGTAATATATATGTATTAATTATAGCAATTTTAACTATTTGAGTCATAAAATTCATGTAACAACACTATAGTATATATAAAGGTACTAAAAATTGAGTCATAATATCAATTAAAGAATTCTCGAGAATAAGAAAAATAACAAGAAGGTTTATGCGGGCATGTTTTTCCATTAATCGGTGCCTAGGCGGCCATTTTTTGCCATTAATCGGCGCCTAGACGGGTTAGGCTCCTATTCTACGACGACTAAGGCGCTAGGAAAAAATGCCTAGAATTTTAACTAGGCGTAAGCGGCTAAGAGGGGAGTCCCCTCCTAGGCGCGCCTAGGCGGGGAGATCTACAACATAGATAGCTAACCAAGCTTGGAGAAGTATTAACAATCCGGATTTTTTGGTTTATAAAGTCCTTAAAGGTATCCACTCTCCTAAGAATGATTTATGGGAAACTAAGTTAACTAAGAAAAGGTCTTGGAGTTGGACTAGTATTTCCAAGGGGATCCAATTTTTGAAAGAAAATACGATCATGCAAATAGGAAATGGTCTTAATACGAATATTTGGAACAATTGTTGGATTGGAAAAGGGTACAAAGTGGAAAATCCGGATAATTGTAGAACTGATATCGTCGCTCAACTGTTCAATAATAATTTGAACGGTTGGAATGGTAATCTACTTGATCAATTGTTTCCAGCTAACATTGTCTCCAACATCAAAAAGATCCCGATTATGCAAACAAAAGAAGATGATATGATAATTTGTCCTTTCACTAAATGGTCTATTAAATCTGGTTATAATTTTTTAGTTAACAAGGAGATTGAGATTAAAGCCCAATCTTCTAAGCAAGGCGAAGCAAATGATAAGTTCTTATGGAATACGATTTGGAATACAAACATCCCGGCAAAAATAAAAAAATTCTCTTGGAGAATTTGTAATAACGCATTTCCTACGAAAAATAACCTGAAAAAGGAAAAGTGTATAGGAGATGATATGTGTAAATGGTGCAAGAAGGACAATGAAGATTCAGAACACATCATTTTATACTGCCCTTTTAGTATCCAGGCATGGACCGATTCAAATATGCAAATTAAAATTGATAGGGAGTCTAAGATGGTTTTTTCCGAATGGTTGTTAAAGACAATTTATTCATATGTCAACAATGGTTGGGATAAGAGAGAAGTTACATCCGACATTCTTATTACGTGCTGGAATATTTAGAAACAAAGAATGAAATGTTTATTTGACAAAGAAATATAGTCCGTGTATAAGATTACGAAGGAAACAAATTTTTTAATGGGTAAACTATTTGGATAAAAAATTCAAATGTTGAATCAATTAAGAATATCACAGGACTAGATGATATCATGAAGAATAATCCAACTATTATTGATGATGCTCATCTTGTTTGGTGTAGCGATACTTCCTTTCATAAAGAATGGAAACCTGCCGGAATTGTTGCTATTTGGATTAACACTGCAGGAATGATTAAGCATAGGAAGGCAATCAGATGTAAAATTAAGAGCGCGCTTGAGGACGAAGCTTGGGCGCTGCTCCTCGCTCTGAGATCCGCTGCGAATCTCAATTGCTAGAGTAGTTCTTTCTACTCTGATAACCTTGAACTTGTTCAAGGAGTCCACACTCAACGTGGTTACCACTGGCATATCAGACCAATCCTTTTGGAAAATTGGGTCTGGCTAAAAAGATTTCCTTTGTGGAAAGTTTCCTATTTTAGTAGAGACCATAACGCCATTGCTGACGTATTCGCTAAATGTGTTAGAAAAAATATTAGTTTCTCTGACGGGAGAGATACATATGTTATTAGTTCTTTTAATTTTTTAAATAATAGGTGTAATAATTAGCAACTCTCTTTTAATTCGAAAAAAAAGTTAACAGATCTTAAAGTTTAAATATTACTTTATCTTTTAATACAACATCTTATTTAAATTTAATGGTTACTAACTATAATGGTTACTAACTATAAATAACATAATAATACATATCTTAAATTCTTATTTAAAGATTTATTATTTGTGAGAAAATTATTCAAAACATCATACAAGTCAAATTTAAGACTTAGAGATATTATTTGGTATTATTTTGACTATAAATATTACTTAATCTATTATTTAAACAATATTTTGTCAACAATACCTTTATCAGTATTATAACTGAAATATGGATTAATACTCAAGAAATCTTTCTTCACCAGTTTTTCATTTACCTCTTCATAAAAGGTACCATACATTTCATTATTTCTTTTTTATCCTTTTTTACTACAACTTTTGTCGACCTTCCTTATCTCTTCCAACGTTTTCCATACTTCCACACCATTTCATATAGTTGTAACGGCAAACAAAAAAAATCACAACCATGATATCTGTTGATCTCCAAAAGTGACTAGATATACAAGAATTGAACTATATAAAGACGAATTAGTGGAGGGAAAATATTCAAAGTAGAGAAGATCACTTTTACTATTTGTAGTTGGAAATACATCCACTAATCATATGTTGTTTAGCATAAAGACTGAATAAAATCCTTATAACCCGGGGATAGGATAGTTTTCATTCACGAGGTTGGAACCTTAAATCAGCGTAGATTAAATAGAATAAGGGAGCCCTTCCAAATAATTAAGAATGGAGGAAAGCGAGGCGACTGATAGATACCGAGTCCTTTTTTAAAGAAGACATAAGTAACCCGACATTTAAAGGGTAATTGATAGGGATACATATTAGCTTCGGCTCTTCATAAGAAGGGTTACGACAACTAAAGTGAGGAAAAATATAGAGAACTTGTTAATCAACATTGAGAAGGAGTATTCCCTGCTAGGCCTCAACGAGCCGAGGCTATGGAAGGTTGCCTCTTTTTTTAATGACGTAAAACAACCTCAACCCGCCGTTTCAGACCACAATATTATGACCGTAGGTCGTAAACTCAACCCCACTTATACCAGAATTATGGGTAGTTACTAGGGGGATAACCGCCCCTGGAACCCCTCTTAATATATATATGTTTTTTTTCTAGATATGTAAAAGGGGGAGATTCAATGTAATCAAGGCTTTACGCAATTATTCATGCAATAAATATAAACTTTATTCTTTCGCTTTAGAATACTTAGCTAGATCATTAATGGTTAACTCTTATCTTATGAATTGAAATACTACTTATTTATGGTCTAACACCCCTTTGTGTTATTCCATCAACATATCTCCACCAAACCACCAATCAAACTTCATTAAATTTACTACAAAATGAGTAAAGTGTGTCCTATCACCATGTTTCACGATATTTACCTATAACTTCTTCATACGAAATCTGATTTTGGACATGGGTTGTGGTATTGTAAATTATACTTAAAGGGATTTTTAATGGTATATGTCTTACCATTTCCTTCCCTTTTAAGTGTTCCCAACACTGTATGGAACTCGGATGTACTGCTGGAGAGTACTTTTTCTATCTTCATCCAAAGTTATCAGTGTTTTGACCTAACCTTGTAGGGACGTCTCTTGGAAAGTTTCTTTCGATATTATTTCTCGTGCTTCTATGCATTGTTTCCATTTAATATAATAATCTTTCCATGGTCAATATACACTAAAAACCTATTCAAAACATACAAAAATACTAGTAACGTCTCAATCTATCACAAATGCAATACTAAGCATGTTTCCTTCAAAATATCATATAAACAACCCAAATATAGTAAGAAAAGATGTCTACAGTGCCTGTAAACTAATCCTAATTAGGAGACGTCATTAAAATCATTGATTAGCAATGTAAAACATGTATTATGGGATTCTCTCATACCCCAACCAATTATGCACACCATTTATACAATTCTCACATGGTTCATGCTATTGCAATACTGCCATAACTTGACTCAGAGGGGCAATATTTTTAGCTTTTGTCGTTATCATTTCTATTTGTTTCATAATGGATGATAATTGAGCTTGTGCAACCATGTGGGAATCTAAAGTAAGCATACCACATGGATTCTCGAAGATTCATGCTTGTGTGTTGGCTTCAAATATTGTTCATTTTTAAAAACCTAGTTCATAATTTATAATGCTACCACGATATCGGTCATTGTACATGCCCCATTGGCATATGAATCTAAATCATAGGGGCTTAATATTCTAATCCTTATTAAAAGACACCAAGTTGTTGCTCGAGAGGGATCCTATGGTTGTCACACTTCTAAAGAAGCATTTTATATATCTTCCACGCTTCAATAATAGTTCCCCATATTCCATGTGGAAAGTGTCCAAATTGGTTCTTTCCTTCTTCCTCATCATATGGGGTAGTATTTCTCAAAAAATACGCTCTCGATCCTTCCCCAAGTGTTGATAGATTATGGAGGTTGGTCATTGAACCAATTTCTTGCACCCCTAACATAAATAAAGGGAATTTAGCAAATATATTTGTTATTGGGCATTACCTTGGTTATATTCAGTATTTATTTATGCACAAATTTTTTAATGGACCTCACTAAATCATCATATTTTTCACCTCTAAATTTACCAACCAATCAAAATTGAGCAATTTTCTTGCGACGCACTTGAAGTGACAAGTTTGAATATTCAGACTAGGGATTCATATAGGTGATATATCAACTTTTATTCTTCGTATCAAAAGGGCACCATTTTTCTGTTAACCAATCCCATTTAAAGGAGGATGAGTAACAATTATAACAATTTCATCCCCGATGGGTGGATTAACTTGTCAATTATCAAAATTGGCCCCAATGGCCTCTTCCATCAAATTTGATCCAAATGTCAGATCTTCTAGAGCATCAACCTCTTAAAGTTTCGGTTGAACTCAAACTCAATAGGTGAAATACCAACCATCTCTATCTCACGATAGCATACATCAACTTGTACCTACAAATAAATCATGCTCCAAAGATATGCAAGACTTACTATAATATGATTAGAAAATATTATAAATACAATATATACCACTCTTCGATAACAACACCAAAAACTTGTTGCAGCCCAAGAATTAGTATAAAAGTGATAGTTTTGCTTAAAATAAAATAAGGTAAATGCGATGGTGAAATACCCAATGCACACAAATAAAATTTTCTAGTATACAAGGTTGACAAGAAATAAACTTGGTAAGTTCAAGATCAATCCACGTGAAGTGGAATACTTAATGAACGTGTTTATAATGTAGAGTTATTATACTAGTTGCAGAAATATAAAAGGGAAAGTGAAACTGGGAGATGGAATTATAACTAAAATTAGATTTATGTGATTATAAATAAGAATAGTGAACAACTAGATATATTATTCTATATGATTAAGGGCTAGCTTGGAATTCTCTTTATCACCTACTAACATACATATGATCTTTGCTTACAAATTAAGAGAGGATTGGGTTACACACCACTAACCAAGATTCTAGTATCCTACTAGGTTTCACTAGAAGACTACAAATTACACCCGAGTTATCTAACACCGAGTCTAAGGAATAATAAGCTAGACAATCATGCTACTCCAACGAAGTTATGTTCAAGGGCCCTAATGATAGTCAATCACTTAGTATTTTCTCAACACTATTAAAGGTCAAGGCCCAATATTTCAATCCCCTCAACCGCGTAGTAATCTAAGGTGTAGTTTAACGCAAGATGATGCCTCAAATTTGATAGATATTAAACAAGATCAATAATTAATGGGTCAACACTAATTTCAGTTAAATCAGCTATGAAAATTTTGCTAAAAGGCCCTAAATGTTGGGAAGAAAAAATACGGAGATTGAAGAATGACAGAATAATGAAAGAGACACAAGATTTACGTGGTTCAGCAAATTGCCTACATCCACGGAGGTTTACACCGTTTCACTATAATATAGAAAACCTTGAATAAGAAGAACAACTCTCTTCTATGTTCTACAAGAACCACTCTTATGTTTTCTCACAAGTGTATCACTCACACTCACTTTGTTGGTCTCTCACAACTCTCTTGGTTGATGATCACACAACCCCGGCACATACCCCACCCCAACCCACATGTGGAATATGATAAAAAGAACTATAAACTATGGAGTCCCAAATATATAGGAAATATTACTTAGGGAACAAGTCTAATAATTTCCTAATATATTATTACTTGAACCTCAAGTCAAGTAATATCTTTCTTGGTCTCCAAGTTTAATCGAACAGCTGGGCTTGGACTTCAAGCCACAACCAAACACTAAACTCATAAGTTAGCAAATGCATATCACTTTAGGTCACAAAATAAGCATCCCATGTTAATATAAAAATTAGCTCATAATTAATTAAGCAATGATCACAATAAGTAAGTTAAATAAGGGAACAAAAAATATATCGTTTGATTTTAATAACCAATATCATGCTCACCAATGGAGGAACACTTGATCTATAGTTGCATAAAGAAGATAATGGATGAGAGAGAAAGTAGATCTCGCAACCCTTCAAACTATGAACATTGAAAAATTAAAACATATCACTTTAAAGTGTGTGTACAATGTGGATTAAAATAGAATATATAGTGCTTCCAACTCGTGGGCCCACCCCTAACCTAGAAAGAGTGTTGGTCTGACATAAATTCATTTGTCAAAAAACCTGTATTGTTTTGCAGGACTCGCCATAGTAAGCACGTGACACGTGGCAACTTCTATGTTATCTATGGTTCCAGTTGTGGGGTCCATTCCAGGGTGAGGTGGCTTGCTCCACTTGTCCCCCTTGGCAGCTTCCTTCCTAAAAAAATTCTCCATCTCATCCAAGTTTTGACTTGATTTTCCAAGGATATGGGTCTCCTTCCTCCTTCACTTGAACACCAATCATCACTTGAGAGCTATGTATACCATTTAATCTATTTATGCACATAAATTACACAAAGAAGATTAAAACGATACAAAGACTCTCATGACTCGATATAGTGTAAAGTATTCAAATGAGACATTCAATAAAAAATACACATAAAAAGATGTCTCGCGTCTAGAAAATTTTATCACACAAACGGAAATCTCTACAAAATATGAAGATTTGGTAAAAAAAATGGACGATCTATTTGGGTAGATGTGAAAAAAAGAGGAAAAAGCCAAAAATGTTGCGAAGTATTCATCAAGGAATTATCAATTATGTAATGTCGGGCGCATGGGAAAACAAGTGCATATATCAAGAAAAGAGCGGGAAGCCATACTTATGTCGCGTGAATATTGGTGAAAATCAGATTCGAAATTTCTGATTGCCGATCTTTCCAGTCCGAAAATTTTGATTTCGGAATAGATTTTTAATGTTTTGATTTCTGAAATTCCAATTTTTTCTGAAAAATCAAATCGGATTTGGAACTACATATAAATTTCCGATATTATCGATATCCGATTCGGTTTGTATTTCTAATTCTCATTTCTGATTTTACATTTCTAGTATATTTTTGGTGTATTTCCGAATATTAATTATTATATTTATTATATAATATATAATTATTATATATAAATTATATAACATCAATACATATCTTACAAAAAGTAGATGTCAAAAAAAAAACCTACAAAAAGTTACATTTGCTCTTTCCTCTTGCCGTTTTTGTCTTCCCGCAATTAGTATACTTTCATACTAAGTAGATGAAGTGGTATACCATCTACTTTTTTTTTGAAAGCATAATATGTAAATAAATATTTCAGAATATTAGTAGAATATTACAAACTAGCTAACCCTGGAGGGCTTAATATCTAAAGTAAGGATAAATGCTAAACTGGGTAGGGACACTAGAGTTCCAGTTTCTAAACAACGTGCTAAGAAACTTTTGTTTAACAACCCAGTCAGCAGCCAAATTTCTTTCCCTAGGGATAGGGGAAATGAGATTGGTTTGCTCGACAAAACCATAAATATTACAAACGATGTTTTGAATACTATTACACAAAATAATTTGATTGGTAGCTAAAGGTTGCATAATACTTTTCGTATCGTTCTCGATAATGGATTTTCCACGTTGATAGTTTCTCGTCATCTCGGTTGCCTTCAAAATACCCAAAACTTCACCCTCAAGTGAAGACTTTGTACTAACTTTCCAACTACTATATTTAATAAAACACCATTCAAGTCTCTAACAATGCATGCTGCTGAAGCTACTTGTTCAGAAAAAGCTGATCACAGTTAATTTTAATAAAACCATTTAAGGGTTTACTCCAATTTCCTTTTTTTTTTTGCGCTACTTTATCATCTTTTATGATGTTTGTACAATGTGTATTATTATTACTTATTTTATTACTTTGGATGTTACTTATGTTAGAGTTACTATTTGCGGTACCAGTTTTTATTGAGTCAATAAAGTTTGTGTTATTGGAATTACTAATTTCAAAATAGTATCTTTAATTTTTTATTGCTTGTGTGATAAGTGTTAATTGAATCACATTCTATATTATTATAGATAAAGTTATTATTTTTTGATATGGATTAGTATGAATAGTTTCTAATTTAATGGTATGAATTATTTTAAATCTGAGATTACATTTTTGACTTCATAATATAACTTTTAGTTATGTAGTTATAATTTATTTAATTGATATTCTTTTCAGGAATTGTTTTTGAAAAATAATTGTTTATTCTAAAAATAATATAAATTTCGAAATATTCAAACCAAAATTTTGGAATTTTTCAAAAGAAATTTCTGAAAATCCGAATTTGTAAACTTTTTCCAATTCTGAAAATTTTCGAATCAGAATGGAAAAACAAAATTCATTCCCAAAAACTCTTTTAATTTCCTCTAAATCATTACGTCAGATTTACAGCCATCTTCGTTATATAATTGGTGAATATGCCAATTCTTTAAACACATGTGGACACATTTTAAACTATAATCCTCAACTTTAATTTACACCCGGTTTACAAATTAATGGGACTGAAATCACACAAAATAATACAATACCGCATAAAAAGAAAAGGGGAAAAGATTTTTTTTTTTTTTTGACAACGAAGGGGAAAAGATCTCCAGAAACTTTTCCTAAGAAATGCTTACAAAAAAAGTTTGTAGGCTAGGAAATCCTTTTAGCACACTTTTTTTTTTTTCCAAACGCTTATTAAAAAAAAAAAATAGACTCCACTAACTGAAAAAAACTTACATACAAAACAGATCTATATATCTTTCCTCAAAGAAAACCCTTTTAACTTGTCGATCAATAAAAAAAAATCATGATCACGAACAGATCTATATCTCTCTCTATATGGTTGATTTTTCAGACTACCCCATTCGATCATGATCATAATGGAGAAGCAGAACCAAAGCTATGACCCCTGTCATACTTCAACTCCAAAGAGATTTGTCTTTCAATCTGAAGCTGCCGATAAAAATTAGCAATAAACTTTTCCGCTCTCTTATCAACATCAAGATCTCCAGATATTGGGCTACTTATACTCCTCCGAAATCCAGCTTGCTCTGAGCTGTGAATGATCTGATCATCATCATCCATGGTAATTACTCTCAACCCAAAACTTTTATTGAAACTAAGCCTCCTTTTGCTTGATGAAGCACCCATCATCGAAGCTAACTTCCACTTATTGACGTTGTAATTCAACAGAAACGTTATCTTCTTCACTGTTTTCCTTAGCCGACGTAGCATTGACCATTTGCTGTTGTTCAACTGCATGTTTAGAGATAATAAGATGACAATATTTGACTTGTATTGATAAATGTGGTTAAAATTTGCTGTTATTTAAGTACGAAGGGGTTATATATATGGCTATTAGAAAATTGCATGTGGGTTTCATTAAGAGAGTTGATGGGTAGATAAGATTAGCGTGGAGAAAAGGACAACCGTGTTAACGAGTGGATAATTGCGGGCATAAGGAGACTCCAACTCTAAACTTTGGTCAAGTCTTCACTCTTCACATGTTTTTCTAAATCTTAACGGCTTTGTCGTCTCAAATATTCTAGATGTAATTTAGGTTGTTTTTTCATTTTTTATTTCTTTGGGTTGGTAGAGGCTAATGACGCGTTTTTAACTTCTTTAGGTTGATAAATCTAATTCCGTGAACAAAATATATACATTTAACATTAAGATTAAAAATTATAAACAACATTGATTCCAAAATGCTTTTTGAACTATAAAAACAATCCCGAATATCATTCAAAACATATTTAAAGTCCATACGTAAGTAATCTCGAAATATTAAGGAGTTAAATTCATAATAAAATACGAAAACACAATATTTGAAAAAGCCATAATCCTAAAAAAGATTAAAACTTGAAAATAACCTTCTTGCCTATAGCTGGTCTTTTTGCCAAGACTAAGACAAAATTATTTTACGGGGTTATGCCGATCTCATTTCCAAGGCTATGTCGGGATTAGTTACTAGAGTTATGTCGGTTTCATTGACGATTTTACATCAAATTTAATTACCAGAGCTATGTCAGTCTCATTCGGAGACTACGCATGACTTGTTTACCGGAGTTATGTTGGTCTCATTGTCAAGGCTAGAGGTGTGCGCGGGTCGATTTTGGATGAAAAATACTCAACCCACAAACCACCCGTTATTGTGCGGGTTTTGAAAAATGAGACCCGCACCCGCCCAATCCATTATATAAACCATTGAGTTTCGGGTTGAGCGGGTTGCGAGTGCATTGCGGGTGGTTTAGTTTAATAAATGAGCCGAAATTGTCTCCATAATTATTCGGCAGGATTATATTACAAATGCATGTTGCAACACAAATATAGTTTATGATACTTATATACATTTTAAATCATCTCTAATTTTAAAAAATATAAAATGAGATTTTATAAAAATAAATTTATGAATTAAACAAAAGATTGAGATGATATCATAATTGAAATGAAAACAGATTCATTTGAAAAAATATATTTGAAATACCAAGGGATTTAAAAAATTTAAAAGGGAAGGAATAAAAAAAAAATAGAGTGAGAATCACATGACCATACAAATTTATTTGAATAAAATAAGCACTACAATTTTTTCTAATAATTTATACTACATGGTAATCGGGCATGCGGGTTTACGGTTTCAAGTTTAAAATCCGCAACCCGCAAAAAGTGTATACTTTTTCTAAAACGTAAACCGCAACCCACCCAATAGAATACTAACCCGTATTATTTCGGGTTAGTGTAATCGGGTTGGTCGGGTTATGCGGGTTTACTAACCCGATGCACATCCCTAGTCAAGGCTACATCAAACTTATTTGCTGAATCTATTACTACGTATTCTACCTCTAGTGTCGCTATCATTAGCAACGACACGATATCGTTGGTAATGATAGCCCATTAGCGACGCGCTACTTAAGTCAACCCTTATTGGGTGTTTAAAAAAATTGAATTACATATTTGAGACGACGATTTTCGTCAGTAATAATAAATATTGTTAACGATGTAAGTTTTTCGCCGCTATTAAGTAGTTGATAATGATAATTACTAGCTACGACTTTAAGGCGTTGCTGCTAAGGCCTCTAACAACGATAATTAAGATCATTAGCGACAACTTGATGTCGTTGCTAATCATTTGTACAAATTAAATACAATGTGCTTTAAAGATTTGTTCATTTAATACCCATTCAAACATTTCCCACCCCCATTGCCTCACTCTAATTTGAAATACCATTTGGCAGTTTAATAATTCACGCTACTGGAAGTCAGCCGCTTCACCACCGGAGGACACTACCTCCAAATATACGTGGGGGCCCACTCCAACATTAAAATATCCATAAACTCATTCCAACGAAAAGGTATTTTCTCTATTATTTTATCATTTACAATTATATTTATTTTGAATAGTTGTATGCTTATTGTTTGATTGTATATTTATTGTGTATTAGTTAATGTGTGTTATGTAGAATATATGATTATTATGTTATAGATCAATTTTACTTATCAATACTTTTTCCTACCCAATTATACATTGAACATTTGATTTGATTTAATCGCTTTTCGGTAGGAGTTGAATCAAATCAAAGAATAAGGTGAGTCAAGAATTTATGGTAGGGATGATAGATTTTATTAAATTTTTGCAAAATCACATAGATAGTACGAGTTTCATTAATTTTTCATGTACGTGTTGTTTGAATAATCGAAGTTTTCGTATATTCGATGTTAGAGGTCATATTTTAAGGTACAATTTTTTTTCCACGTATGAAGTTTGGACAAAACAACGTGAAAAAAATAAGTTCCCATGGATAATTCAACACGTATCGTCGATGAGAAATGCTTATTGCTTAATGTGATTGACGATTTGAGGCCACTTTTGATGTTGGTGGTTCTTCCAGTGACACGGAGATGAGCGGCGAGAATGTTCTGCTAAAAAGTATGGTTGATTCGATGCTCTATTCGAGAAAATGGAGATTGAGTTGTACCCGAACTATACAAAACTAGGGTCTTTGAATTTTATTGATAAGCTGATGCATGTTAAAGTGAAGAACAAGTGGACTAATACTTTTTTCATCGAACTCCTGCAATTGTTGGGTCGTATTTTATTAGAATGATATAATTGTCCTACATCGTATGAGGAAAGATAGTACCTCATAAGATATTGTGATACTTCACCATTGCGCCAAGATTTCAATGATTATACGCTTTGATGCACAATATGAAAGACATGATTTGACACCATACCAGAAAATCTGTAGACGATGACGTGTTATGTTATCCAATTGATGGTATCAGTCAAAAAACATTTGACGAGCACAACCCCTAGTTTGCTAGTGATACGCAAAAAGTGCACTTGAGTTTGACCATTGATAGGTTTTGTCCTTTCTCCATGCAAAACAATGCATGCAATATGTGGCCAGTTATAATGAGCACCTACAACTTGCCATTGTTATTATGCATGAAAGAATCCATCTTTATATTTATTTACATATTTTTGGGTTCACGGTCTCCCAGTAAAGATATGGATGTCTTGCTCTAACCTATTATAGATGAGTTGGAAATGTTGTGGTCTACGGGTCCCTACATATGATTCTCACACACATTACTGAATTTTTCATGAAGCCTTGTTTATTGTTTTCGATCAATGACTATCTGGTGAGGTCATATACTTTGGGGTGGCAGGGTCAAGGTTGTTAAGCTTGTCCTGAATGCATGGATTATACACTGTCTCTGCATGTGGGTAAAGCTATATTATATTTTGATCAAAGATGTTGGTTACCTATATGACATAGACTTAGAATCAATTTATCGTCTTTCGGTAAAATCAAACACAAGGCCCCACATAGAAAGTATCGCCCCACAAATATTCAAACGCAACTTGATAGGTTACCTTTCGTGTTTTCCAGTAAACACAAGGAATTGGGTGGTAAGGCGATTAAGGAAACATGTCAGCGAGACGTTAATTGGAAAAAAAAAGTATTTTCTACAAATTACCTTATTGGTCGGAAAACTTGTTTAAACATAACATTGATGTTATGCATTATGAGAAGAATGTTTGTGATGTTTTAGTTGGACTGTAGTTGGCCTGGATGATAAAGTGAAAAAATATAACGTGAAAGCATAAATGATTTGAGAGATTTGAATTTTAGGAGAATATTGTGGTTGTTTCAGGACCGAGGTAGAGTGATGTTATAGAGCACAAAGTATATGATGGCCCCGGACAAGCGACATTATTTTCAAGATTGGTTGAAGGTGCATAAGTTTCATGATGGTTTTGCATAGTATCCCCGCGTTGATCGATGATAAATTGGTGAGTGAGCCGATAATAGGGTTGTACAATGCGTTTAGAAAGTTTTGTACAAGAAACCTAACTTTGAATGACCTAGAGGTCGGAAAATAAGATGTTGTGTTGCTGATGTGTAAGCTTGAAATGTTATTTCAACGACATTTTTGACATAATGGTCCGCCTGGTCATGCACTTATACGATGAGGCCCCATTAAGTGGCCTGGTTCAAATGCATTGGATGTACCCATTCGAAAAGTACTTGAAGAAGTTTAAAGAATATATTTGGAATCCGGCAAGGCCAGAAGGATCAATCGCCGAGGGATACGTTGTAGAAGAGACATTGACATTTATAGCACGACTTTTACAAGAAGAGAAGACCAAGTTCAACCAATATGGTAGATCTGGTGAGTTGATCATAAAACAAAAGCAAATATCTGTGCTTAGGAGCGAGTGTCAGCCAGTAGGTAAGAGGGAGCGTTGTATACTATTTTATAAAGAAAAAGAGATAATTGATTGGTACATCCTCCATAAATGCAACGAGATACTGCCTTATATGATGTAAGTGCTTTTATAGTTCATTTTACTTACTTAATATTAATTAATATGATTACTTATGGATAAAATCACTTTTTACAATAAACATGAGTCTTTACTGCAAGGTTCTGATGCAGATTTAGAAAGAATTCTCTAAGAACAGTTTGCTCGATGGTTTGATGAGAAAATATAACATTTCAATATAAGGTACACCTCTGGATTAAGTAAAACTAAAATTGTTTCCCATTTATAAGTGTTTATAATGCGACAAGCCGAAGATCCATGTGTTACAAATGATATAATGCTAGACATGTCAAAGACTGTGGTATATAGATTTGATTCTTGTGTTAATAACGAGGTCAAATATATTACATGTGTAAAATAAGAAAAGAGAGTGACCCAATATTACAGTGTTTGCACCATTACATATGGAGTTAGTTTTTACGGCAAGTTATTCAAAATCATCAAAGTCGAGTTTGGTGGTGCTTATTTGGTTGATTGGTTCAAGTTCAAGTGGTATAACACCGACAAGTCATATAAAAAGAGGAGGTCAGTAAACAAAGCAAACTTAATCAACACGAGTTCATTTTGGTGGAGTGAGGAACCCTCCATCTTACCCACTCAGGCAAGAATGGTCTTTTGCATCAATGTGATAACTGAAAGGAAGACCCAAAAAGGGTGGAAAGATGTATGTGAAGTAAACCACCGTCATGGGTGGAGTGTAGATTATATGGGTTGCGGAATTCATATAGACTAGCATAGATCTGATTACTATTCCTATAGTTGATGTGAATATCTTGGACATTAAAGTAACTCACTTACATTTAACAAGTGGAGAAGACATAGAAGTTGATCCAAACTCATTGGGGTACGATCCCTTGGACGACAATGATGACGAATTAAACAATGATACATGGGATGATTATGATGATGACTTCGCAGACACGTCTCCTCAGCTAATATACATTAATAGCGATCAGGACATCGAAGAATGTGATTTGTATGGATATGAGACCGACTAGTGAGTTTTTTGCTTATTAATGATTACAATAATATTAGTTCCTATTCACTTTTAATAGGTATTTTTTTGGATAATCATGTTGATTGGAGCCTTCATGGACACATCGTTCAAGACATCAAAATATTTGGGAATATTCAACTTTATTAGGTTGTTACTTTTGATTGGTCATATCATGTTGTTGTTTTGAATTGAGAATTTTACGTTATTGTTTTTTAATTGAAAAAAAATTATGATGTTCATTAAATAAGTAATTTTTTGGTAATATTATAATTGTGAAAATATATTCAAATCTGAAATATTATCATTAACAATGACATGAGTCATTTCTAGTGTTTATATGTCGTCACTAGTAGTAATTTTCATTAGCGACGAGTTCTTAAAATAACTTGTTGCTAAAGATATATATCAATAAAAATGAAAAAAGTCATCGTTAATATAAAAAAATCAATTTTCTTTACATTAAAAGGGTGGTGTTTTTTCGTGCGTGTATGGATACTTATTATTAGCAACGACACTTGTCGTTGCTAATGAAATATGTTAATTAAAAAAAATCATCTTTAGCAACGACTTTTGTTTTCATCAAGAACAAAAACGTGTCGTTGCTAATGTTAAATACTATAAAACACCAAATTGATCCCTTCGACTCATTTTATTTTTACCTTCCACCAAAAAAATCCCCGATTCTGGCAAAAATACATACGGGTATTTACACAACGCTTACTCTCCCCAGGTTATAATTTCATTTCACTTAATATTCAATTTATTTTATATTCATTTTCTAACTTTTATTAATAACTTCCTTTTTGATTTTTTGGACTTGTTAGGGTTGATATTGCTTACACCCCGCTGAGTTTTGCCGCTGGAGTTCCTCGTTTACAACCATTACCGTCGCCTTAATTGCTGATTATGAGAGCAAGTTTTTAATTGGACTTTGATTCTGAGTTATAATATATTAAATAACTATTTCCTATATTATTTCATATATATTATGCATAAATCGCACTGAGTTTTAACAATTGCATGATGTTGAGTGGTTTTAAAAAAATAGGGGGTTAGGGGTATTTTTAATTGTTTTTTGAAACTAGGGGGGGGGGGGGGGGGTTATTGGGGATTATTTTTGTATTTCAAAAACCAAGGGGTGGCTAGTTTTTTGAAATAACAGGGGAAGTTTTGGTATTATTAGAAACAACGGGAGGGAGGGGGATTTTGGTATTTTTAGAAACCACAAGGGATATTTAAGAAGTGTTTTGAAACCACAAGGGAGATTTTTGGTATTTTTCTAAACTAAAGGGGACTTTTTGTTGTTTCTCAAAATCAATGGGGGGTGGGGGGGGGGTGGGTTAAGGGGTGTGTATCAAAACCACAAGGGGGATATCTGGTTTTTTGAAACCAAAGGGGGGGATATTTGGTATTTTTTTAAAACTAAAAGGGGGATATTTGGTATTTAAAAAACTGCACTTAGGTCCTATTATTAACAAAATTTGCAATTAGATCCGTATACTTCAATAAAATTGCACTTAGGTAATATAATTAACAAAAATTGCAAATGAATCCTTATATTTCAAAAATATTTGCACTTAGGTCATATAATTTCACAAAATTGCAGTTTGATCCGGATATTTTTTAAAAATTGCACTTAGGTCCTAAAATTAAACAAAAATTACAATTAGGTCCTTATATTACAGAAAAACTTCACTTAGGTCCATAAATTTAACAAAAATGCAATTAGGTCCTAAAATTTAACAAAAAATGCACTTAGGTTCTTATATTTAAGAAAAAACTCCAATTATGTTATTATATTAAATTCAAATGTCACTTTAAGTTCAGTAATCATCTGCATCTCCAGATAATCGAGCATTGGTGGAGAGGTTTGCAATACATCTCCGAAATCACATATTAAGTTCTTTTGTATTACAATTTTGTGTCTTTAAAGAATTGTATTAATTTGTGTTTTAACTATTCATTCTTGTATAATTACTGAACTGTTCATTTTCGTATAATTATTGGACTGTTCATTTTTGTATTACTGAATTAATTTTGTTATTGTATCTCACTTAAACACTTTTCCTATATTTAGTTTATGTACAAAATCTACTAATGGCTGATTTTATGTCCACTTACTACGCGGGTGATAATGGTGGACAAGATCCATCAAGACCATCGATCATTCCTATATCTGATTTCAATGTTGCCGGTATATACAATATATATAGTATTCATACAGCAATATAGAAAGAACCGAGGTCCTTATACAATATATAGTATAAATTCCTCCACTTTAATATAGTTAATGTTACGAGAAAGCCCCAAATGGTAAAGGCAAAGCATTAAGTTGTTGGTCTCCTACCGATCAATTTTTGTCACATGAATGGTATATAAACACCTACCTCTGAGTACGAGTTCCATGTTGCTAGATATATATGTTAAGGATTCAAGATACTATCCCTCCTTGTTACAAATCCTAGGCAGATGTTTCGGTAAATCTTATCCAATGAGTGTTTGGCAAATTGAGGGTAATTACAATTTCCGTGTGTTTAATAATTATTTTGTTGTTGATAATATAAGTGTTGTAACTTCTATGAAGTATTTTTTTGATATCAATGCATGGAGGAGGAGTCCGGATTGGAACAAAATGCTGAAACGCTTGACGTCATTTGTGTGGAGCGTCATAGGGGTAATTAAAAACTACATCGATCGAGTGTACAATCAGAAGCGCATAATGCCCGATGACATGAATGATGAGGATTGGGTTGCAAGTTGCGCCAATTGGGACAGTGCGGAAGCCCAGGTTCGAGTCTTATTTGTACTAAAATTCAATTATTATATGTTTATTTTGTCGAGTAATGTATTTGTTGTGAACTAAAAAAACAGAATCAACTTGAGGCTTATAAAGCCAACATGGAAAAGTATGGATGCCCGAGTGGTGGACGGTCTCAGAATTTCTCACATATGCGGGAAATACTTCCAGAGGTGGTGTTTCTTATTATATTAGTTTCTTTATATTGTTTGTTTTATGGCAGAGCTAATTATTTGATTATTTCCTAGCACAGGAGGGAGAGAAACTACAACCCGAGGTCCTACAATTGATAGAGGGGGAAGAGTCGAATAATATGTGTTTATGAGAATAAATATTAAAAATGATAAGTGTCTATGTGTTTGTTTTGTTCAGCAAGAAGCCTTAATACATCATGTGTGCTCGATGGACAACCATATTGGATCACATGCTGGTTTGAGTAATCATTCATCTTTTACCCCTTCACTTTCTTTCCAGGATCAAGTCACCGCAGTCGTTAGTGCAGCTAAAAATGGTGGGTAAGGGTACGCATGGATGGGTTCCTAGAGGGTACGCATGGATGGGTCCCTAGTGTTGGGAAAAATCTAAAGGGTAAGAGGAAAGCATCTAATGAACCACACCTACATCCAAAATAAAAAAATACACTCCGGAGCATGGTCAGTTACGTGAATGAGTACATGGTAGCACAAGGATTTAAACCATTTACTCCTCATGACGATTGATCCGCAAACACTACTTCCAACATGCACCTGATGATGGGTTTTGATTATATGAACACGTTTATGTCTTGATTTAATGCAGAGCGAGCAAATAAATGTCTTCTAACATTCAATCCCCTCCAACATCAACGACAAGGTTCCACTCCTCCTACTCCTCCTCCAACAGGCTCCACTCCTCGAGCTCCTAATTATAGAAGTTTATAAGATGAAAATGAAGATCAATATGAAGAAGATGAGGAATGAGGCTTCTATTAGTTTTTTAGATTCTAGTTTTTGTATTTTTAGACTTTGCATTAATTATTTTTGTATTTATGATGTTTTTATTATCTATTGATAAGATAAGTTGAATGGCCTTTTTGTAATTTGCAATACGTATTAGTATTCTAATAAAATGTTTAATTGATAAATCTAATAAAAGATTGAAATTATAATAATAATTAAAAAATATATAATAAAAAAAATGCAACTTTTAAAAATAAAACTAAACTCTTTAGCGACGTCATGTTCGTCACTAGATACAAGAATAACTCGTCCATACTGATCATTACATTAAAGACGAAAATGTCGTTGCAAATGATTACGAACTTCACCGACAACAAGTATCATCATAAATAATTAAAATCTTTATCAACGACACGTTTCATCGCTAATGACAACCATTATGTCGATGACATACTTCGTTGCTAATGAAACCATCATTAGCACTGAATATTTTTGTTTCCAATAAACTCTAAATCATTTTTATTGATAAACCCAAATAGTCACTAATGATACGAGTATCATCAACAACGAAAAATGATTTTCCGTTGCAATAGACTATCTTTAGCGATAACAAACCAACAAAGACCCTTTAGTGACGACAGCTAAAGATAAAAACCTATCAATTAGCATGAAAATGTATTATCATTAAAGATGACATGGGTCACCCCTAATGATGAATACTTTAGCAGTGTATGTCGATCCCATTGCTAAGGATACATCAAACTTATTTACCGGAGCTATGTCAGTCTCGTCGTTATACCGTTAATCTACCCTTTCGCATGATCAGTACTTCAGTGTCGAGTTTCCAGAGGAGCTGGTCTTTTTGAGACTAGAGAAGCTAGTATTTTATGCTAGAGGAGATAGTCATTTATTCAAGAGGGGATGGACTTTTTGCCAGAGATGCTGGTCAAATGATTAAAGCTAATGAAAAATTGGTTTTAAGGAATATTTTTATATTCTATCAACTTTTTTAGGTCGTGAATTCATTAGCCGACTCCCGATTCGATTATCTTAGGGTGTCAGGAAAAGTTTTTAAAATTCTATCAACTTTTTAGGTCGGGAATCCATTGGTTGATCGCCCTAGTCGATGATCTTAGGGTGCCGAGATTTTTTTTTTTACATTTTATTGACTTTTTAATGTTGGGAATCTTTTTAGCATCATTTTGAAGCTTTCAATTTGTTTTTGTTTTTACTATTTTCCATTATCATAAAAAAAACCTTTGAGTGGGAAAAAGGATAGTGTTGAAGACCACGATGGGTAGACTTGTACATTGGTTAATTTCAAATTTAGAAACAATATATATATATTTAAGTAGCTGACATGTTTTTACTATTCTTGCCTGCGGTTTCTTCTTCGGTCAAGGTCAGTACTCCGAGGGAGTTGAAGTAGCATTCACTTTCGACTTGTAAAACTAGATTAAATAACAAGCCTATGAAAAGGTAAAAGAACATCAATTAGCTAATGATATTTGGAAGATATTGCATTCATTTACAACGATGAACCAAACATCAAAGATATTGAAAAGAAAAGAGGAGCCTCTAGCTCGGGAAACTCTATATCCTCCGGGTAAAAAAAGAGTAAGTGTGTAAATTGAAGGGCTGAGGATCAAGCTCACTCAAAATTTCATCTTAAGGATGCTCAACCTAAAAGTTGTAGGGTAGCATATCTCTCATTTTCTTTTATCTTTTCGAAACTTGGTCCTTATTTCCTTTTTCCTCTTTTTATCTTCTCTTAAAACTTGTAAATTTTCTTCTATCCTTCTAGTTTTTCATCGTTTTAGATTAGAAGATTGATTATAGTTTTTTGAGGTACAATAATATGTATTAACATGTAATAATTTGCTTCTTATTACCTTGTTCTTTCCACTGCTTATTTGGATATTTTTTGTGAGTGCCTTTACATGTTTTAACAACAGTGTGCAAGTTATTTAGAAAATGACAGACGTATGGGGTAGAAATTTCAAAGCTTAACTTCTTCTAGGGCCTCTTTACATTTTTGAAATTTCATTCTCACAAAATGAGATCTTGTTTTCCAACAAAACAACATGTTGTTTTAAGTCATCCTGCAAAATCTGAATCAGTCTATTTCACATTTCTTCCCCTCTTTTTAACCTAAAATTTATTCTTATTTTCTCTCAATACACTTCCCATTTCATATCTTTCCTCTTTAATACCCTAATTATCTATACCAACTCAGCTCAAATCATGTCAAGATCCAAATCTACCAAAACCAATCAAGGTGCTTCCTCTTCTAATGTTCACAAAGGAAGGATAGCCTCCTCCCACTAATACGAAGAACCATTTGAGGATGAACTTAATGAATAAACCTATGGTGAAATATCTTTGCCTATTCCTTTGTCCTTTAAAATTAACAGGTGCTTCCGATAAAAGTCATTGAAAATGTTTCTTTAAGTGCAAATATCAAGCTAAAAAATGGGGGGGAGGGGAAACAAAGTTTTATGATCTTCTACAAGCTCAAGTTTTCATAGACTTCCTTTCTATAAGAGGCAATACCACTCAAGTTTTTGAATTCTATAACAATCCCAAGTATAATTCTGAATTAGGTTCTATTACTTTTTCCGTGTTGGGTGTTGATATTGCCCTAAATCATTTCTCCCTTTCAAAATTGTTTAATATAAAAAATGAAGGTTTTTATTTACATATGAAAAGTGGTTGGGGTAGTGCTTGCGAAAATAATTTGATTGTAAATAGTTATACCATAGAAATTTTATGGATAACACGCATTTTAGGATAAAACTTTCTAAGAATTTGATTAGAAAATTTTATCCCAAAATTTCTGTTATCCATAAACTCCTTACCCAGTCCATTATTGGTAGTGATAGACACGATGACATTATATCCCCATACAAAAACTCTTTCATCTTTCATGTTTATACCTGTAAACAAATCAATCTTTGTGAACTCTTTTTGAAATACATTGTCAAAGCTCTTTTTAAAAGTTGTGGTCCTTACAGGTATTGCTATCACTTGAATTCTTGAATTAAGAGAAGCTCTTTTTTCTAGCATGATACTCAATTTTAATTCTAGTTGGGTGCTTAATGTTCATTATATAAATGTGATGAATAATTGTACTTAATATTATGAATATCATACTCATTTTACTTTGAAGCGCTTGACAAAAATATATCAAAGATCGTGTCCCACTAAATGTAACGTTAATTGTGCCTTTCTTGATAACTTTATTGCAATCTCAATATCCTATCATCCTCAAACCCACCATCTTCAAAAGTTATTCCTCCTTATTCTTGAAATAATCAAAGATACTTGTCCAAAAAGGAAGCAATATCTATGTACTCCATATTTGAAGAAAAATGGTGGTTTGTTTTGCACAAGTAAGTGAAAAGATTGATAGGATGTCTTGTATGCCAAATTCCTAGGTGATGATAGAAGATCATGTAGCTTCTCTCCTCGTCAAAATATGGGTTAAGTAAATGGTTAAGGTATTATGTGTGTGTGTGTGTTTTGGTATTATGCTTATATGTTAAAACTTTGGTTTGTTTTTTCCTTGTGATAGGCCTTTGTTACTTTGACTTTTGTTTTTAGTTTGGTTGTGATAACTCCACTTTACTACTCTTTGTGTTGTTTAGATGATTTAGATGTCACATTATCTATTTCTCTATCTTGTGCTTATTAACATCTTTGGTATTTATGCTATTATACATTAGTTTGCACTTAATTTATGATTTTTGAGAAAAACTTGAATTGCAAAAGTTTTGGTATGCATACGGTGAAAAGTTTCTATCCCCATTCTTCTATTTGTTGCATATACTTTCTGAGTGTTCTAGCCATTGTTTTTTTGCTAGCTAATTCACTTGAGTAGGCTCTCACCTAGTCGATTAGGTACTCCCTTCTTTTTGATGAACAAAAGGGATATAAATATGTACACTAAAATTGTTCTAACTTGCACTTCTTTAAAACTCACAAATTGAATTGGTTTTTAAATATACTTTGGCATTTAGTCTTGTTGTGGGTGGGGGGAGTTGGGCTCCATATCCTTTTATCTCTTTACATTTTATATGCACATTGTAAGGTAGAGACTAACTCCCTTATGTTCTCATCTTTCATATCATTCGAGGAGTGTTTTTAGTGAATGATTTGTCATCATCAATTAAGGGGGGGGGGGATGTTGGCATATTACCCTCTTTCTAGTTTGTTTTTACGTGACAAATAATTAGGTGATTATGTTATAATTAGGTGTATATTCTATATCATATTTCATGCATCACTTCATCAAAACACTTGTGAAAACTTACCCTTTATCCTTCACTTTTGAACTTCTTGGTTTTGATATATCCTTTTCTTCTTGAAGTCATATATTATTATGTGTTTCATTTCAACTCTTGAGCTTAACTACACTATTGTTAAAAAAACACTTTCTCTACACTTTCTATGTTTTCATTTTTCTCTTTTTAAGTCTATAACTTCAATTGTTTTAAACTTCCTTGAGATAATTTTTATCCACTAAACCATGTCATATCTTTTTATATGTTAAGAATTGGCTTTTCCTTTGAAATAAAAAGTTTCTAAAAGTGACATTTCAAACAACTTTTATATGTTTACACTTTTTCATTTGAGCATCACAGCTAGTGTTAAAATCATGTTTATGCCAAAATATCAAAGTAACAAAATTTAGGATTTTGCCAAAAATTTCATGAGATTTGGAAACCTTGCATCTCCTGGTTCGGGGTGTAGATACGGGGTCTTGTTTTAAGCAAGGAAATAGGATGATGATTTGTTTGAAACAATGTCGTATTTTGTCCTTCACACACTTTGACCGTTGAACTAGAGTCTCCACATGAAAATAGCCACTATGGAACAAAACTGGATGTCGTTCTTATCAAAAAGATGCATCAACTTAATAGAGTCTTTGAATCTTATTTGTCTCTATATATAGGGATCGCTTTCTTCACACAAATCACCTCTTGAAGCACATTACTACTATCCAACATTTCAAGAAAGGATTCACAAGTTTATTTCTTCATTTCATACCTCAAGTTAAGTTTGTGGTATTGATTGTTCTTACCAATCGAATCAAGAAGTATTACAAAGCATCACATTGCCATCTACTCAAAAAAGATATAAACTTCAAGCTTCATCTCACATCTACTCTTCAAGGAGTCAATAATCCTTATTATAATATTTACTCACCATGGAGTACTTTCATTTGGTTGAAATATTCATCATTTAACCACCTAGAGTTTTAATCTCACTCTACGTTAACAATGAGGGATTTCATAGGTAAAGATTAAACTTTGTAAAAATCTACTGGGTTGTGACTTAACTAGTAAAAGTCTTAGGTTTTTATGTTGAGGTTTAGCCCAAAAAACTTCTATATAATAATTTATATCTCACCTGTAAGAGATATCGAGGAGCTTAGTGGGGAAGCTTGAAAATTCTAGGGGATGACCATAGGTAGTGGATATAGGGAAACTGAACCACTATAAATGCTTAAGTCTCGTCTTTTACTTAACACTTGCTTTACTTTCAATTTTTATTGCTTATCAATCTACTTGTTTTTATTTCTATCTTTTTAGTACTTGATAGTAAGCTTAAGTTAACTCTTGTCTATTAGGTGCTTTAGGATTTTTTATCTTAGTTATAGTCACTTAACCAATATATAGGTTATATCTTAATCTTGCTTGAATAGATGCTTCTTGAGTTTACTTTCTTACCTTGAAGATACTATATCTTGCATCTCCACTTTCCTAGTAGTAAGCTTCCGTATTTATGAACTCTTAAGATCATCTGTTGTATCATATCTTAGATTTTGGATGATTAGTTTAAATTGACCTTAACTTAAGAGCATTTAATTTTAATTAGGAATATATTAGTTTAGTGTCCTATCCAACCTTCCTTCTTGGACAAGCCATACATCCAAAAAGAATGGAGCATTTTGCAAAGCATAGGTGTATGAACAATTTCCAGTAAGTGGCATTAAATTATTTGGGACAAAAGGATCATTCCAAAGAAAAGACTCATAACCATACTAGCTTATCGAGATAGACTCCCCACCAAACAACGATTAACTGGCTAGGGAATACAAATGTCTCTATCATGTGTTAGAATTTAATAAATATGAATATAGAAAACTCCCTTAAATTGTTCATATACCTCATGTATTTGGTAAATGTGCTTAACCAAGAGTGTATTAGCTCCTCAAGGCCTCAACAGTGCAACATTTGTTGACTGGCTAAATATTCATCATAGAGGTAGTGGCATACCTCTCAGCTACATCAAATGTTATTGGAGACTGTAATAGTATATGTGAAATGGAGAGAACGAATCAGAGAATACATGAAGGGGTTTACAAATCATAGGAAGATAATATGGGAGAAATTGCACAAAGCTTCAAAGTAAATAACTTAAGACTGGAAGATATAAAGTAGAGGGAACGTGTGGTGTTAACGGAGGAATGGTTTTTGATAGGGTTTAGTGTGTAGAAGAGGATCGAGAACTAGAAAGAGAAGAGGCTGAAGTATGTACTAACAAAAATCTAGCATTCTGGTTTGTCTTAGTACTTGTTTTATCAGGTGTACTTTGTATAGTGTATTAGTTGGATGTGACATTCATTTATAAGATGACACAGTTTAACTGGATACATTAGATTAGAGTAGGTCATAGTTGACCAAGACTTATTCGGTCATAACAAGGCCAAAATATGTACAAGGACGTAAAAAAATTATTAGAAAAAACAATTGCATTGCAAAAAAAAAACTTTATGCATAAATTATTACATATATATACACAATATTCACATATACCTATACCCAACTAAACGAATATACATATATAATCTATATAATTTAAAATAAAACCACATAAAAATTATTACTCGGTGAATAGGGTCTAAATATCAAATCCCGCTACTAATTTATACAATACTATATAACAAATATGGGTTGATACAAAAATATAATTTATATTAAGAAATAACGGATAAAGTGTTTTAGTTTTTTCTTTAAAAACACGTTGTTATAAATACTAAACGTAATAACACAGTCATAAAATTTAAGATGTTTAATGTATACACGACATTTAACTATTAACCACTATTATTCACGGTTACTTAATAATATTCTAAAATAAAGAAAAAGTAAAAATTAATGGAGAAAAAAAAAGTAAAAACTAATAGATTCTCCATTATAAGAACGTCATATTCAACCCATGAATTAAATTTGTTTATTAATTTAAAAAATATTACTTTAGTCGACTAAACTTTTTTCCAATAAATAAACTTTTCTTCTCTCCGAAAATAATACTCCTAGTTCGTATATATATATATATATATATATATATATATATATATATATATATATATAAGGTACAAATCGAGTCATTTCTCTCTATTAACTCTCATCGGGTATTGAAACGATATAATACTTGAATAATGATATATCCCACTCAAATTCATACTATCTAAATACCATTTAATGACGTGGCATAAATTGGTTGGTTATAAATTGTTAATCTATTTATTTTTTTGATTTTATTATAGATTTTTTACCAACCAATTCATGCCACGTTAAGTGGTATTTAAATAACAGTCTTATCATGACTAGCTGAAGCAACCAATCCAGTGGATACATACAACTATGAAATTCTCTCCCCTTTCCTCTCTCTCCCCCCTCCCATACACTACCTAAAAATTTCATCCACCGCCTAACTCCTCCATCACCACCACCACAAAAAATCGCTTCCTACCGCCTCTCCTTCCCTGAGCAAGCGATTTCTCTTACTAAAATCATATCACGAGCTTGTTTTCCTTCCCTTTTCCAGCTTTTAATTTGTATTTTGCTTCCTCTGTATCTTTGTCACTTAAATCATGAATTTTTACTCTTCAAACCACCCCTATGCAAATGAGGGTAAAATGGTGGCGAATCCCGATTCCAACTCGAAATATAAATCTATCAAAGAGTATAAACTTCTTGCCAAACTTCTCTGCAAAGATGTAGTAAACATCACTATTATTAAGAATCATATAAACAAATTCTGGGCTCTAAGAGAACCAATGGAAACAGAGAAATTCGGGAAAAATGAAACGATTCTCAAATTCAAAAATGAAGAAGACTATCTCAAGGTATGGAATCAAAGACCATGGACAGTTGTGGGTAAGCACTTTGCTATTAATAAATATTTCTATGGTTCAAATTTGGGGGTTGATCATACTACCCTATGGCTTCAACTTACTGGGGTTCCAGTTAATTTACTAACTCATCACTGTATTGAGAAACTTATGTCTCATTTTGGTGATGTTGACTCCATTGAGCTTCCTGAATCAGAAGAGGTTGATGAAAACACAGTAACTAAAGTACAACTTGTTTGGAGCCTCAAAAATCCAATAATTTCTAAGATCAATTACTGGGAAGATATCAACACTCAAATTTGGATAAACTTCAAATATGAAAACATCGGTCAAGTTTGCTACGCTTGTGGTATTTTCGATCACGAAGAGAAAGACTGTAACAATAAGAGGATCGAACCATGGATTGGGAGCTGGATCAAGATTTCTACTCGTGGTCCTTCACAATCTTCGATTCTATTCAAAGGAAAATCATCGGCTGCCTTTACTCATCATAACAAGATTAATAAATTGCCCAAAACGAGTTGGAACTCACAAGGGCACAAGATTAACTCGACTGAGCCAAACTCAGTGATTTAGAACCCACTCAAAGAAAATAGTACTAAGGTACCTAATCAGCCTACGAGTACGAGCAATTCCTCAATGGAGGTGGTAATGGGTGTACAACCTATTTTTGAATTTAGTGCTAAGAATGACAAGAAAAGAGGTAAAGAGAAAGAAGACAAAGGTGTGAAGGACAATGAGGTACAATCGGAAATGGTGTTGGATAAGAGTAAGAAGAAGGAATTTATAATTTTAAAAGAAAAAGAACTAATGAGTAAAGCGGGTATATTGGCAGAATCTCTTGCAAGCCCAATAAACCCAAATGAAAATATAATATTTGGAAGTATATCAAGCCCAACATGCTTAACCCAAATTGGGCCCAATTCTAAAGTTATTATTTCCCCTAACGTACTAAAACCCAGCCCAAACAATACCCCACTCTCTATTCAACCCAAAAACATTTCAACTCTTAACACAAACCCAAAACAACTTAACCCCAACCCAAACACACCGTCTCCTTCAACCTTCTCCCCCAATTCATACCTAGCCCCTAACCCTAACCAAACCATATCGATCATCTCACCCTTTCAGACCATCGCAAATCTTCCAATACCCTTCACTCTCATCACTAACCTAAATATTAAAAGCCGTAACAAAGCATCTCGAACATCGATTAAGAAAATCTCAAACCTCAAGCGAACTGAAAAAAGTTACTACTCTGAAAACAATCGTTTAAGAAAGCTATGGGAATATAGAAAAGGTAAAGCTAATGAAAGTTTTGAAGCTAAGAATACCGAAGTTCCATATGAAGATTTCAATGAAGAAGAAAAATCTGAGAAATGGGTGGATATTAAAGAAGACGCTGAAGAGGTTTGCGGGCTTGTCCTAGAACAAGCCCACATCGAAATATGATACAACTTTCTTGGAACTGCCAAGGGATTGGCACACCTTTGGCAGTCCAAACCCTCATCGATATAGTGAGGAGAAATCAACTTGAGGTAATCTTCCTCTCTGAAACTAAAGATTGCTCTGCTACTCTTATGAATTTAGCTAATACTGTGAATATGCATTTAATTGATACGGTAGACCCTGTTGGATTAAGTGGGGGCCTCGCTCTATTAAGTAATGTGAAGAACAATATTAAGGTCATTGAGAAAAATAATAATTTTATCCACTGTGAAATCACTAATAAAAATAATATCAAAACTTATACTACTTTCGTGGATGGATCCCCACATGATGCTGAAAAAATTGATTCCCTTAAAAAATTTGAATCTTGTGTCCCACCTAATAACTATGCTTGGAATTTAGTTGGTGATTTCAATAATCACAGATATATTAGTGAAAAAATGGGGGGAGATAATAAAATTACCAATAATATGAAAGCTCTGGGTGATTTCATGAATACTTTACATCTCCAACAGATTGAGAGTAAAGGTTGTTCTTTCTCTTGGTCCAATAGAAGGGCAGGAGATAAACTTATTAAAATTCAGTTAGATAAATGCCTTAGTAATAAAGATTGGTGTGATATTTACCCTTATGCGTGGGTTTCTCTTTTGCCTGCACTAGGTTCTGACCACATCCCACTTATTTTACACCTTGAGGATAATAATAATAATAAATTCAAACTCTTCTATTTTGAAAAGTTTTGGCTTGATGAAAAGGAATGTTATGACATTATAAAAAACGTGTGGAAGTCTAGAAATACCCCTAATAACATTGTTAAAAATCGGTTGAAATCTAACCTTATCATGTGCAAAAGACTCCTTACTGTATGGAGTAAAAGAAAATTTTAGAATAGTAGAAAGAAAATTGACCTGTTATTAAAGGAACTGGAAAAACTTACTAACTCGAGAAGCTTAAATGATAATGATAAAGATGAATATAATAGCATTGTAAAAGAAATAGAAACTATTTGGAAACAAGAGGAGGATTTCTGGGCCTCACGCTCAAGAATAACCTGGCTCAAATGTGGATATAAGAATACTGCTTATTTCCATAACTCTACAAAAGCTAGAAGGAAAATTAATAAAATAAGTAAAATCCAAGATGATAATGGGATTTGGCTTAATGAGGAAAATGAAGTTACTGATAATATCCTTAACTATTTCAATAGTGTCTTTAATTCAATTGGCCCTAGAGACTATGAAAGAATTTTAAATGTGATCAAGCCCGCTATTACTAATAATATGAATATTAATCTTCTTAAACCACTGATGATATCTGAAATTGAAGTGGCTATTAATGAATTGGGGGCTAGTAAAGCTCCTGGCCCCGATGGATACCAAGGATTTTTTTATAAAAACTATTGGCACATTATTAAACTGGATATTATAAAACTAGTCAATAATTTCTGGTATAACAACCACTCTCTTGAGGATATTAACCATACATACATTTCCTTAATCCCAAAGATCGAAATTCCAGCTAATATTAAGCATTTTTGGCCTATAAGTGTTTCAAAATTTATATATAAAATTTTAGCGAGAATTCTTGTTAATAGAATGCAACCTCTTATGGAATATATTATAGATGAAAACCAAGCAGCCTTTGTGCCTGGTAGGCACATTCAGGAAAACACCATGATAGTTCATGAAGTTTGTAAATTTATTAAAGAACAGAAAAACACGAAAAATTACAACATGATTATTAAAGCGGATATTAAAAAGGCCTACGAATACGTAGAATGGGATTTTCTTTATGACCTTATGATTAAAATGGGTTTTGAAAAAAGATGGTGTGACCTCATCTTAAATTGTGTCTCTACGGTTTCCTATTCTGTTCTTATAAATGGTCACTCATACCCTCTTAATAAACCTAAAAGAGGAATAAGACAGGGGGACCCACTGTCCCCCCTCCATTTTTGCATTATTTCTCAAACTTTAACCGCCTTAGTTAATGATAAATTGGACAAGGACTTACTAAAAGGCATTAAAATCTCTAGAAACTGCCCTACCCTTACTCATCTGCTTTTTGCAGATGATAGTGTTTTCTTTTTAAAAGCCGATTTAAGTGAAACTTACTGTTTTAATGATATTATGAACAGATACTCACTTGCTACTGGTCTGACTCTCAATTTAAATAAATGTGGTGTTAAATTTAGCAAAAACACACCACATTATATGAAAGATATCATTACTACTAAACTTAGGGCCCGTTTGGAAGTGCTTATTTTAGACTAAAAAAGCGCTTTTAGAATAAATTTCAAAATTTAAAAAAATTATTAAAAATCATTTTGAAATCTGAAATTATTTTAAGTGCTTTTTTCAAGAAGCACCTATTTGGTACTTCTCAAAAAAGTGCTTTTCAAAGTCAAAAAAACTGTTAAAATACTAAAAGCACTTTTAAATGCTTCTCCAAAAAAGCACTTCCAAACGGGCACTTAATATGCCAACCACTAACAACTTAGGGGCTTACCTTGGGCTACCCACTGAGTGGGGGAGGTCTAAAGTAAGGGACTTGAGTTTATTAGTGGAAAAGGTTATTAAAAAAACTGAAAACTGGAAGAATCTTTTCCTTAGTAGCGCTGGGAAGGAAACTCTTATCAAATCTGTAATTCAAAGCCTCCCTAACTACTATTTGTCCACTTATCTACTTCCCATTAATACTTGTGATATTATATCTGCGCAAATTGCTAAATTCTTTTGGGGTAATAAAGGAGAAAAGAGAATCCATTGGGGGAATTGGAAATCCCTAACATGTAGCAAATTTACAGGGGGCTTAGGTTATAGGGATATCCACCTTATGAACTTAGCTTTACTTGGTAAACAAGCATGGAATCTTTGAAATAAAACTGATTCTCTACTTTATAAAATCTTAAAGGGTAAATATTTTAATGACTCCAATTTCTTCTAAGCTAAAATAGGTTGCTCTCCCTCTTAGGGATGGAGAAGCCTATTAGCTGGTAGAGAAATCATTATTAAATATAGTAAATGGAAAATTGGAGATGGTCTTACTATAAACCCCCAAACTGATATATGGATTCATGACACTGATGAAGTTATTACCCCTCGTAATAAAAATATTAAAAAGGTAAATGAATTTATGATTAATGGTGAAAGGAAATGGGATATTATAATTATCAAAGAGAACTTCCCTGATTATGTTTGTAATAAAATCCTAAAGACTTTTATCCCTCTTACTCCTCTCCAAGATATTATATATTGGAATATTAATAATAAGGGTGATTACAGTGTCAAATCTGCTTACCATATTTTAAAAGAAGAAAAGGAAAAAAAGGAAAAAAAGGAGATTATTAAAAACTCCTCTAATCCTTCTACTTCTACAACTATTGACCCTACTATATGGAAAGCTATTTGGAACCTTAAAGTCCCTAATAAAATAAAGAATTTCATGTGGAAGGCTGTTAAGAATTTACTTTCTACTTATGAAAATCTGTATAAAAGGAGAGCTTGTGAATCAAAATTATGTGATATCTGTAATGAGCAGGTTGAAACAATTGAACATTTAATTTTCGGATGCCATTGGGCTAGAGCTGTATGGTTGACTTCAAATCTAATATTGAGAACGAGCAACCAGTGTTCAATGAAAATTGACACTTGGATGGCTCATATAATCCTCAATAAAGATGCGAAAAATTCATGAGTTTGTGAACAATTGGCAATAATTGCTTGGTGTATTTAGAAGAGCAGAAACTCATTCATTTTTAATAAAGTGAAATTATGTCCCATGAATACTGTTATGAAAGCACAACATATTTGGAAGGAATACCAAAATATTCTAAAACCCAAGGATGAAACTGAGTTTCTGAGGGTTTATCATGATATCCTAACAACAACTGTCCCTAAATCCGATGATGATTTAACATATCTGAGGAAAAAAGTAGATAAAAAAGCCGAGACGAAAGGTAAAAAGGCAGAAACAGGTACTACAAATAATAAAGCATGTATGAATAATGATATTAAATGGAAGCCTCCTCCTAATAATTGGTATAAAATTAACTGTGATGCCTCTTTTAAATGTACTAAATCAACAATTGCTTGTATTGTTAGGGATAGTAAAGGAAGAGTATTAAATATTGCGCGTGGGAGATAGGTGCGGAGAATGCTATGGAGGCTGAAGCTTTTGGAGTCCTTAAGGCAAGCTTATGGGCAAAAGAGTTCACTAATACTCCATGTATTATTGAAAATGATTGCAAGGCCATGATGGATGCTCTCTCTTCTTATTCTCCCATTGTTAGTAATAGGCTTAAGAATATCATTTGTAATATTTATTTTATGTCTGAACTATGTAATCCTATTTTCTCTTGTATTTCTAGAAAACAAAACTTAATTGCTGATTGGATAACCAAATACTCGCTTTTAGGCATTAGTTTAGGTTATGATGGGGAGATTATTCCCAACCAATTAGCGCAACTAATTGCAAACGATGCCGCTTCTTCTGGGAGTTGGATAAACTTTTGTAATTTTTATTTTATGAATGAAAGCTATTAGAAAAAAAAAGTGGTATTTAAATGATGAGTAATACTGGGTATCACCTAAAAAGCCATCACCTAAATATCACCCATGATGTAGCGGTTAGATGGACCAATCATGAATTTTCTCTTTCCAGATTAACTTTTTTCTCTTTCCTTCATGATTGGTCCACCTAACCGCCATATCATGGGTGATGTTTAGGTGATGGCTTTTTGGGTGATACCCAGCATTACTCTTAAATGATATATATCATTACTCATAATACTTTACCTACGGGCATGAGAGAGAATGTCAACAAAATGACACCCTGCGTTCTAAAAGGTAGTCCAAGTCCAGTTATTGACAAGTGGACTGGAAAAAAGGAATTAAAAAGTGAAGGTTTATATATCTTTACGTCTCATGTAATCAGTCGGTACATAGATCTTATAATATTACCCACTCTTACACCTTAAAAAGGTTTTTAAATAACCTTTGTTATGTCATTGGTGAGTATACCAATTCTTCAAGCATTGTGGACACTTTAAACTATAATCCTCGACTTTAATTTACACACCTTTTACAAATTCATGGGACTGAAAACACATACAAAAATTAGATAACGCACAAAATGTAAAGTGGAAAAGATTTCCAGCTGAGACATTTCCTCAGAAATGCTTACAAAATAAAATTGGTAGGTTATGTGGATCCTTTTTGCACACTCAAAGACTCCATTAAAATATTTACATACCAAAACAGATCAATGTATTTTTCCTCTTAGAAAACTGATCTTTTAACTTGTCGATCAATAAGAAAAATCATGATCACAATCATAGTTCAACACCAAAGATATTTGTCTTTCAATCTGAATTTGCCGATAAAAGTTAGCAATAAACCTTTCCCCTCTCTTATCAACATCGAGATCTCCAGATATTGGACTACATATACTCCTTCGAAAAACAGTCCGCTTGTTATAATTAGTGTCTGAGTTGTGAATGATCTGATCATCATCATCCATGGTAATTATCCTCAACCCAACACTTTCAATGAAACTAAGCCTCCTTTTGCTTGATGAAGCAGCACCCATCATCGACGCTAGCCTCCATTTATTGACATTGTAACTCAACAGAAACATTATCTTTCTAACCGCTTTCCTTAGCCGACTTAGCATTGACCATTCGTTGTTGTTTATCCCCATGTTTAGAGATATTAAGATGATAATATTCGACTCAAATACGAAGTGGTTAATATATAGGTATTTGAAGATTGCATGTGGGTTTTATTTAAGAGGATTGACGAGTAGATAAGATTAGCGTAGATAAAAGGAAAACCGTGATAACGAGTGACTAATTGAGGGGCCTAAAGAATACTCCAACTCTAAACTAACTTTGGTCAAGTCTTTATATGTTTTTCTAAAGCTATACTGCTTTGTCGTTTCAGAATATTCTAGCTGTAATTTAGGTTGTATTTATCATTTTCTTTTTCTTGGGCAGATAGATGGTAACTCAAGGTGGCTATCGGTACCGGGAAACCGGGCCTACGGACCGGACCGGCACGGTCAACGCCCGGCACGGCACGGCACCGGTGGTCAAAGGTGGAACGGTACGGCACGGACCGAGGATGGCTTATACGGTGCGGTTTTCTGAGTTTCAGATTTATTAGGGACCGGAACCGGACCGGCCCGGAACCGGCCCTATAAGGTTTTGTTTTTTTTTTTTTAAAAAAAATTATATGTATACGTATATAATTACCCAACCCAACCCAACCATCCGACTTCTTTGGTGAATCGCGATGACGAACCTGATGTATAAGTAAGACGCTTCATCAATTTTCTGTCTTGCATTGTTTAATAGAATAATACTCTGCAATTTAGAATTTTTCTTTATCATTGTTAGGTTGAAACTGAAGGCGCATTATATGTTTTGTGGTGGATTCTACAGGCAACCCCGATCGGTACCATCTGATTCCTTGTTCTCAAAGGAATAACAACTCATTAATGGAATGAAATCGAGTTTTGCAGTGTTGTAGTCATGACATTTCAGATTATTTAGGTAATTGCACTATTGGTCCCTATATTGTGCCATGACATTTATCAACAAAGGAGAACATTGTACGTAGTTTATCTTGGCTAGTTTTGAGATGAGGCTGTGATTATATTATATATATAATATAATATCTAACTTTTCAATTTTCAGAAAAATAAAGAAGAAGATGGTAAGTCTTCTAAATTGGTTCCTTACTGCCATTCTGGGTTTTAATTCATCAACTAGAGATTATAAGATTATTAGTTTATGCAGGAATAAAGGAAGTGCTTATTTAGGTATTAGTATGGTAAGTATTCATCAAATTTTGCTTCCTTCTTGATTCAAAATATAAATATAAGGACTTATACGGCAATTTACTTTAATTTAGGGACTTGTAGTGCAATTTTTACATATTATAAGGACCTATAGTGCAATCATCTCACTAAATTTAATTTAAGGATTTAATGAGCAAACTAATTACTCAAAAATATTAATACAGGGGACCTATTTTGCAATTAACTTTAGAAAAATCGTTTATTAGGAGGTCATGCCCTCCTAAGTTTTTAGATTAGGGACTTATAGTGCAATTATTTCAAAAATATATATAAGGAGTTAATAGTAACTCAAATTTAATATAGGGACCAATAATGCAAATTTTGCATAATACAAGGGGACTGTAATGCAATTAACTCATAAAATTCAATATAGGGACTTATAGAGCAGCTAACTCAAAAAAATTAAAATGGTTAAACTGAAATGGTTTTTGCAGATATTGAAATGGTTTTGTATCTCTAACATACATATTAAGTTAAACTGAGTTTGTGTTTTCATTTACCTTGTTGTTATTTTGACATTTGCAGAAGAGTAGTAAGGATAGACTTTTAAATCTCAAGGAAGAAAAGACTAATATTGAAACCAAAATTAGCAAACCCACACCTGAACATCGAAAGGTGCTATGTTTATTCTTGTCATAATATTTTTTTTCTTGTTTAATTTACACAAGGAGTTTTTAACAGTTGGGAGAAGTGATTAAAAAAAGAGGTGGGACTATTTTATCGTTAGCAAAAAGGATCAATGATATTGTTGATCGAATCTATAAGCAATTTAGTGAGTCTGTTTGGGTGAAAAGCATTCGTGAATATGAAGAAAACTAGCTACAGGCTGTTCAACAAATGGCTGAAGAAAGATCTAATTTACTTAATCAGCAATCTAAATTAAAATACCAGTAAGTTCTCTAATTTCAAAACTCATTTCTTACATTGTATATCCTTTTCAGAAATTTTAATCATATGTTTTGACAGACTGGAATATGAGCAGAAACGTGATTTGGACTCACGAATAAACAAACTGGAATCTACTCTGAGTAATTTTAATCATATGTATTAGGTGTTTGTTTTAATTACATCTGAGCAATAAAAGTTCAGGGACCGGAATCAGTTTACTTATTTGCTTGTAGAGATGATGTAATGTTACCTTTTATGTCGTGTTTTAATGTTAAAAGATCATTTATTTAGGGAGTGACATAGGCCTTTTCTTGAATATCTAATCATTGGATTATAAATGTAAAGTTCATTTCTAGCCTCTTTGATATGGTGTGTCTCGGACCGGTAAGCACCGCTAAGGACCGGACCGGACCGGACCGGAACCGGTTTAAGCGGTCCCCTTAACGGTCAGGTTCTCGACATCCCAAGTCCGAGTTACGGCACGGACCGGGACCGTTAACCTAGGACCGGTAAGCGGCACGGACCGATAAGGACCGAGACCGCTAGGGACTGGCACGAAACCGGAACGTTACGACCGTTAGTCACCCTGAATGGTAACCATGCTACGGAAATATCCACTAGCGATCATCCGGGAGATCGTAAGTGGACTAAAAAATTGACGTTAAAGATCATTTATATCTTTAGCGACTATTATTCGTCGCTAAAAGTTGGTCACTAGTGTATCATGGTCAGAGGTTTCGATTGCCAAGCGGCATAGTCGCCAAAAGGATGAACTTTTAGCAACCACACGTGTGGTCGGTAAAGATGGCACTATACCGACCATATATTTTCTTGAGTATATAGACCATCAATATCGAGAATCTTGGTAGTCGCTAAATATAATTGATCTCTAGTGATCACAGGGTGGTCGGTAGTACTCTTATACCTTTCCCGACCACTATGTGGTTAGTAGTACTGCAATACCTTTTATGACCACATGTTGGTCGCTAGAGGTATGTTAAAAAAATACTAACTATTTTATTTATTCGATTACATTTTTTTCGTAATCACATATGCTAAACCCAATTTACACCATAAATATATTATATCTACAAAATAAACAAAAATACCAAAAACACATATAAGTTATTTGTAATACTAATTAATAATAATCAATGGATACGACTAGTGTATCTCGAACTTGCCCCTCTCAACGTCAATAAACTCATCATCACTATCAATATTGATTTCTCCATATTTGTGATATAACAATCTTGTTTAGAGACACCATTTTAGGTGTATTATGCACTTAGTTTAGGGGATTTCCCTATTAATTGTTAGTTTATCAATTCTTTCATTTGGTTTGGAGGTTTGTTACGTTTAGAGTATTTTTAGTGTAATTTGTGTGTTAAATGTGAATTTCTGAGGTACAAGATGATATTAGATGTCAAATCAATGTTAAGGAGTTGAGGAAAGAATATTTAAGATAAAATCAAGAGTTAAAAAGAAAGAAATCTGATTTTGGAAAGTATAAAAGCTTCCAAAAGTTGTTGTCCAGCTGTGAAAACGTGTAGTATTTTCAATTCTGCATTAAATACACAAGGAATTTTATGGAGCCCTTTTTATATCGAGAAAGTTCCTTGAGTTACGGTAGCGTGGAAACTTGAATTAATTGATTTGGAGTTGTATCGAAGGAGTTATGATTTTTATTCATCAAGTCCTTCTCAACAGGACCACCACAAGTGGCTATGAATTTTAAGACTATTTTGTTTTGAGCCATAGGGATGGAGAGAATCACATTGACCCATTGGTCACATGTTCCCCATTAATGGGTTTCAATCCCATCATTCTCGACGTCTCCAGGACAACTCTCCTGGTTAAGCCTTTGGTAAATGGATCAGCTAGGTTGTTCTCTGATCGTACATATTCCAAGGCTATCACACCGTTTTTCAGTAATTGTCTTACTGACCCATGTCTGATACGAATATGTCTCTTCTTCCCATTATAGGCGCTATTATGAGCGACTCTGGTGTCGCCCAAGGTGTTATAAAATAATAGATAAATATATGCAAATAAACGCCCTAGGCTATCACGGTTCTGCAAGTATACAGGATGTATGCAAGTTTTAATGAATAAGTAGAATTCGTTCCTCAAAGACTACGAAGGTTAAGAAGAACTTATGCAAATATTCAAGTACAGATATTAAGAAGCTAGAACAAATAATACGCAAGAGAATAAAAGAAGAGAGATTTTGGTTTGCTGGAAAAACTCGAAATTAAACTACTAAATTAAAAGACAGGAAATTAAATAAAAGAGAGAAGCAAATAGTATGAGAGTTTAGCTCGAGATATTAGCAAGTAATCCCCACTAGTTTTGGTTATTCTATCGTCTAAGGGTGAAGTATATATTATGAAATAATCAGGATTCTAAATTCCCATACCTTAGACCTTGAGAGCGACTAAAGGGGCTACGGACACATCATGAGGCAGCCTAAACCTAGGGTAATCAAGCACCACCAAGGCCCTAAGCAATTCAATTCCAAACATGATGATAGTGGTGAAAACATACCCTAATGATTATCTAGTTAGGTTGATTTGTCAGGTCTAAACCTTGTTCTAGACTTTATGTGGTGTTTCAATAATTAGACACCCAGCTAAGGTGATCATCTAACTACTATTAAGGTAATCCTATACGTTGCGCACCGCAAGGAAAACAGACAATAAATCAAAACACATAAATAGAACATACAACATAAATTCCAATTAAATCCCGTACTATCCCAAATAAAAATAGAAAAACTAGGGTTCATACATAAATGCTAAATCTCAAGCTAAAAGTAAATTAGTTCATACTAGAGAAAGAAAAGAAAGAAATTACAAATTTAAAGGTAGGAGAAGACATGCTATGGTGTTCAGCTCCTTCCAGACTTCTTCTCTTGTGTTGCAGCTTCCTCTTGGCTTAAGGTTTTGTCAAGGATGATTTTTCAAATGATAATAGGTTGTATTTATAGTGTATAGGAAGACCTAATCGTTTTCTTGAAGGAGAAGGTAAGTGTTGGACTCCAAGCCCAACTCAAATTCGTAGCCCAAAAATATGGAATCATCCCCGTTTTTGTTTTGGTCCTAACATCTTCAATACTTATCCGTTTGACACGTATGAGTAGTCGAAATTCATCGTTTCGGAAAGGTCTTTAACTTTGCTCTTGACCGTTCTTCCAAATTCCTCACCAATTTTGAGATATAAGCAAATTTGTGCTCATAGGTGCTGGAATTCAGATTTATGGCAGCTTTTTCTTTTCCATGTTTTTAGCTTTTACTTCCTTATCTTCAATTTCCATGTTTATCTTCTTTCCTTTAGCTCTTGAAACCAACTTGGACTCTAATTAATTACCATATATCTCTAAAGGTTCACACTAAATAGATAATTAAACTCAATTTGTTCCAAAAATAAGAAATAATTAATACAAGACACAAAACAGGAAAGTGTACTAAATCATGTGAAAATCGACCTATAAACTAATAAATACAACTAAAATGATGTCTCCAAGTAGGATTTATTCATGACAAATAGGGAGACATCAGACTCCAATGGCTGCTTGTGAATCACAGTGGATACACACAAGTGTGGCACTTCCTTCCCAAAGTGGCACATCTGATAGGAGACTTCTCAACCACTCAGCTTCTTGCCCAGCTAACTCTAGTGCTATGAACTCAGACTTCATGGTGGAGCGTGCTATACAAGTCTGTTTGGAAGACTTCCACGATACAGCACCTCCCCCTTAAGGAGATCACATAGCCACTGGTGGAGTTTACTTCATCATTGTCAGAGATCCAGTTTGCATCACAAAATCCCTGAAGGACTCCATGGAATTTGTTATAATGCAAGCCTAGATCAATGGTACCCCTTAAGTATTTCAATAGACGGCGAAGTGCAACCCAGTGGTCACTACTCGCGTTATGAGTATAGCGACTAAGTCTACTCACGGCATAGGCAATATCGGGTCGAGTATAGTTCATCAAGAACATCACACTCCCTATGATCTTAGCATATTCATTTTAGGATACAACATCCCCAACGTGTTTAGATAAATGAATGCTGGAATCATAAGGAGTATTTACAGGCGTTACCTCAAAGGAATTGAACTTTTTCAGCATCTTTTCTACGTAATGAGACTGATTCAGGGTAATACCATTACTGCTCTTAATGATTTTTACCCCAAGTATTACATCAGCTTCTCCCATATCTTTCATGTCGAATCTGGAAGACAAGAAGCGTTTAGTCTCATTTATAATATGAATAGTAGTACCAAAGATGAGCATGTCATCTACATAGAGGCAGATGATAACACACTCTGAATTTGTTACCTTGTAGTAAACACATGAATCAGAAGTGTTAGCTACAAAATCATCTGAAATAAGAGTACTATCTAGTTTTTCATACCAATTTTTCGGTGCCTGTTTCAAACTATACAAGGATGTTTTCAACTTACACACTTTGTCCCCTTGACCAGGGACCACACACCCTTCAGGTTGAGCCATGTAGATCTCTTCATCTAGATCTCCGTTAAGGAACGCGGTTTTGACATCCATTTGATGTATTACAAGTTCGTCAATGACGGCTAGAGCAATAAGGGTTCTTATCGTGGCAATTCTGGTCACTGGGGAGTAAGTGTCAAAGTAATCTAAACCTTTCTTCTGGGTGAAGCCCTTAATAACAAGTCTTACTTTGAATTTTTCTATTGAGCCATCGGGTCTCAACTTTTTCTTAAAAATCCATTTGCTACTAATGGTTTGCTACCCCTAGGTAAGTCGGTTAATTTAGATGTATGGTTACTTTAATTGACTCAGGTTCACTATTAATGGCCTCTTTCCAAAAACTAGCATCTATAGATTTTAAAGCATCGTCATAAGTTTTTGGGTCTTCCTCCATGAGGAGGCAGTTGACTACATGTTTGTTTAATAGGTCAATGTGAAAACCTTCTGTCATAAAGGCTGTTATAAAGTCAGGGCCGAAGCTGGACTCGATCCTACGCCTCTTACTTCTCCTAGGTTTTTCCTCGAGAATACTACTAGGCTCCATGGAAGTGCAGGGGGTAGGAAAAACATCACAAATAGGTAAAACACCATTAGTAGATAAGTTATCAACATGTAAATAAGCATTGACAGTATTTAAATTTTTCAAAGGGAAAACATGTTCAAAGAACTCAGTATCTCTAGATTCACAAATAGAGTTATCATCTAAGGACAAGAATCTGTATGCCGCACTGTTCTGAGCGTACGCTATGAAAATTGAGTCAACAGTTTTGGGTCCAACGGTGACAGTTTTAAAATCAGGTAGTTTGACTTTGGCTAGGCACCCCCACACTTTTAAAAATTTCAGGTTTGGTGGAAAACCCTTCCACATCTCATAAGGGGTCTTTTCTAGGGATTTATGTGGTACCCTACTAAGTACATAATAGGCTGATAGGACAGCTTCCCCCCACATGTTGTTTGGTAAACCTGAACTTATTAACAAGGCATTCATGGTCTCTTTAAGGGACCTATTCTTTCTTTCTGATATGCCGTTTTGTTGGGGTGTATAAGAGGCACTAAGTTCGTGGATAATCCCATTTATTTCACAAAACTCTTTAAGGGAATTAGAACTATACTCGCCTCCTCTATCAGACCTAAGTCGTTTGATTTTACAGTCTAGTTGGTTTTCAACTTCGGCTTTATTTTTTAAAAATGCATTTTCTGCCTCATCTTTAGTTTTAAGAAGATACACTTTAGTAAACCTAGAGTAGTCATCTACGAAGGTTATGTAATAAAGTTTTCCTCCTCTACTAGCAAAGTTTTTAAAATCAGCTATGTCCGAATGAACTAATTCAAGCAATTTAGTCTGTCTCGTGGTAACAGGTTTAAAATGTTTTTTCGCAAGTTTGGACTCTACACATATTTGACATTTTTCAAAGTTATACACATTGTGAAGGGGTATTAGTCCAAGATTTTTAAGCCTTTGAATAGACGCAACATTTAAATGGCCTAGTCTACCATGCCACGTTTGAACAGACTCAATAATATAAGCAGAATTAGATGCATTCTCATTAAGGGTTACAGTGTTTAAAACAAACAAGTCATTATTTAAGTACCTTTTCCCCACAAACTCGTCAATTTTTGTGATAATGACTTTCCTCTCCCCCCCCCCTCCTCGAAAACAAGTTTGAGATTTACTTTGTTAAGAAGAGCTCCGGAAACTAAGTTCCTACGGAGAGAGGGGACGAAGAGAACTTTATTCAGTTCAAGAATCTTACCAGAGGTGAGTTTGAGGGGAACTTGACCTTTCCCGAGAACTATAGCGGTGGAAGAGTGACCCAAGTACACACACTCACCATCAGTTGCTTTTTCGAATTTCTTGAACAGGGCTTTGTTTGCGCAGAAGTGTCGAGAAGCTCCAGTGTCAAGGATCCACTCACTCTTGTTCTCTACCAAGTTTACCTCAACCATTAACGCGACAATTATTTCGTCGGTCTCAGTCAGATTAGCGGCAACTTTGGGACCCTGGCCAGCCCTAAGGGGACATTCAAAATCTCTTTTTCCTTCTTTGCCACAACAATAACAAGCCCCTTTAGGTTTTTGAATCTTACCAGAAGTTTTGAATCCTCCATCTTGTTTGTTGGAGTTGCCACGGTTCTTGTTTCCCCAGACTTTGACTTGTTAGAGCCTTGTTGCTTTCCCTTCCCTTTGAACCTGTCTTTGTTACCTTGTCCAGAACCTTCGACGAGATTAGCTTTCGAGGAATGAGAAGGGAAAGAGATTGACTTATTCTTAAGTCGGTTGGCTTCTTCGACTTGAATGTGGCTGATGTGATCTTAGAGGGTCATTTCTTTCTTTTTGTGTTTGAGGTGGTTGCGGTATTCACTCCAAGATGGGGGAAATTTCTCAAGCAAAATGTTGGCTTGAAGAATTTCGCACATCTTCATGCCTTCGGCGATTACCTCCGCGCATAGGTTCTCGTACACATGAAGTTGTTCAGACATGGGTTTCTGATCCGTGAGTCTAAAATTATACCGGTTCCCAGTTACGTACTTTTTCTTACCAGAATCATCAGCCCCATATTTCTTCTCGAGAGTTTCTCATATGGCCTTTGCCGATTTCTCTTTGGCAAGGAGATCAAAGATGGACTCGGTAACGTTGTTCAACATCCAGCCCCGAGCCATTGTATTAGCTCTTTTGAACCTGGATTCGAGGGCAGTATGCCTAGCTAGCTCTTGTTCAGTATGTGCTCCAATTTCTAAAAGTGGAAGAGCCTCGACTATAGCAAAGTCGATTTCATACTGTTCAAGACAAATCATAATTTTTTGCGCCCAACGCTTGTAGTTAGAACCATTAAGGGGTTCCAACTTGTTCACGTCGAGAAGTGGCTTTGCTTTCAAAGAAGAACCAACAGCCGAAATAGGAAGAGCCATTCAGAAAATAACCGGTGAAAAAAGAAAATGTATATCTTTTTAAATTGTGATTAAAATAATCACCGATTTTGACAAAAGAAATGGTTTTAAAAAAAAACAAAAGAAGTTAATTCGATTTTAGTGTAAACTAACTATTACAGAAAAATTGAATTACGATTACAAGAAAACGAATTACGATTACACGAAAATGAAATACACTTACACGGAAATGAAAGAAAAAACAATAACAGTCACCGACGGTTGTTAAAAAGATATTCTGGCGTACCAGTATCTCTAACGGAAAAACGTAATTTAACTTAGCATTTTTTAGAGAGAAGGTGAGAGGCAGCTCAATATTCACTATAAAAGTGATTAAAATAATCACCGATTTTGACAAAAGAAATGGTTTTTTAAAAAAAACAAAAGAAGTTAATTCGATTTTAGTGTAAACTAACTATTACAGAAAAATTGAATTACGATTACAAGAAAACGAATTACGATTACACGGAAATGAAATACACTTACACGGAAATGAAAGAAAAAACAATAACAGTCACCGACGGTTGTTAAAAAGATATTCCGGCGTACCAGTATCTCTAACGGAAAAACGTAATTTAACTTAGCGTTTTTTAGAGAGAAGGTGAGAGGCGTGGTGCGCGCGGGGCTTCCTTGTTCCCTTTTAACTTCCATAGTGACTAGCTATTGTGATAGAAATACATAGGTAAGTTAATTTATATAGATAAACTTTTTTACTCACCTCCTATGTGGGACAAAATCATTTACAAAAATTGTCTTTTCACTTCTCAAAAGGAATGGGAAGAGTCTTAGTTAATCTTCTATATTAATCTAAGTCTCTTCCACTTCTCCTAAAAGAACATGATCGAATTATAGATTATACTCTTAAATTAATAATTGTATAACTTTAATCCAACAAGATTAAGCAAGATATGTTATGTTCAGATCCCCAAGCAAATAGTTGCTTGATGGAACCATCCTCTGGTCTCGGCATGTCACTACCCTTGTAGCCACATCAACTAGGTCCCACTATTGGATCCCCTGGAGCGTTTGGGTGTAATAAACTGGGTACAAACTATGAAAAAGAATAATTAAACCAGTACAAATTTGCAAAGAAGAACTAAAACAAGAATTGGAAAACTTAGATTTTAATAAATTTCTGCATAATCACATTTTACAGTAGATCAAGATAATGCGGAACGATTGATGGAATCCATAAACCCCCCTCGAGAAAGTTTCGAACCGTAAATTGTGAAGCTTCTAAAGGATCTTTTATCACCCTCGACCACTTCACTCTTCCCAGAGTATTTCCACCAGGCCCTTTATTATCATATTCAGCAAAGTAAGGTTCGTCATTCATATGCCATTTCACCCAACCCTCCGGATCAATAAACCCATCTATAAAACTTTGCATATACACTGTCCGAGAAAACTTTCTCCATGCCCTCCCCAAGTAGGATTTCAGTTGCGAGTCTTTGCTCAACTCTGAGGTGGCAATAACTGTACAGTTTTGAAAGATAATTCCCGTTCTGTCCTCCTTATAATTCCTGCTTTGCGCTGTAATCGTGTTAGATTGGTTTGGAAGCAACGGTTTGAGAGCATGTATTATACAGTTTTGGAAAATAACACGAGAATTTCCACATATGAAGTCAATGGCACCTTGTATTTCACAATCACGAAAGAATTGGCTTCCCAGTTTGGTGTATAACGTGTCTTGGTACCCTCGGAAATTGCATCTATAAAATGTAGAATAATTGGCTTTAACCATTAAAGCTACTGCTTGCCTCATCTCCGGTTTAGCTGTATTCTCGAACGTGATTCCTTGTGCGAAAAATCCATCTCCCTTTATCACTGAAACATTAAATAATTGCTTATTAAACTTTAATTATATTTTGTATGAATAATTGAATATAAAGGAATCCATATGAAGAGTATCCGAAACAAACCTACTGTGGCGGTATCATAAGTTCTCCAGCTGGTGCCGTTACTTCGGTTTCCAGTAATTATTGTTTTATCAACCCCTTCACCGATGAATACTATATTTGTCATGTTTTTATCAATTATTATATTTTCATGGTAAGTGCCTTGCTTAATTTCTATGTAGTATCGTAAATTACTGTGCAGTGGTGCCTTCTTTATAGCGCTAGTAATACTCAAGTAATGACCTGATCCGTCTTGAGCTACTATGATACGAGGTAAGGTTGTCTCCGCTTGTCCTGTCCAGACATAAGCTAGACAGGTAACAAACATAAGCAAATATACTTGTCGGAAATTCATCTTCTTAGAAAATTTTTGGTTGGTGCAATTTACCTGCTTTGCACATGATCAAAACAAGATAAAAATTAGATTATTTCCCTTGTATGAATATTTGGAAAAATGGTAACTTTAAGTGGCGAAAGTTTTTTGTCCAGCAAAAAAAAAAAAGTGGCAGAAGTTTTCTTTACCTTGTAGCTGCGGTTCATGAACACGATAAATTTTATGATCTGTATCTCTGGTGTAATGCCTAAGAATTATACTCCTATGTATGTTTAATATGGTTTCTGGAAAGTGATTAAGAAAGATAGTAAAATCCTTAAATGGTAAAGATAATTATCAAAATGGCCATCCGAATTCTGTTGAATATATATTACTAGCATAGAAATGGCATTTACATAACCAGCTATCAAATGTAGATCCAGGATTTATCTTCACCTAAGTGAGTAATGATACCATCTAAGTTCAAAGTTGACCTAAATCGTAAAGATTAATTCCAATATACTCCATTTTTTTTTACTTCTTTTAATATTACTTTTAATTAAATAATAAAAAAATTAAAATAAATAACTCATATATATTAATTATAAAAATTGTGTAAAACTAAAGAGTATTAAATTATTTGTTAATTTTTGTGTAAAAAATAATAAACAAAAAAAAAATAGACGAAAAAAATATATGCTATGCAAATGCAATATAAATTACCCTTTCCATTTAAAACAACGTCATCTAATATTTTTGTGATTAGTAAAATATTTTTTATGGAGTATGGCTGTAAATATGTCGAGCCGAGCCGAATACTAGATGTACAGGGTTGTTTGTTTATTTTCTTGAGCCGGTCTCAAATTTAAACGAGGCGGGCCTGAACTTCCAATAATCCAAATAAAAAATGTTAAACTTGTTTGTTTTACTTATAAAACAATATTTTTTAGAGTCGAGCACTAATTGCTCATAAATAATTTGTTTTTATGGTTAAAATAAGAGTACTTTAATGAACGGTTGGTATTTGATGGAATGTGTGGTATATATATATATATATATATATATATATATATATATATATGAAACATAATTTTAGTAAAAAAATAAATGTTTAAAGAAATTAAAAATATAAGTTGGTATTGAAGGTTTAATAATATTTATAAGTAGATAATATATTGATTTATAACTCATTTAAACGAGTCTTTCACGAACCGAATTCGAGCAAACTTGTTTATTTATCGAACTTAAAATTGAGCTTGAACTTAAGCTTGTTTATATTTGAGCTAATCTTGAATGAGTTTTACTTCAAATCAAGTTTAAACTACTCGCGAGCGGCTTGGTTCATTTATAACCCTAATATAGAATAATTTTATATTTTGGTTCACATCCTTGATCCGCCACTACAGATAACTTTTGTACTAATAGTAAAGAGAACTAAACACTTGACATGATGATGATGATATTTAATTAATGTTGAAAGTGAGTAGTAAGCCGCATCGGTTTAAGGTTGTCTGATCTTGTAAAGCGATGGGTAACGTACAAACATTTATTTTCCTTTTGGAATAACAAAGTTAAGGAAAGTGTCTAAAATCAACGTCTACCTTTATTGCATGGGAATTAGAGTCCTACTCTGAAATCCATATGCATGTCAATTTACCAAGCGTTCCATAACACCCAAACTCCGTGGCTAGTAGCTGGCGACTTTAACCAAGTGGGTTTAGAAATTGATAAAATAGGTGGTGTGACTGGGGTTTCGAGAAGGATGGAGAGGTTCGAGGAATGGAGACACAGCTGCAATCTAATCGACTTAGGATTCGAGGGACCTCGATATACTTGGAGTGATTCATGGAATTCGGGTCAGCGAATTATGGAACGGCTTGACAGAGCTTATGGCAACGTAGAGTGGCAGAATCTCTTCCCAAATACTCGAGTTACTCACTTGGCAAGGGTCCACTCGGACCACATGCCAATCTTAATCCAAGTTTGCCCGTGTCTTAGACCAAAGTTGAATTCTCGGCGGTTTAGATTCGAATCGGCATGGTGTTTACATAAAGGTTTCCAGGAGTTTGTGAACAATAGTTGGGAAGGTAATGATATAGGTATTAGCGAGGGAGTGGTGGCAATTCAAAATCAAATTAATAAGTGGAAAATGGAGGTTTTTGGGGATATAAATCGTAAGAAAAGAGAGCTAAATGCGAGGATTAGAGGTATACAAAGATCACTACAAATTAAGTATAACTCGTCTCTCCGGCTTTTGGGTTTCCGGTTAATTAAGGAATATGAAGATGTCCTAGAACAAGAGGAAGCAATACACTTTCAAAACTCAAGGGAAAGATGGATTGAATCTGGGGATAGAAACACAAGATACTATCAATTAGCTGCGTCGATAAAAAAGAAAAGGGCTATTTGCACAAGGTTACTTAACGATCTGGATGTCTGGGTAGAAGAAGAGGAAAATATTAAACGGATGGTGAAGGAATATTTTGAAGCTCTATACGAGAAGCCCGCTGAATTGGTTGAGAAGTTCGAGTTGCCACAGGTGGGACCCATTAGGTGGGTGGAAAGGAATGATCTTGCTTTACCTTTTACAGATGAGGAAATCAGGATTGTAGTCTTTCAATCCAACCCTTCGAAAGCCCCCGGACCGGATGGGATGTCCGTAGCGTTCTATCAAAAGTGTTGGTCCACGGTGGGTCCGTCAGTTTGTAAGATGGTTCGTGAAACAATGGATACAGGGTACCTTCCATCGGGTCTGAACGGTACGCTTATACATTTAATTCCGAAAGTTCCAGACCCGACCCGGGTACGTTTATTCCGTCCTATAAGCCTTATAAATTGTCCTGTTAAATTTATTATGAAGGCCATGGTCAACAGACTTAGGCCTATATTGTCTAATGTTATTGGCCCTTGCCAAAGTAGTTTTTTGCCAGGACGATCAACAATTGATAATGTGGTGTTAATACGAGAAGTAGATCATAAGATGAGGCACCAGCAAGGAGTAAAAGGAGTAATGGCTATTAAAATAGATCTTGCAAAAGCATATGACAGAATTAGATGGGAATTCATTGAAGATACGATAAGTTGTTTTGGATTTCCGGACTCCTGGGTCAAGGTGGTTATGTCTAGCATGAAAGAGAATGAGATGAGTATCTTGTGGAATGGGGAGCCCCTAACACCCTTTACGCCTCATCGCGGTATCCGCCAAGGGGACCCGCTCTCTCCGTACATTTTTGTTATGTGTATGGAACGATTGTCGCTCCTAATCCAAGAATTGTGTACCTCGGGTGAATGGAAAGAAATCCAAGTTGGTCGTAACGGTCCTAAATTGTCCCATTTATTTTTTGCTGATGATTTAATTTTGTTTGGTGAAGCTTCTCTAATACAGGTACAACTAATACATAAGACGATGGACAGGTTTTGTAACGAAGCTGGTCAAACCATTAGTGCGGAGAAGTCTCTAATTTATTTTTCAAAGAATGTTCCGTTTCAAACTCAGAAGGAGTTGGCTTTGGCTAGTGGGTTTTCTCATAGTGACTCTTTTGGTACCTACTTGGGTGTTCCTATCTTCTCGGGGAGGCTACCGAAGGGTTTCTATAAGGGTATAATGGAAAAGATGAGAGGTAAACTTGCTACGTGGAAGACGAAAACACTTTCATTAGCTGGCCGGGTAACATTAGCTCAATCTGTTTTAAATGCGGTACCTGTGTATCAAATGCAAGTGCTGAAATTGCCAAAGTATGTTTGTAATGAGATAGACAAAATTGTTAGAGACTTCATTTGGGGCTCTAGTGCATTGGAAAGAAAAGTTCATTGGATAGCATGGAACCAAATCTGTAAAACGAAACAAAATGGGGGACTTGGTATAAGAAGTGCGGAAAAATATAATCTTGCTTTATTAGCAAAGCTTGGATGGAAGTTTTTGAATCATGTTCATTCGGTGGCATGGATAGAGGTTCTAAGAAACAAATATTTTAAAGGGGGAATATTAAATCGTGAATTAAATGGAAATGAATCTAGCATATGCAAGGCAATTCTAATTGGTTTGAAGGCTATTCGGGGTGGAATTGGATTGGAAATTGATGAAGTGGGAACGAATGTCCTTTGGAAATTTGAAAATTCGGGTGTTTTTACCGTGAAATCGGCCTTCTTAAGTCTTGATGAAAGTGAGGCGGACTCGACCTTTACATGGGATTTAATTTGGAAATTAAAGTGCTCCCAAAAGATAAGAATTTTACTATGGCGGTTAGTACTTGATAGGGTAGCGACGGCGGATAATTTATATAAAAGAAATATAGTGGAGTCAAGGAGATGTGGAATTTGTGGGGCGGAAAGGGAAGATATCTATCACATGCTATTAAAATGTAAAGTTCCTTCTCGAATTTGGAATTTATTGGGTTGTTTTGCAGGTCACGGAAGCGTGAGAGGAGCTGCTGCCTTGGAAGCTGCTGTGTGGGAAGGTGCTGCGCTGGAGGACCTGCACGGAACAGCTGCTGGTGGAGAAGCCGAAGGCCTGCTGGAGCTGATCGCGGCTGCTGATCCTGGAGCAAGGAGGGACAGGCTGGAGCTGCTGCGCATTAATGAGAACTGGAGCAGAAATCTTCAAAGGACTGCTGCAACTAGAACACCTACAGCAGCAAGGAGATTTTCTGCAGAATTTCCTGCAGCGGAATTTTCTGCTACAAACCAAGACTGTCCAGTTTTTTCTGCTGCAATTTCGAGCTCGGCATCAATAAAAATCTGGATGGAAGCTCATCTCCGATCAAAGGCCAAGTTCGCGGGTCTCGATTGGCCTTATATATTCGCGGCCGCGGTTTGGATTATTTGGTCTAAGCGCAATTTCATGATCTTCAATGAATCTGATTATATTCCACACGCTCTAGAACTTTTGAAACAAATTATATCCCTTGCTAATAACTTTATTTTAGCTTGGGGAAAAGGCGTGGACGGGGGTCTAGTTAAATTAGCAAAGAATGTCATGGTTAGATGGGTAAAACCGAGTAACGGCTTTAAACTAAATATTGATGGCAGCTTCTTTCATTCAAGAGGGGTTGCAGGTATTGGTGGAATTGTAAGGGACAGATATGGCTTGTGTATTGCGGGTTTTGTGGGTCCTTGTTTAGCCGTTTCTCCTCTTACTTCAGAACTTTTCGCGTTACATTTTAGCTTGAAATGGGCTAAAAGAAAAGGTTACACGGATTTATGTATTGAAACTGATTCGGAGGAGCTCCACGCGCTAGTGAAGGGCGGTGGGAGCTCAACTCGCTATGAGAGGGACTCGGAGAAGTTCTACGCGCTAGTGAAGGGCGGTAGGAACTTAAGTAGTCGCAATGTTTCAATACTTAGAGAATGTTGTTTATTATTGAAAGATTTCCCCCGGACTAAAGTTAATCGTATTTTTCGTGAAGCAAATTTATGCGCAGATAAACTGGCAAAAGAAGGTGCAATTTTATCTTCTACCCCTTTGGAATTTGTTGAGCCTCCTGAATATCTTTCGAGCTTTATTATGAAGGACCGAGTTGGACATGCAACTGCTAGAGTTGTATTAGATTAATAAGAACTTTGGTTCTTTCTTGTAACTTTTTTAGTTCTTAACGGCTTTAATGCCTCTCTTGTATGCAAAAAAAAAAAAAAGGAAAACATTGGTACCCTTGCTTTAATTTATCGCTCTACAATAATGGTAAAATAATTAAAGCATGACAGCTAATGGATGTGTATCTTATAAGTAAAAATATTTATCATAAGTCAGTCTGACTAACGGTCCGTTTCGGACCACAGATCGGTTCTTAGCGGACTTGAGCCTTACCGGTCCGGTCCGGTTTATCGGTGTCACCTTTACCAGTCCGGTTTGGTCCGGTTCTCGCCTAAGAAAAGGGTAATAACGAACCATTAAAAGAACGGTTCCACCGGTTCCGATCCGTTTCCAACCGCATTTTTTTAATTTTTTTTAATTAAAGATTTTTATGTTAGAGTATTCATGCTATGTTTTTGTGAAACCGTGTGACAAAATTGATTAGTATTTCGCAAATTCAATAAGTTTAGATTAATTGTACCAAACGCTTTAAATCACCATGTTTGCTCTAGCTAATCAAATCAACACGCCTCTTCTGTATCTTACTTTCTAAGCATATAAATCTGCAGTAACAAAAATAAAACATCTATAGTATATTTCAGAGTTTTTTCTACGTCAGCATAAGTGGTGGTCAGAATTTAATTTAGCTAAACATAAGTGGTGGGCAGGATTTAATCTGGCTAAACATAAGTGGTGGCCAGGATTGATTCTGGCCCCACTTATCATTAATACCATTAACTAATTTTTGTTTACTTAATAAAAAAAATTATATTTTGAAACAAAAAACCTTAAATCGCTCCCTGAATTCTCTTATTAATTTTTTATTCTTTTCATAAATCTCTTAAAGTTTTTACTTTATTTATTTTCTCATTTGTTATATCTATATAAAAACCACATTGATCTTTTAAAATAATTTTTTTAAATTGAAAATGTGGAAGGAGTGTATTACCCTACACGATTTTTCGAAAAGCTAATGAAAAAAAATATATTGAAATATATGTGGAGATAAAAATATTAATAATATCTTGAAACACTTAAGGACAATTGGGCAAATCTGATTTGGACCTTTACAACCAAATTACAACAAACTGATATTTTGTTTAATAATACTTTAATAGCGCAAATGAAGTATATTTTATTGTAAAAATATATCAATAAAAGTTACATTATTAATTATAAAAATCTATATTATATTTCAGAGTTTTTTCTACGGTTAAAATTTACCCACATAAGTGGTTGCCAGGAGTAAATCTGGCTAAACATAAGTGGTGGCCAGGATTTAATCTGGCTAAACATAAGTGGTGTCCGGGATTGGTTCTGGCCCCACTTATCATTACTACCATTAACTAATTTTTGTTTACTTAATAAAAAAACTATATTTTAGAACAAAAAACCTTAAACCACTCCTTTATTTCTCTTTTTTTTTCTTTCTTTTCATAAATCTCTTAAAGTTTTTACTTTTTTTATTTTCTTATTTGTTATATCTATATAAAAATCACATTGATCTTTTAAAAGAATTTTTTTAAATTGGAAATATGGGAGCAGTGTATTACCCTACATGATTTTTGGAAAAGCTAATGAAAGAAAATAATATTGAAATATATGTGGAGATAAAATTAATAATAATATCTTGAAACACTTAAGAACAATTGGGCAAATCCGATTTGAGGCTTTACAACCAAATTACAACAAATTGATATTTTGTTTAATAATACTTAATTAATAGCGAAAATGAAGTATATTTTATTGTAAAAATATATCAATAAAAGTTACATTATTAATTATAAAAATTATAAGACTATCCCTAAGATTTACCCACATAAGTGGTGGCCATGAGTAAATCTGGCTAAACATAAGTGGTGACCAGGATTTAATCTGGCTAAACATAAGTATTGGTCAGGATTGATTCTGGTCCCACTTATCATTAATACCATTAACTAATCTTTATTTACTTAATAAAAAAATTATATTTTGAAACAAAAAACCTTAAATCACTCCATTATTTCTCTTGTTATTTTTGTATTCTTCTCATAAATCTCTTAAATTTTTCACTTTTTTTATTTTCTCATTTGTTATATCTATATAAAAACCACATTGATCTTTTAAAAGAAAATTTTTTAAATTGGAATTATGGGAGCAGTGTATTACCCTACACGATTTTTCGAAAAGTTAATGAAAGAAAATAATATTGAAATATATGTGGAGATAAAAATAATAATAATATCTTGAAACACTTAAAGAACAATTGAGCAAATCCGATTTGGACCTTTACAACCAAATTACAACAAATTAATATTTTGTTTAATAATACTTTAATAGCGGAAATGAAGTAGATTTTATTGTAAAAATATATCAATAAAAGTTACATTATTGATTATAAAAATTATAAGATTATCCTGCATTTAATTTTTTCTATTAATATTTAAAAATTCTTTATTTCTCCTACCCTTATTTCTCTCATTATTATTTTATTCTTCTCATAAATCTCTCAAATTTTTTAATTTTTTTAATTTTCTCATTTATTGTATCTATATAAAAACCAAATTGATCTTTTAAAGATATTTTTTCAAATTGGGAATATGGAAGCAGTGTATTACCCTACACGATTTTTCGACCCCTTATCCATAACCTTAGACCCTTAACTATCAACCTTAACGTTAACCTTAACCTTAACTTTACCCTTAACCTTAACCTTAACCTTAACCTAAACCAAACCAAAACCCAAACCTTAATCTTAATCTTAACCTAAACCCAAACCTTAACCTTAATCTTAACCTTAACCTTAACCTTAACCTTAAACTTAACCTTAACATTAACCTTAACCTTTAACTTTATTTTTAACTTTAACTTTACCTTTACCTTTACCTTTACCTTAACCTTAACTTGAACCTTAACCTTGACCTTAACCTTGACCTTAACCTTAACCTTAACCTTAACCTTAACCTTAACCTAAACCTTAACCTTGACCTTAACCTTGACCTTAACCTTAAACTTAAACTATACCTTAACCTTGAACCTCAACCTATTATCCATAACCTTAATCCCTTAGCTATTAACCTTATTCTTAACCTTATCCTTGGCCTTAGCCTTAACCTAACCTTGACCTTAAACTTAACCTTAATCTTAACCTTAACCTTATCCTTAACATTAACCTTAATCCTAAACTTAACCTTAAACTTAAACCTTAAAACCTTACATTTTAAACCTTAAACCCTAATCTTCATCATCACCTTAATCTTAACTATAATCTTAACCCTTAACCTTAAACCTTAAACCTTACCTTGACCTTGAACCTTAAACCTTACAACCTTATCTTCATCTTCACTTTAACCTTAACCCTTAAATCTTAACCCTTGAATCTCAAGCCTTAACCTTTACATTCACCTTCATCTTAAGTTTAACCTAAACCTTAACCATAACCTTAACCTTGAAGTTAAAACTTAACCTTAATCTTGAACCTTGAACCTTGAACTTTGAACCTTAAACATTAAACCTTAAACCTTAACCTCACACTTAACCTTAACTTTAAACCTTAACCTTAACTTTCATCTTAAATTTAACCTTAACCTTAAACAGATAAAGAATTATCGCGCTAATATTCGACCTTAAACCTGGAATTTTGTTAAACCTTAAACGTTTAATCTTAAACCTTAACTCTAACTTAACCTTAATCTTAGAGTTAAATTTAACCTTAACCTTGACTTAAAATTTAACCTTAACCCTTAACTTTAACCTTAACTTTAACCTTAAAATTAACCTCATCCTTAACCTTGACCTAAACCTTAACCCTAACCCTAACCTTAACCTTAAACTCAACCTTAACCTTAACCTAACCTTCTTCTTGATGAGCAACAAAAGAAAAACCTGAACCCTAACTTTAACCTTGACCTTCACCCTTGGAACCTGTGTTCAATTTCCATTAACAAAACAATTTTTTTCTTCAGTGTCTTCAGACACGGGTTTTACCTAGTATACTAATATATCAAAATGGCTCTGCTTAATCATTTTAATAAGAAATACTAACATCATATAATCTGATCCTTGCTAGTAAAGGACATAATATTCATATAATTTCTAGCAAATCACTAAGACAGCATAATACTATTTAATACAATATTAAAAAAAAAATTAGTTTGCTATCGGTCTGGTCCGGTCTGGTTCGGACCGGTTCTGCTCTCCTATTTTTTTTAAAACCGGACCGATACACTATTCAACCGGTCCGGACCGATTCTCTTCGCACTGTAGTTTCGGTCCGGTCCGATCCGGTCCGGTGGACCGGTTCTCCAGGGCTGTTAGCCAGGTTGAATCATAAGGAACATATTATACTTTTCTAAAGGAACGAATTATTTTACATTAATTTTTCAAAAGAAATTACATCAAATATTGAATTTAGAAGATTTTATATTTCAATGAAATGGTGGATTTATAAAAGGTTAAAGTACATATACCAATAAAAAAAGGTTAAACAAACATATATAAACACCAAATTTTAAAGTTATAAATTAAAATTGACTGAGGCATATTCAAAAGGTGGCCTCTCAGAAGTGGCGGACTAGAAGCTAAGCTAAGATAGCTTAATGAAGAGTAATGATATTTGTCACCCTTTTTGTATCACCCTTTTATCACCTCCTACGTGTATGCCTACATGTACCAATGAATTGATTTATCTATCTTATTTAATTTTTCTCTATCTTCTATTCAAGAAAATCAGAACATATATATAGAAATGTGATAAAAGGGTAACATGAAAAGGGGTGACAAATATCATTACTCCTTAATGAAATAGTAGTACGCATGTTTAGAGGTTCGAAACTCGATAGGGATCCTCTCAAAACCTCTAAAATGTTTTAGATGCTTGTAGCGTAATATAAATGGTAGGAGGATATTTTAGAATATAATAATATATTCTAGATTACTATAGAAGATATGAAATGTGATAAAATCTTCTAGAAGGTAGCTAGTATGTAGGGATTCTAATACCTACTCTTGTAGTATAATAGCGCGGACTAGCCTTATTTGTAAACACACCAAAAAAGTTATCCAATAGCAATACAAAACCTGTCTCTCAACTCTTTATATTGTATCTTATCTCTTTTCTTCCAAAGGTTCTTTTATGATCTTTTAGACTGATCTAACTCAATGTGTTGGGATTTGGTTAGGAGCTGCACGGTTCGTATGAGATTTCAAGATGGCAAAACTCTACATCCATGACAAGTGGTTACAAAGTGTGGATCGTGAACAATGGTGCAAGATCCCAAGAGTGTAGATGTTGAAATCATGACTATTACGAAGGAAAGGAAGAACAAGTCTCTTGCAAGTTCGATGAATGAGTTGTGGTGCTTGGATGAAAGGCTCTCGAAGCTTGAAAGTAACTTGGTAGAGAACGTGGTGTTGACCGAGGAGGCGACTGACAAGATGAAGGAATGTAATGGCATGGAGTTGTTTGAGCGGGCCATTTCCTAAAAGGAGGATGGTAAGGTTCTTAAGGAAGAAAATCTTTCCATGGTAGATGTTTCTATCGACGTTGTAGGGAAAAATTGAAGAACTTTCAAGAACTCGTCACGGGGATGATGAACAAGTTGAAGACTAATTATGAGACCCTGAAGGCTGACATAACTTCTTCCATGGTAGCGCTTAGCAATGGAGTTGTGAATGCTTCCAAACTGATGCATAGTACTAAGCCGAAGATGTTCAACGGGGTGAGGAACGTTAAGGACTTGGAGAACTTCTTGTGGGGAATGGAGCAATACTTTTTTGTTTTCAACATCCATGACGATGCGGTTAAACTTTGTACGACTCCACTATACTTGAATGACGTAGGAACTCTATGGTGGAGAAGATGTTTGAGTGACATTGAACGTGGGACTTGTATCATGGAGACATGGGTTGATTTCAAGAAGAAAACAAGAAACAATTCTACCCGTAGAACATAGAATATGAAACTCGTGGGAGACTGAGACAGTTGACTCACAAGGATAGCATTCTTGCATATGTAAAGGATTTTCAAGAACTTACGCTCAAGGTGAGTGAACTATCAGACAAATATGCTTTATTCATGTTTTTTGATGGTATACAACCATGGGCAAGGCAAGAATTGAAACGACGTGGGGTGCAAAACCTAGCTTCGACCATTGATGAAGCCGAAGGCTTGGTAGAGTACTCGAAGAAAGAGGAACAAACCAACAAGTGAAGGAGACAAGGCAAAACAAAATACAACAAATGAACTACTGGAGTAGTTCCTTACAAAAAAGGTACATCATTTCTGGGTTCAAGTGGTTCTAAATCTTTCTTCTCAAGAGATCAGAATAGTGGAAAGGGAGGTGGTCAACTTAGGCTGTAAGGGGGGAATGTTGTTGATGTCTCTCTTTTTTTGATGGATTAATCCATTCATGAGACATTATTTTGGGAGTTTATTGGGCCTAAGTGAGGTATTTTTCCCTAGTAATTGCTATATTGTACTTTTGTCTCTTGTTTTGGTCATAATGTTATTTATAGAGCTATTGTACCTTAATTGTGTATTAAGTATGTAGCTTTTAGGTACATGGTTGGTAAAAGGTACAAAGATGAAGAGAAGAAGTAAAAAAGTCAATATAAACCCCAAGTCAAGGCAGAATTTAAGCTCATAGTCGCTTTGGGAATTTGAAGCATTTGCTACAGAAATCTTTGCACCGTATTGTTTCAGTCACTATGAAATATTTGTGAGATCTTTGGACATAATTCCTTTTTTTACAAATAGAGCTTGAAGTCAGTGTCACTGGGAGTGACAGAAGTCAATTTGGAGTTAAGATGAAGAAGTTATGCCATTTGCTTTACCGTAACTTGAACTAGAATTTTGTTAAGTGAAAATGGTTTGGGCCCTTTCTAAACCTATTTAAGTGGGCCAAAGGGGGCCCAAAAGTTTTTAACTCATATATAAGTCATTTAGCATCCTCCAAAGCACACACAACTCAAAATCAGTCAGTTTATTTCATATTTCACAAGGGGAGCAAGAGCAGAAGAGCTGGGGAGGAGAAAAAAGGGTTTGTCCATAAACCTAACATTCTTCCCCAACGATTCATCATTTTATTGTTTCTAAATAGTAATTTATCTTTATTGAATATGATTTTGTCATTATTTTTAATTATTTTTCTTTATTTTAGTATGAACTAAACCCTCATTGCTTAAGGTTTCTTATGAAAGAATCTATGCTTAGTTGGTTAATTAATTTATTGTAAAGTGTTTAATTGAGTTTGGTTTAATTATTGATTCAATTGACTATGAGTTTCTTTTAATACTACCTATGTTTTTAATTATTTTGTCCAAGTAGCGGGTAGCTTGAGTAATTAAATTCGGCACCGATATGGGTTTTTAATTGTGTGTATATGGTGTCGCCTAGGGCGTGATAAAATAATAGATAAAATAAACTCAAATAAACACCCTAGGCTAGCACGGTTCTGCAAGTATACATGACGTATGCAAGTTTTACTGATAAATAAGATTAGTTCCTCAGAGACTACGAAAGTTAGGAAGAACTTATGCAATTTATCAAGTGCAAATAAGAAAGCTAGATCAGATAATACGCAAATAAAATAAAAGAAAAATAGATTTTTGTTTGGTTTTTGAATATGAAAATTAAACTAATAAAGTAAAGACATAAAATTAAATGCAAAGAGAAGAAGATAGTATGAGAGTTTAGCTCGAGAAATTAGCAAGTAATCCCCACTAACCTTGTTTATTCTAAACATGTAAGGGTGAATCATGTAGTATTGCAATAATCAGGATTCTAAATTCCTACATACACCCGGAGAGAGAATAGGTAGGCTACGACACAACCACGAGGTGGCCTTAAATAGGGTTATCCTACGCCACTAGGTTACTAAGCAGGTCTTTCCTTCAATTGGTGATATGGTGATTAAAACAAACCCTAATGATTATCTAGTTAGGCTAGTGTTGTCAGGACCAATTCCTTATTCTAGACGTTATGTGGTGTTTCAGTAGTTAAACACCCCTTCTGGGCGACCATCTAACTACTATTAAGGTAATCCTATACGTAGGCCTCCGCAAGGAAAACAGACAATAAATCAAAACACATAAACATAGAATAAAACATGAATTTAAATTAAATACGATGGTATCCCAAATTAGATAGATTTAAAACAAGAACTAGGGTTCATACATATATGCTAAATCTCAAGCTAAAATTATTTAGTTCATACTGAAGAAAGAAAATAAAACAATTACAATTTCGAAGGTTGAAGACGACATAATATGGTGTTAAGCTCCTTCCAGACTTCTCTTCTTGTGTTGTCAGCTTCCTCTTGGCTTAAGGTTTGCCAAGGATATGTTTCTTCTGATTAAAGGGTGTATTTATAGGGTATAGTAAACCCTAAAACGTTTTCTTGGAGTGGAAGACAAGTAACTTGGACTCTAGCCCAACTCAAATTTGTAACCCTAAAATATAGAAAAGGTAAGATTTCGGTGCTGTTTTGTGTTGACCGTAACTCCTTCAATACGTATCCGTTTGACGCGTTCCAATTGTCGAAACTGATCATCTCGGAAAGCTCTATAACTTTGATTCAGACCATTTTTTCAAATTCCTATCCAATCTTGAGTTATGATCCCTTTTATGTTCGTAGCTGCTGGAATTCAGATTTATTTGACAGCTTTATCTTTTCCTTTTTTATATTTCTTTCCTTTATCTCTAATTTCCATGTTTATCTTCTTTCCCTTATCTCTTAGAATTAACTTGGCATCTAATTAATTACCATATATCTTTAAAGCTTCATAATCAACAAACAATTAAACCCAATATGCTTTAAAAATAATAAATAATTAAATCAAGACACGAAATAGGAAAGTGTACTAAATCATGAGAAAATCGACCTATATCCTAATAAATAGACCTAAAATGATGTATCCAACTAAGATTAGTTCATCACAAATGGGGAGACATCGGTATAGCGTATAGGCGCCTAGTGTGAGGTATTGAACAAGGAGGTCTTGCCCAATTAGGTGGTCAATAGGGTTAGAACCCATTTCACCGGAAACCATTCCTAGGGTCACCTGAAAAGGGTCTCTAATGGTAAAAGGTTGCCTGCTAAGTTATAGACCGAAGTTAGAAGGATAGTTGAGTCCCGACTAATGTAAAATTCACCAACTCGCCATTATAAATAGAACTATTAACTAGGAGCATAGGTAATTACAAGCAATTTTTAAAGCAACTTTCTCATACCTAGTTCATCCTTTATTTATTTACTTATTTACTTTGATTGTTAGTTTAATCCATTCTCCATTATTACATTATTTATTAATCATTTGAAAACCCAAATAAACATTTTCTTATTCAAGTTTTACTAGTTACATATTCCTATTACAAGCTCTACACAATTACAATTTTCAAATCATAATAATTTACACTGATAATCTTCGTGGCAAATGATATGACCCTACTTATCAATTTATACTTGTCATAGATCTGTACGCTGCGCAGAGTCGCCTTTTCTAGTGTTGAATTATTATATAACCTCTAGTAGGCGAACAAGTAAATAGCGTTGTTGTTGGGGATTATAGTGTAGACTTTTGTGTTTTTATTTTAGTATAGAAGTGTCTAGTATGTTTTTGGTTTTACGTTGTTCTTGTTTTTGTCTCTTCACAGATTCACGGGTTTTGGTGTATGCTCTCGGAGGTTGCTTCGGGACCAAATAAAGAGAGAAAGAACAAGGAAAATGCAAGTAGTAACAGCTAATCTTGACCCACCACCTGGTTTTAAGGTCAATGAGAATTAGGTGAACCCACCGGTAAAAGATTATCCACCAGAGGGTGTTCACAACAATGTTCAACAAGGAGTGAACTTGAATGGAGTCAATCCACCAAATGGATCCAATCATCAATTACTAGGCATCCCTGAGCCAGGAGTGCATTTTCCGTGTTCAACCTTTGGGGATTTTCGCTCCAGCTATAAAAGTCGCATGTTTTAAGCTCGGCATAGGTATGTTAAATGAATTCAGGAATTATAGTGTAGCCGCCAACCAAGATCCAGTACGTGTTATTCAGAAGGTCATGCAGATATGTGACACCTACATTACTTAAGGCGTTACAAGGGAATATATGTACTACTTCATGCTCCAGATTTTCTTAACCAGAGGTGCAAGTGAGTGGCTAGATAGAAAACCATCTGATACTATCCTTAATTGGGATGCACTTCAAGCAAGTTTTTTCAATCATTTCTATCCACAGAGTATGAGATTGAAAGACCAAGTTGAGCTTGCAAATTTCAATCAAGAAGTTTAGAAGAGCTTAGGGTAGACATGGACTAAATTTCTACAACAGTTAGCAAAGTTCCCTCTTCATGAGTACACTCCCTTGATGCAACTCTTGATGTTTTATAAGGGACTAGATGGAAGTGAAAGGTTACGAGTTAATAATCTCGGTGGTGGTGGTTTTGTGTCAATGGATCCTATTCAGGCCACGCAAGCAATGCATAAAATTATTGATACTAAAAAAAGTTGGCTAGTGACACGAGCACAAAGAGGTGTTTTACATGTAATAATGATAATGTGATACATGTCTTGACATTGGAAAATCAAATGAAAAAGTTGGCTATGGTTGTTAAGGAAGGATTACAAAATAAACAGAAAGAAGTGAAAGTTGTACAAGAATCCTTTGGATGTTCACTTTGTGGTGCTAATGATCATGTTTTAGAGAAGTGTCAATGCAACCAAGAATCTGTGGCATTTATATATAATCTTGGTAACTGATATTCTATATGCGTCCTAGAAGGGCGGTTGAATAGGACAATGGAAATTAATCGGCTAATTTTATTTCAAGTAAATAAAATTAAAAGCTAATTTGAATCCTATTGTTTTAGCAAACTAAATAGTTAAGAACTAGATAATCCTAAAAGACAATATTATCAAACTATTCATGTAAGCATTTTATCAAGCATATAGAGTGCGGAAAAGTAAAGAGTGTAGGGATAGAAAGATACACAACGATGTATAGTGGTTCGGTTTCCCTACATCCACTACCTAAGGAAGCCTCCTTAGGATTTGCAAGATTCTCAACTAATCTTCGTAACTCTTTAACCCGGGTGAGATTACAAACCCATTACAACCACTTCAAAAACCTTGAAGGAAATACACTTGTGTTATCACCAACACAAGGAACCAAGTATAGAACCTATACTCACACTACTATCTTAATCTATTACAAGAACTAAGAGGAAAGGAAAAGTGTTTAGGGGTGTTATAATAGCTTGAACTAAACTCCTAAATGAGTGGATATAAACTATGTAGCTTGAGGAATGAATATGACTTGAATGCTCCTTTGAAACCTTCTTGAATGATAATATTAATTGCTCTTAAGATTGGTAGATGGAAGGGATGAGTTGTGTCTTGAATGAGCTTCAATTTATAGCTGAAATAAGCTTCCAACGGTCAAAAGTCTTCTCTCTAACGGATAGATTTAAACTCCAACGGATATAAGCTTTGTCCTCTTCTAATAGTGCAGAAACCCTTTCTTGCGGTGTACCGCTGATATGGTCCGGTGTACCGCACGACTCAACGTCTTGATTTCATAGCATACTGACGGGCTACCCTATGCACCGTAATCCTGGTCCGCACCTTTGGTCCGGTGTACCGCGCCTCAGTCCGGTGTACCGCACATTTTCTTAGCTTACTGGTCGGACTAGCTTATGCACCGCGCCTTTGGTCCGTGGTACTGCGGTGTACCGCAGGTCTTGTCCGGTGTACCGCGACGCTGTTCTAATGAAGCTCAAGCTTAAGATCAAGGATTTAAAGACAACTAATATAATGAGGGGTTTTGGAAAACCTTTAAAAGTGATACCAAATGAATTTTAGTTTAAATGATGATTTGTCGAATATTAAAACGGGAATAAAAACAAGGTGAGGCTAACAATCTCCCCCTTTTTGATGTTTGACAAATCATAAACTTTTGAAGATGCCTTAGATAAAGTTTTAATCAAAAAACTCCCCCTCAACCTAATCACTAGAGTTTTTAGAAAAACTCCCCCTCACAAAATGCATTTAAAAAAGTTTAACTAGAATTTCTCCCCCTTTGTCAACAACAAAAAGAATCAATGATACGATTTTTGAAAATTTAAGGGGTCAAAATACTTTTGAGTAAAAACAAAGGTTAAAGGAGTAAATGGATAACAATTAGAAGCTTCAAGGACCCTATAACACCAAGAAAAATATTAGCAACAAGATAATATACACAAAAAGCACTAAACAATCATGGCAAGATAAGATAGTTAGAGAATTTGCATGCCAATCTCACAACGAATTTTCTTAAAAAGATCTTGGGGTAGAGGTTTAGTAAAAATATCGGCTAGTTGATTTTCCGAAGTGACAAATTCAAGTACAATATCCCCTTTTTGAGTGTGATCACGGATAAAAGTGATGACGGATTTCTATGTGTTTCGTTCTAGAGTGTTGAATAGGATTTTTGGTAAGATTGATAGCACTAGTGTTATCACAACGAATGGGAACACAATCATACTCTAGGCCAAAATCTAGTAAGGTTTGTTTCATCCAAAGAATTTGAGTCACACAATTTCCGGCCGCAACATATTCGGCTTCGGCCGTGGATAAAGCAACACTATTTTGTTTTCTACTAGACCAAGAAACAAGGGATTGACCTAAGAATTGGCAACTTCCACTAGTACTCTTCCTATCAAGTCTACAACCGGCATAATCGGCATCCGAATAACCTATTAGTTCAAAAGAGGTAAATCTTGGGTACCAAAGTCCTAGACTTAGGGTTCCTTTCAAATACCTAAAAATACGCTTAACGGCACTAAGATGAGATTCTTTAGGAGAGGATTGAAATCTAGCACAAAGACACACGGAGAACATAATATCGGGTCTAGAAGCGGTTAAATAAAGTAAGCTACCAATCATACCTCGATATGTTTTCTCATCAACATCCTTACCATCTTCATCTTTGTCTAATTTTGTTGATGTGCTCATTGGAGTTCCGATTTCCTTTGCATCTTCAAGTCCAAATTTTTTGATCAATTCTTTTGTGTATTTGGCTTGATTTACAAAGATGCCATCCTTCATTTGCTTGATTTGAAGTCCAAGAAAGCAATTCAATTCTCCCATCATGCTCATCTCAAATTCCTTATGCATGCTTTTAGAAAAATTCTCACAAAGATTTTCATTAGTAGCACCAAATATTATATCATCCACATAAATTTGAACAAGAAGGATATCTTTTGAAGACCTTTTTATAAATAAAGTGGAGTCAATATTTCCTCGTTTAAAACCATCTTCTAATAAAAATTTGCTTAAACGTTCATACCAAGCACGAGGTGCTTGTTTTAAACCATATAAAGCTTTTGAAAGTTTAAAAACATGATTTGGAAATTTTGGATCTTCAAAACCCGGTGGTTGTTTAACAAAGACTTCCTCATCTATAAAACCATTTAAAAAAGCACTTTTGACATCCATTTGGTAAAGTTTAAAATTCATATAACAAGCAAAAGCAAGCAACATACGAATAGATTCAAGTCTAGCTACCGGAGCAAAAGTTTCATCGAAATCAATACCTTCCTCTTGATTGTATCCTTGAGCAACTAACCTTGCTTTATTTCTAGTGATAATACCGGTGTCATTTAGCTTGTTGCGAAACACCCACTTTGTGCCAATAATTGTAGGGCCAATTGGTTTCTCAACTAACGTCCAAACTTTACTACGCTCAAATTGATTTAACTCCTCATGCATAGCGTTTATCCAATGATCATCTAGCAAGGCTTCTTTAATATTCTTGGGCTCAATTTGAGATAAGAATGCTTGATGAGCACATAGAGCAATTATACGAGAACGAGTGGTAACACCTTCATTTGGATCACCTAGAATTAATTCACTTGGGTGATCTTTGATGTTTTTCCAACACTTTGGTAAATCCGTACTAGCTTCATTTGAGAGTTGACCATTTTCCTTAAGAGATTCATCATGAGATTTTAATTCTTGAGTAGGAGATTCTAAGGGTTGATCTTGTGGAGTATCTTCATGTAAGTCAACATCTACTACTTTCTTGACACAAAAAGGATTAGTCTCATCAAAGTCAACATGCATAGATTCTTCAATGGTACGAGTGCGTTTATTAAAAATGCGATAGGCTTTTCCCTTAGTGGAATAACCAAGAAAAATACCTTCATCCGATTTAGCATCAAATTTGCCCAAATAGTCCCTAGTGTTTAAGATAAAACATTTGCACCCAAAAACACGAAAATAAGCAATAGTTGGTGGTCTACCATTCCAAAGCTCATAAGGGGTTTTCTTAATAAGGGGTCTAATTAGAACTCTATTTAACACATAACAAGCCGTATGAACGGCTTCACCCCAAAAGTATGTAGGCAAGCTATGTTCTTTTAGCATTGTCCTTGCCATTTCTTGTAGAGTTCGGTTTTTCCTTTCCACTACCCCATTTTGTTGGGGAGTTCTAGGAGCCGAAAAATTATGCTCAATGCCAAATTCATCACAAAAATGCACAAAAGGAGAATTCACATATTCACTACCATTATCACTACGAATGCATGTAATAGAGTAGCCTTTCTCATTTTGCACCTTTCTACAAAGTTTTGCAAATTCATTGAAGGCTTGATTTTTTAAAGCAAGGAACATCACCCATGTATATCTAGTGAAATCATCATCAACAACAAAGACATATCTAGATCCTCCTAGACTAGTGACATCAACGGGACCAAAAAGATCCATATGCAATAATTGAAGTGGCCTAACGGTGATGACCTTATTTATGGGTTTAAAAGATGAACGATGTTGTTTACCAAGTTGACATGCATCACAAAGTTTATCTTTATCAAACTTATAAATAGGCAAACCAACAACAAGATTTTTCCTAGACAATTTTGAAATTAAATCCATGCTAGCATGTCCTAAACGTCTATGCCAAAGCCAACTATCATTAACAACGGACAAACATTTTATACGTTGACACATAAGACTCTCAAGATCAACAACAAAAACATTATCCGATCTTTTAGCAATAAAGATAGTATTTAACTCATCATTTTTGAAAACAATGCATCTAGATGCTTCAAATTTAACACTATAACCAACATCACAAAGTTGACTTATACTAAGCAAGTTAAAAGATAGACCCTCAACAAGCAAAACATTTGAAATAAGTAAAGAATTCATATTACCAATGTTATCTTTACCCAAAACGCATTTTTTAGTATTGTCGGCAAAAGTAACTCTATCACCTTTTGTTTTATAGAGATGTGTAAATAATGCTGGGTTCCCGGTCATATGTCTTGAGCATCCACTATCAAGGAGCCATATATTTTGCTTCTTGATGCTCAATCCCTACACACAAAAATAATTTAGGCTTTAGGTACCCAATTTGGTTTGTGTCCATGAGGGTTAGTGGATTTTCTTTTTATAGCCCATATAGGCCTTTTCCAAAGTGGCACAAGAGATCCCAAATCCAATAATTTTCGATAGTAACAATGAGATGCATTATGACCAAATTTTTCACAATAAGTGCAAGTGATAGAATATTTTGAAGAAGATGAAATTGCATTTGAAATATTTTATTTTACAAAAACATTTTTCAAGAGTTTTTGTTTAGTTGATGGATCATATCCAACACCACTTTTTTCAAAAGCCATTTTTTGAGAACCTAAAATCAAATCCAAGTTTTCTTGCCCATTTGTAAATTTTAAAATAATAGCATTTTGATCAACAATCTTTTTCTCTAACAAAGCTTTTTCTTCCAAATGATTTTTCTCAATAAGATGAAGTTTCTCATTTTCATCTATACATTCATCACAAAGATTTTGACAATCTTCCAAAGCTTTCAAAACCTCTTTAGTTCTATTTCTCTCAATTTCTAAATCTTTTGTTAAAACTTTGTTTGTTTCAATAGAGTTTAAAAAATCATTGTAAAGAGAATCAAATGCCTCATGAATATCTTGCTCACTAGCATCATCATTAGATAAAGAGAGTTTAGATTTAGGAGTTACCTCATCATGATTTGCCATAAAGGCAAAGTGAGTTGAACCGGCATCATCATCCCAAGAAGTATCTTCATCATCTCCAAGTTCTCCCATAAATGCAACAAGATTAACATTCTCATTATCACTTTCTTCTTCATCCGAATTTTGAGTATCCCAAGTGATATTAGCATGCATTGCTCTCTTAGGTTTCTCCTTTTGAAGAAGAGGACAATAAGTTTTGATGTGACCAACTTTCTTGCAATGATAGCAAGTGGGTTCATCTTGTTTGATAGCTCTAACATTCTTCTTATAGGGTGTGGAAGAACTTCCTTTCTTGGCAAAGCGTTTGTATCTCATGAATTTTTTCATATCTCTTGCCAACATAGCTACTCCTTCATCTTCACTAGTTTCTTCTTCATGTGAATTTTCTTCTTCTTCACTTTCCTTCCTTTCTTTTCGTTCTTTCAACTTGCTACTCAAGGCATGGAAGGCAATGGATTTCTTAATCTTCTTCTCCTCATCATCTCTTATCTTTTCTTCTTCAAGCACGAGCTCTTCCGTCATGAGGTTGCAAATGAGTTCATGAACCGTCATTTTTGAAAGATCTTTAGTATCTCTTATAGAGTTGATTTTTGATTTGTATTTCTTTGGAATAGCAAATAAGATTTTTCGGCATTGTTATTTGTTGGTGTACTCTTGACCAAGAGTCTTCAAGGTGTTGACAATGTTAGAAAATCTTTGATGCATGGCATTTAAGGCTTCATCGGGCTCCATACGAAATAGCTCATACTTAGTGATAAAAAGACCAATCTTAGTTTCCTTGACATCTTCCGTTCCTTGATATGATAGCTCCAAGAGTTGCCACATTTCATGAGCCGAATTGCATTCACTCACTCTAGCATATTCCGTGACACTTAACCCATTTATGAGTATGTTCATAGCTTTGTTGTTTTTGGTGAGTTTGGCTATGTCTTGAGCATTGTAATCATCTTCATCTTTCTCCTCCGTTTGACTACCATCAACATAAGGAATGTAAGGACCCTTCTTGATAGCAAGCCACAAAAAGTAATCAATTCCTTTGACGTGAATCTCCATTTTCTTTTTCCATCCAAAGTAATCTTTTCCTACAAAAAGCGGAGGTCTAGTAGAACATGAACCTTCCGGTTGATTATAGTCCATATCGTATTAACTCTAGAAACGATTAAGTACAATAGACCTAGGCTCTGATACCAATTGATATTCTATATGCGTCCTAGAAGGGGGGTTGAATAGGACAATGGAAATTAATCGGCTAATTTTATTTCAAGTAAATAAAATTAAAAGCTAATTTGAATCCTATTGTTTTAGCAAACTAAATAGTTAAGAACTAGATAATCCTAAAAGACAATATTATCAAACTATTCATGTAAGCATTTTATCAAGCATATAGAGTGCGGAAAAGTAAAGAGTGTAGGGATAGAAAGATACACAACGATGTATAGTGGTTCGGTTTCCCTACATCCACTACCTAAGGAAGCCTCCTTAGGATTTGCAAGATTCTCAACTAATCTTCGTAACTCTTTAACCCGGGTGAGATTACAAACCCATTACAACCACTTCAAAAACCTTGAAGGAAATACACTTGTGTTATCACCAACACAAGGAACCAAGTATAGAACCTATACTCACACTACTCTCTTAATCTATTACAAGAACTAAGAGGAAAGGAAAAGTGTTTAGGGGTGTTATAATAGCTTGAACTAAACTCCTAAATGAGTGGATATAAACTATGTAGCTTGAGGAATGAATATGACTTGAATGCTCCTTTGAAACCTTCTTGAATGATAATATTAATTGCTCTTAAGATTGGTAGATGGAAGGGATGAGTTGTGTCTTGAATGAGCTTCAATTTATAGCTGAAATAAGCTTCCAACGGTCAAAAGTCTTCTCTCTAACGGATAGATTTAAACTCCAACGGATATAAGCTTTGTCCTCTTCTAATAGTGCAGAAACCCTTTCTTGCGGTGTACCGCGGATATGGTCCGGTGTACCGCACGACTCAACGTCTTGATTTCATAGCATACTGACGGGCTACCCTATGCACCGTAATCTTGGTCCGCACCTTTGGTCCGGTGTACCGCGCCTCAGTCCGGTGTACCGCACATTTTCTTAGCTTACTGGTCGGACTAGCTTATGCACCGCGCCTTTGGTCCGTGGTACTGCGGTGTACCGCAGGTCTTGTCCGGTGTACCGCGACGCTGTTCTAATGAAGCTCAAGCTTAAGATCAAGGATTTAAAGACAACTAATATAATGAGGGGTTTTGGAAAACCTTTAAAAGTGATACCAAATGAATTTTAGTTTAAATGATGATTTGTCGAATATTAAAACGGGAATAAAAACAAGGTGAGGCTAACAGTAACCACTATGTTGGTGGTCATGGCTATATTCAACCTAATTACAATCATCCCAGATTCCAATGGTCAAATCATAATAGGCGGAAAATAAAGGGAATTATCAACAACACCCCTAAGGACAAAATTTTCAACCAAGACCTTGGAATAAATTACAAGGAGACCAAATCCCGTACAAGATGCTTATTCCAAGAGTCTTTTTCAAAAAGCACTTCCCGAGTATCAACAAGAAGGTACCTTAAATGCTCTTGCACAAACTTTAAGTTCATTCATGATGATGACTCGAGATAATTTGAAGTCCAATCAATAGGCGTGTCAGTCCAATAATGAAAGAATGAATGAAGACACCTCGACATTAAAAATTCTCAAAAATCAGGTATCTTGGATTGCTAACCATTTGAATATGAGACCACAAGGTCAATTACCAAGAAATACTAAGAAACCACAGAAGAATGAAGAGTGTACCACAATTGCGTCAAGGAGTGGGAAGCAATTTCCCACATCCCTTCCAGTGATGAAAGAGAAAGAATCAACTTCAAATCTGAAAGAGGAACACCCTATAGCCTATAGCCACCAATAAAGAGTAGTTAGATTGACCTTAGAAACTATGTGGGGATCGAGGAATACCCTATAACCACCATAGAGGACTAAGAGAAGAACTTAAAATCCCTGTGGAGAACGATATACCCCTACTTATCAATATATACTTGTCAAGATTTGTAAGTTGCGGTAAGTCAACTTTTTCAGTATTGAATTATTATATCACAACAGCGAGGCAAACAGTTGGCTATGTGGAAGTAAGGAGAATCGGATTTCAAATTATCCTAAAGGGGAAAGATGGATGCGACAAGTTGAAGAAGATGAAGGGCATATGAGTTTGTTGCAACTTCTCAGTATGGTCAAAGCACAAGTGGATACCTCGCCAAAGGGAAGACAACAGGGATCTCTCTATCTAGGTGTAAACTTTGGTGGAACAATATTAAGGGCATTAGCGGACATTGGAGCTACCAACAATTTCATGAAAGGAGAGTGTGGCAAAGAAGTTCAACCTTTGAATCATGAAAAGAAATGGTTCAATCAAGGTGACAAACTCCAAGGCTATTCCTGTTATCGGTGTCATGGTGAGTTTTAAGACCAAGATAAGAGATTAGGCTGGAATGGTGAATTATATGGTCGTTCTCTTAAACGAGAACAATGTAGTACTTTGCATAGAGTGGCTCAATAAGTTGGATACTTTTATTTCTTCTATATCAATTACGTGCGAGGTGAAATCCATAACTCTTTTGGAAATGCAACTTGTCAATAAGTCAAGAGGGAACGAGGAAACTTATGTGGTGGCTTTGAAGGAACAAGAAAATCCAGGAAAGAATTCTAAAGAAATGGTACCGGTCCCGATCCAAGGAGTTTTGATCGAATGCAAGGACATTATGCCAAATGAGCTTCCATACCACCAATGGGAGATTTATCACACTATCTAGTTGGTGGAAAGTGTGGGCCACCAGCCATGGCCCCCTATTGTATGGACCATCCTGCCCTAACAAAGTTAAGGAGACAACTCCAAGATGACTTGATGCATGTATGATTTGTCCATCTAATTCCCCATTTGGGGCACTAGTGATGTTTCAAAAGAAGGCATGCAGTTTTGTTGAGGATGTGCATAGATTATTATGCCCTTAACAAAATCACTATCAAGAATAGGTATCTTATTCCATTAATTTATGAGCTATTTGATCAACTTAAAAAAGCAGAGATGATCTCAAAGATTGACATGAGATTGGGATATTGACAAGTACGAATGGAGGAAGGTGACAAAGCAAGGATGAAGGGCATGATAAATATGGTGCTTATTTATTCTTAGTCCTGCTATTTAGTATTACAAAAGCTTCCACTAAGTTTTTTCACTTTAATGAAGAAGGTATTACAACCCTTCCTTGAAAAGTTTTTTTAGTCTACCTTGATGACATTGTGGTGTATACCTCTATATTAGAGGACCATTTGGTCCACTTGAGTCGAGTGTTTCATAGGTTAAGGAAATATGAGCTCCATATTTTTTAATACATGTGAGAGCCAATTTGGACTCGGGATCATTTTGACTCCAATAATGTTCGATCCTAGGACCTCTTGGTCTCTACGGAGACGTCTAACCACTAGACCAACTATCGATCTTAATATGAGATACATATCAAACTAAATAAGTACACATGATCCAAAGAAATAGTGGATATCCTCGGGCATATTTTTGGAGGCGGCAAGATTGGGATGGACGAGAAAAAGGTAATAGCAATTCGTGATTGGGAACCACCCGAAGGTGTTCCTAAACTAAGACCGTTTCTTGGGTTGGAAAACTACTATAAATATTTTTCCAAGTATACTCTTCAATCACGAAACCTTTGGCGGTTTTATTCAATAAGAACAAGAAGTGGAAGTGGGAGGATTGATGCCAGCAAGCATTCGAGAAATTGAAGATGATGGTGACCGAGAAACCAATTCTTGCTCTTTCGTACCACACAAAGGCATACTAGGAACAAACAGATGCTTCTTACTATGAATTGTAATAGTTTTAATGCGAGAAGGACATCTAATTGCGTATGAGAGATGAAAGTTCAACAAATAAGAGCGGAGAAACCTGGTCCATGAAAATGAATTGACAATAGTGGTCCATTGTTTGAGAATATGGAGACACTGCCTTTTGGGAACATAGTTCGTGGTCAAGTCAAAAAATATGGCAACAAGGTACTTTCAACACATAATAAAATCACCTCAAAACTAGTACAATGGCAAGGATTTTTGGCAGAGTTTGACTTCACAATGTTGTACAAACCAGGGAAGGAGAATGGAGTGGTTGATGCAATGAATAGGAAGGCCGACATTACGGATATAATTTGAACAAAATGTCCCTTGAGAGACAAAATACAAGAAGGGTTGGAGCATGATCTTATGTCAAAGGAGTTGCTTGGGTATGCTAAGGATGGAAGAACCCAAAAGTTTTGGGAGATGGATTACCTACTCTTCACGAAGGGTGATCGTATGTGTGTGCCAAAATAAAGGAATTCCATGACTTGAAGTAGGAAGGACATCTAGGGATTCATCTCACAATGGAATTGGTGGAGGACACATACTTTTGGCGTATGATGCATGAGGATGTAGAGACGTACGTGAGAACTTGTCTAGTGTGCTAACACGACAATATTAAGCAAAATCATCTGAAAAGAGTGTTTTAACCTCTTCCTATATCAAAGCATCAATTTAAGAGCGTCCATATGGACTTCATTACATGCCTTCAAAAATCACAATGGAATGGGACGATCTTAGTGGTGGTGGATCAATTTCTGAAGTATGGGATCTTCATGCATGTATCTCCTAATGTGGCGGTGGACGAGAATTCCCGACTATTCATGAAAAACATGGTCGAATGATGGGGAGTACCCAAGACGATAGTGAGCTACTAAACCTACGTTTCATATGTAAATTTTGGCAAACATTGTTCAATATTCTTGGCCCAGACTTGGTGTTTTTGATGATCTTTCATCTGCAAACTGATGGCCAAATGGAACAGATGAATGCACTATTGGATTTGTACTTGAGGCACTATGTGAGAGCCAACCAAAAGGATTGGGCACGACTCATGGACGTGGCATAATTTTACTACAACTTATAAAAGAGCAAGTCTACGGGTCAAAGTCTATTCAAGCTAGCGACTAGAAAGTAGACTGGTACTCCTGATGTGGTGGCTTCGGTCTACATGGTTCATAATCTAATGGCATACAAGTTTTCTAAGGGGATACAAGAGGAGCGAGACATGGCTCGAGTGATGCTAGAGAAAGAAGCCAAAAAGATGAAGAAATGGGCTGGCGCCAAATGGAGGGATGTGGAGTTTAAGGAGGACGATTGTGTAATGTTCAAGCTCATACCTCAACAGTTAAAGGCTTTGATCCAATGCACAAGGGGTTGGTGCGACGTTTTGAGGGGCCTTTGAAAGTAGATAGACGTGTTGGTAGGGTGTATTATAGGTTAGAAATCCATCAAAAACTCAAGATTCAAGATGTTTTCTATATGAGCCAACTAAAATCATATCATGAGGGCGAGGAGGACTCACGTCGTGGGATATCAAGACGTGCCCCTACAGCCGTAAAGACTTTATTCGACAAGGAGATGGAGAGTATTCTTGCTGGTCGAGTCTTTTGAAGGAGTGGAATACTAAGGTACTCCAAGTTATTGGTGAAATAGAAGGGCACGCCAGACAATGAGTACAATTAGAGCCTGAAGACTCATTGTGGGAATTCAAGGCAGAAATCAAGAAATTTTAGCGAGGCCAAGACATCGGGGAATGATGATGCCAATTTAAGTGGAAGAGAATGAGATAGTATGTGTGTTTAGAGGTTCCAAACCGAACTAGGCCCATCTCAAAGCTTTTGGAATATTCTAGATGCTTATAGAGTAATATTGATGGTTGGAGAATATTGTATAATATAATAATATATTCTATATTATTGTAGAAGATATGGAATGTAACAGAATCTTCTAGAAGGTAGCTAGTATGGAAGGATCCTGAAACCTTCTCTTGTAGTCTATGTTGTAGATCTTCCCGCCTAGGCGCGCCTATGCCCCGCCTAGGCGTCAACTCCCCTTTAGCCGCTTACGCCTAGTTAAAACTCTAGGCGTTTTTTCCTAGTACCTTAGTCACCGTAGAATAGGCGCCTAACCCTTCTAGGCGCCGACTAAAGGCAAAACATGGCCACCTAGGCGCCGATTAATGGCAAAACATGCTAGCATAGGCCTTTTTGTTATTTTTCTTATTCTCGAGAATTCTTTGATTGATATTATAACTCAATACTTAGTATTTTTATATTTACTCTAGTGTTGTTAGATGAGTTTTATGACTTAAATGGTTAAAATTTCTATAATTAGTACATATATATACAAAATTGCACAACGGGATTCGGGTCCCGTATAATCCCGTCTAGGCTCTAGGCTCTGGTCGACCGTCTAGGCCGCAAAACCGAGATCTACAATACAGCTTGTAGTATACATAGAGGGGGCTAGCCTCAATTATTAACACACTAGAAAAGTTATTCAATAGCAATACGAAAAAAAAATCTCAACTTTCTCTATTGTCTCTTGTCTCTTTTGTTACAAAGGTTCGTTTGTGTTCTTATAGGCTAATCTTAATCAAAGCGTTGAGGTCTTGATTAGGAGTTGCAAAGTTTGTACGAGATTTCGAGGTGGTGAAACTCTACTCCCATGATATTAAGCCCACCTAACATTTTTTTTAAAGTTAGTATCATGGGTTAGTTTAACGAAAATAAGTATGAATAAAAATCACCAGAAGTCAAGCAAATATTATTTTCCAATTTAAGTTACGGAAATAATTTATTAGACCTAGAATGACATCTCCCTTCTAATTCTAGGTCAAGCAAATATATTTTTTCTTTTCAAATCTTTTGACAAAATTATTCTTAAATAAAATTAATACTCCCACAAACTATATTTATTTTCTATTATATTTTAGACATAATTCTATTTTATATTATAATTAATACCCTAAACCCTCCTCCACCACCAGACCACTTCACATCCACAAAGTGGATCGCGATAGACTATCGTGCTCCAAAGCGTGGATCTCTACCACCACCAGCAACTGGTCGTGGATATCCACCACCATCAAGACCGCGCAACTACTCTTTAATCCAACCACCACTAATGACCATACAATTTAAGAATATAGAGGTAACTTACACAAAAGTAAAAAATGGATTTCACTATTTCTCATGTCTAAAATTCATGATTACACTGATAATGTTTATTAGCAACCATATTTTCTTTTCTTATTCCAAAGGCATCATAAGGCAAGAGAGTATCATGGATGAGGAGAAATCAATCCCTTCACATTATTGGTCCATTACCTCGGGAAAGCTATTAAAAAGAATTTCAGAAGGAAACTATAATAATCAAACACTTTACATATAAAAACTCAATTATTTATGAAGAGACTCTTTCTCTAAGTTCATTCGTATTTATCATACAAGAATTCTTCAAAAATGATGTTGTAACAGATACTGTATCATCATAAACTTTATGTATTCGTATCTTCAATTGTAATTTTTATATGACGTTTGGTTGTGGCAATGATAAATAAATTATAAGAAAACATACACCTAATATAACTACGAGAAACTCACTGCAAGTGCATACATCGTTCACAAATAATAGTTGATAGATAAAGTTCATTCTCAGGGATTTATCGGTTAGCTCGAACTCGTGTTTAGATATAAGCATATAAGTGTTTAATTGTTTAAAATATAAATAAAAATAAAAAGAAAAAATTTGTTCGGTTTTCCAGTAAGGAATCAAAGCAACTAAGTAACTACTAAATCAAATCAAATAACTAATAAGAATGGAGATGAGATATAGTTTAGGTCTGCTAGTATGCACCTATCTTTCTAAATCACTATACTAATTATAAGAATGAATTGAGCATATATAAGTAGTCGCGATTTTAAAATCTCTCTAGCTCTCGTCAGGGTAGCTTAAAAGGAAACCTCAACACTACCAAGGAACTTGGGTAAGGGGACCTTTCATATAGATCGGCGGTGAAAATCTAAACCATATTGACTATCTAGTTAGGCAAGCCTGTCAAGATCACTACCGCACATTAAACGATTATGTGTTGTTTTAATCAATTAATCCCCCATCCGGGTGACAATCCTAATTACTAAGGACATACCGAAACTTGGTCAGAGATAGGGATGGAATAAAGGAAAACACACAATACAATTATAAAGCCAACTCAAATCAATTAAATTCAATCCCAAATAATAATAGAAATAGAAAAATAGAATTCAAGGATTATACATATTGCAAACCCAAACTATTGGAAAATTAGTTCATAATAAAATAAATAAAACTAAATATTAAAAAGATTAGAAACATAGTTAATCTAAGAATATAATACAAATTACCCTAATGGTAGGAGCAAAAGGATGGAAAAGGGGAGTTGTGATGCTCCAGCTTCTATTGCTTCCTCCTTAGGTCAACTTGCGCTCTCTCTCTCTCTCTCTCTCTCTCTCTCTCTCTCTCTCTCTCTCTCTCTCTCTCTCTCTCTCTCTCTCTCTCTCTCTCTCTCTCTCTCTCTCTCTCTCTCTCTCTCTCTCTCTCTCTCTCTCTCTCTCTCTCTCTCTCTCTCTCTCTCCCCCCCCTCTCTCTCTCTCTAATGAATTTATGGAGCCTTTGAAGGCAAGGACTTGTTTCTTGAGTCAAACCCTGATATATATATATATATATATATATATATATATATATATATATATATATATATACACACATGTTTATGGATGAAATCTAGGCCATGTTTTAGGTTCTAGAGTCCTAATCCAACTCAAACCGGTTTTACTTAAAAACTAAACTAGTTGGTCCATAGAATTTGTAAAACTCATAACTCCTTTGTTATAACTCCAAATCACACGTCGTTAGTGTCCACACATCTGTAATTCAAAACCTTAAATGTATATAAAAATTAACCTTCAAATTATCTGTCAATTTTATGTGGCATTGAAAATTCTACATATTCCAAGTCTGGCCGACAACTTTTGCACTTTCTAAAAAGAACTTGTTGTGTCCTTTGACTCTGGATTTCGTCTTGATATTCTTTCCTAATCTCCTTATCTATGTATTGGCGTCTAATATCATCTTTTTACCAAATAGCTTCACATTTAACACACAATTACACCAAATATGCTCTAAAAGTAACAAAGCTCCAAAACAAGGAAATAAATGAGAAACTAACAAATAATAGGGAAAACCCCTAAAATAAGAACATAATACACCTAAAATGATATCTCGTGACTAGACTATTTTATCATAATACATTTACATTTTATGCAGATGGGAAACCAAATGATGATCTGCAGACCACTACTTAACGGTTTCAACTATTGCGATATAGCAGTACAAAATTAGTCCTCATATAATTTCCTCCACAAATTTTCCCTTGAAGAATATATACTATGTTGAGATTTTTACATATAACAATTATGATATATCATGTTTAATGATTTACATAATTGTATATCACTTAAAACACTTTTAAATGCTTTTACTATGATTTTGAAATTTTGCTCTTTGAGTGCATATATGGTTGTACAGTGATAAGGGACTAAACTGTCAAAATGTGTAGCCTTCATATTTTCTTTATGGTTTAATATATTAATTGTATATACAAGAGTGTTCTCGGAGGTATCTTGGTGGTTATGATATTATCTCGTGATATCAGAAACAAGGTTCTAAGAATAAGAAGTAGTACATTGTTTGGTTAAGTTTCTGGACAGATCTGAGTAGTGGAACAAGATATAGTCCTAGTTTTTACAATCTTATCTAAGTACTTCTATCATTTGGTCAAGCAATTTTCTGTTAAGATCAAGACATATAATGTAATTCTTGCATAATATAGGCACCTATAGTGTAGTTAACTCTTCTTTTTTTTTTTGCAATATTTCAGGTTTTGGTGACTTTGAAAAAATTATTTTGGCTAATCACATCAAGTCTTTATGCTTCCACAAAATTGAATTATGCAATTCTCAACTCTTTATTAGGAATTCCAATGTTTTCTTTCATACAAATTTGTTATGGTATATTATTGATAGATTTAGAGGACAATCAAAATATTGTTCCATCTGTGAATGTGATTATGTTCCAAGTATATCAGATAATTCTTAGAAACTCAATAGTTTAAGAATTTTGTAGTTCTACCACTACAATACTGTAATTGCAATTTTGCAACTGCAATATTTTGATTCTACAACTATATTATTGTGGTTGCGAAACTACAGTATTGTAGTCGTTCTACAGTTAAAATATTATAGTTACCGTTTGTTACATCTTCGGTACAGCTCTTCGCTACAGCTGGAAAAAATTGAAAAAAAAAGAAAAATTTGATATCATACTAGTAATTTCCTATATGAATATTGTAAAAAAAAATACGCCGGAGTTACCTAACAATTGATAAGAAAATTTTAAAAACGCTCTAGACTTGACCATCGACCACTGTCGACTGGACATTAACGATGGTGATGATAATACAAATAATTAATATTTATTGATAACATTTATTTTATTTGTAAAAAAATATTTTAGGAAAGGGATCGGTAAATTACCTAGAGTAAAAAGAAAGATTCCTAACTAGGCGTATAATAAAAATTAAGTTCGTAATACAGTTTCATATATACTCCACAAAAGAAGGATTAGGCAGACAAGCATGATAGAAAATATAGTGTTTTTCCAACTAAAGGGAGCTTAGATGGAGAATAAGAGTATAGTGATCCGACCCAATGGACAGGGCATTGTGTATCCATGTTTCGGGAAACAAGGAGTACCAAGAAGTTGTGCACGATCCCTTATTTAATTTTTTGAAGTATGAGGCCAGCATCACTTTTATTATATCTCCAAGTGAAAGAACAACCTTTAAAGGGGATTTTGGTGAGATAGGATGGACTATATTAGAATTAAAAGCCTTCGTCTGAACTAAGTCCTCAGGATTACCTTCTAACTTCTCAGAGGGATAACAGATATCATTGAAATATTCTATAAAAACATTAGCAGAATTAGGAGAGGCCAAAATATTTTAAATATAATTTTATAACTTAATCTTCTTATCCTTATCAGGGTGATCATTGATAAATTCTAAGATCCGAGAATTAATAGAATCGTGGCATTAGGAGATGTGTATATAATATGGGAGAAAGAGAATGCCTTAACATCAAGATTGTCAACCACCAAAGTGCCAACGCTCTAGAGGCGCCACATGCTCCAAACGACAAACGAGTTTCAGCTTCAACTTCTTAGCCAACACTAGCATCATATTTTCTTAATCATCTTGGTTATGGATTGACCAAGAAGCAGGGATTTTCCCTAGACATAATTGTCCTTAGGTTTTTTTACTATCAAGGAGACACCATACCTTGATAGTGCCAAGCTACTTTGATAATAGTTGGTGGGGCTTGCATAAAACAACCACCCACATCAGCAAGACCAAACACTTGGATGGAGAAGTGTTGAAAGGGATAATAACTAGAGGAACCTTTACCATTATCCTACCAATTTCATCAAACATCGGAGCCTCTGAATGAACCATCTTACTCTTCTTATTGGCTTTATTACCCCTCTCTTCTAGGGGACGCTATACTTTAATAGGAATAGCGATATGTGGGGTTCACTGTTAGGGGAGGATGGAAAGGATAAAACAAAGGGTTTAGGTGAATATGAGGTACTTGCTGAAACAGATTGGTGGGTAGTAGTCTAGGGAGATCTATAACTTGGGTGTCAAAAGAGATGTTTATGACTGGCAAGGTTGGAACTGGGGGTAGAGAAAGTGGGTGTTGTGGGGAATAAAGATGGTGATTTGGGGAAAGATGGTATAGGGGTAGGGGTCATCATCTATATTCAAGGATGCAGCCTTAGCATTTGGGATGACCCACTGAAGCCTAGTCTTCCCTCAAATTTGAATTATATTTTGTCCAAGTACAAATGGACCATATATTGCCTTGGCTAAAAAGGCTTAGATTCTCGTTACTCTTCTTGATGGGCCATGCATGTTAGTCAAATTATGTAGGAACTTTAACAGATAACATTTACTTAAAACCAGACTTCTTCATACCAGTTGAGCCTTGCCCCAACTCTTCACTAATAAGCCTCTTATCAAAGTTACCAAATTTTCCAGAGTCTAGATGTGTTTACCCATTGGTAGTGGTAAAGATGTAATAAATAAACTGTTACCTAAGAAATTAAATAGTAAAGGTTTTTAGACAAACCTTCTTACGCAGCGGATTGATTTTTGAATTCCTATTTTCTGAATTCTTGCTTTCTGATCGTGAACTTAATTACTAGAATTAAGCCCTTTGTTTTCACCACCTAAGTGTCTGAGAATTTCTTGGTAAGTGTATAAGAAAAGATTGATTTAACGGGAGAAGAATTTTTTTTTTGCTGTTGTGTTTGTTGTGTCTGGAGAGGAGAAGCAGACTCCTATTTATAGAGGGAAGGAGCGTTGGTTTATTAACTGATAATAAAACATCACTCCACTATCTCCATTATTTCCATGTCTCTTAGTGGGGAAGTTACCATTGTAACTTCTTGACTAACTTCCCACAATACGTTCATGTCACCCCATCATGGGTGACATGGAATAAAATAACTTTTAATTTAATTTATTTCTTTCATTCTCCCACTCGCACATGATGGGGTTACCATCGTACTATTAGGTACGTGCATCACAATGTCCCATACATCAAAATTTCTCAAAATTCTCTTATATACACACTACTACAATAATTCATCATACTTGACAAATAGGTCGTGCGACCGACAAGCATACGAGCATATGTTACTATTAACCTGTTAGGGTACATAGTTGCTCAAATGAAATCTCATTCCTTACGTATCTTGTAGTACCCCAGACTAACAATATGTTGTATCATATTACAGTAACTCTGACCCCTTCAAATTTATATCACAACTTCTATGTGAAAAAGAGTTCACTGTCATTTAGTTTATGTGTCTCACTATCATGTTATAGTCCGTATTGACTTACATGATCGGTTAACCTGCAAGCACACATTTGATACACAATTCTAGTCTTCCCTTTACACTTATATCCTTTTATATTGATTAGGTTGCTTTCCCAAACATACCCCATTAGACCGAATCACTCATGATCATTGGTAATGTGTTCAAAGTAGCATACACCTAATCAAAATATCAAGATATAGTCAAAAGTAATAAGGGCACAAATCAAAGGTATCACACAGTGAAGAAACAGAGATCAATTCTTCACTTCCTTTTGGTCGAAAGCACACGTGGTATGACACACGTGTTATGGTATTATTCATATATCTCAAACTCTATGTCACAATTTTACAAATACCATACAGATATATAATTAGACAAGCCTCGTCGCCTAAGATGAATTCTTCGATCGATCAACCCTTCTATGAAATCAATCAAGCAACTCATATCTGGCTATTATAGACTAAGTAGATAGTGGGATTCTACTTCGATCATAATATAAGCTTAACATGGTTTATCCATGTTTATGATCTCATCTTAACACTTAGTTAAGGCGACTATCTTAACTCAAGTTATCTTAAGGGTTCTTCACTACTATGAGTTAGTCTCATCTTTGCGCACTTCTTATGCCAAAGGCGATTGCCCGTGTGACAGGGTCAATCTCAGTCTATAGGACATACATACTTACAAAATCACACGCAATATATATAATACATATCAAACATGATATCATTAAAATAAACAGTTAAATAAACATACTAATGGAAATATATACATGAATGCACATAAACTAGCAATAATTCATACATTATATCTTGCTTAATCCTATAGATCTAACATGATCCATGAATACATCTCTTGGGATAGCTTTTGTGAATGGATCAGCAAGCATATTGCGTGTGGGTATATATTGCAAAGTAACATCCTTTTGTGCAATTATATCTCTAACGAAGTTATACTTTATATCAATGTGTTTGGTCTTGCTGTGATATTTTGGATCTTTCACATAAGCCATTGCAGCTTGACTATCACAGTATATTGTTATTGGACTCCCACTATCACCAGAGAATCCTAAATGTTCAAAGAACCTTTTTAACCAAACAGCCTCCTGAACCGCAGCTGAGCAAGCTACAAACTCAGCTTCCATCGTTGACAAAGCTACACAGGTTTGTTTCTTGCTACTCCATGAGATTGCGCAATTATTTAGCTAGAATACATAACCTGAAGTGGATTTACGCCCATCTATATCACTAGCCCAATCAGCGTCTGTATATCCCTCTAGGCGTAATCTATCTCCTCGAAAGCATAAGGCATGATCTTTGGTGCCTTTTAGGTATCTCAATATCCTTTTCACAGCTTTCCAATGCTCTTGTCCCGGGTTCGATTGAAAACGACTAACTAAACCTACTGCATAACAAATGTCTGGTCTCGTACACATCATAACATACATAAGACTACCAATGGCACTAGAATATGGTATTGTTGACATTTTATGTTTCTCTTCTGTAGTACTAGGACACATGTCGAGAGTTAAGTTCATTCCCTTGGCTACAGGAGTGTCAATGGCATTGCACGTAGTCATACCAAAGCGCTCAAGTACATTCATGATGTAAGGTTCTTGAGATAAAGATAATAGTCTTCTAGACCTATCTCTATGAATCTTAACACCAAGAATATAATTTGCTTCTCCCATATCTTTCATATTGAATTGAGAAGCTAGCCACTCCTTGTTAGCTTGAATAAACTCTTTATCATTCCCGGCTAATAGGATGTCATCCACATATAGAGATAAAATCATGAAATTCTTCTTGGACCGTTTAATATAAACACAGTGGTCTTCACTTATCATCTCAAATCCATTTGACGAGATGACTTCATGAAATCTCAAATTCCACTGTCTCGAGGCTTGCTTAAGACCATAGATTGATTTCAACAATCTACATACTTTATTCTATTGATCTTTTGCAATGAAACCCGAGGGTTGTTCCATGAAAATTACCTCATCTAAATCTCCATTTAGAGCTGCAGTTTTAACATCCATTTGGTGCAACTCCAGATCGAGATGCGCCACTATAACTAAAATAAGACGTATTGAGGTAAATCTAACAACAGGAGAAAAAGTTTCCTCAAAATCTATTCCTTCCCGTTGAGTATAGCCTTTCGCTACCAAGCGAGCTTTATACCTGTCAATGGAATTGTCAGGTTTCCTCTTTATTTTGAGAACCCATTTATTCCCAATTACCTTACGTCCTTTCGGGAGATCAACCAGTTCCCATACCTGGTTTTTCTTCATCGACTCCATTTCTTCTTCCATTACTTTCCTCCATTCATTCTTAGCGGGACATGAGAGTGCTTCATTAACTGTTCGAGATTCATCTTCGTCTTGTGGAGTTATCATAAAGACTTCTCCTTCGATTTCAAATCGGCGACGAGGAACTAAACCTCTAGCACTTCTCTTAAGTTGAGAATCTTGAGAAATAGGATTACTAGATGATGCAATGGTTTCTTCCGTCTCAAGATTTAGAGGAGTGTCCGTCTCTATTTCTTGAGTATGTGTTACCTCATCAGGCGTCACATTTGTTTGCATATCATCTTCCTGAATCTCATTTAATTCACATAAAATGGAATTTCTGTCAACCTCACCTCTGCTAGGAAAATCATTGTCTAAGAATGTAACATCTCGTGACTCAATTTCAGTAAGACCCCCATCATTATGTTCACCAATAAACACATATCCTTTAGAGTGATTTGGGTATCTAATAAAGATACACTTCTTACCTCTTGGACCTAACTTCCCATACTTATGAGATAGATCATGAACATAGCCTGCCGACCCCCAAGGTCGCAAGTATGACAGATTAGGTTTCCTACCTGTCCATAGTTCATAAGGAGTTGATGGAATAGTCTTTGTGGGTACTCGGTTAAGTATATAACAAACGGTTAACAAGGCATCTCCCCAATAAGATATTGGAAGATTTGCTTGTGCCATCATAGACCTAACCATTTCTAGGAGTGTTCTATTCCTCCTTTCAGCCACACCATTCTGTTGTGGTGTTCTAGGAATTGTAAGTTGCCTTACTATCCCTTTTTCATCACACAGTTCTTTAAACTGATCAGATAGATATTCACGTCCTCGATCGGTTCTTAGGTTTTTCACCTTCCTCTCTAACTGATTTTCCACTTCATTGATAAATGTCATAAAACATTTCAATGCTTCAGATTTGTGAGAAATCAGGTAGACATAACCAAACCTAGTGAAATCATCTATGAAAGTGATGAAATAACGTTCCCCACGTCTAGTTTGAACACTCATCGGGCCACAAATGTCTGAATGAATTACTTGTAATGGGTACTCGACTCGTTTAGCCTTTCCAAATGGTTTCCGTTTTGCTTTACCTGCTAGACAATTTTCACAAGTTGGCAAGTTAACTTTAGTCAACGAACCCAAAATGTTCGCCTTAGCCAACAAATTCATACGGTCTTGACCAATATGACCTAATCTAGCATGCCATACATTTTCTTCTACATTAGAATTACTAGAAGAAGAAGTATTAGTGGAAAAGCAACTACTTAAACAATAACTATTAAACGAGTTATCATCATCTAGTACAATTAAACCATGCGAAATAAAACCAAAACCATAATACCTAGCATCATAATATATATCTACTTGTTTGTTATGAAAATGCAAATTAAACCCTAATCCTAGAAGAACAGTGACCGAGACTAAGTTCCGTCGAATATCAGGTGCGTAAAGTACATCATGCAGGTACAAGGTTTGACCACCTCGCAAGTGCCAACTCCTTTGACTTCAACCTTATTGTTGTCTCCTACATATATCCACCTTGATCCCTCTGGAATCCGACGGTACTCTACATATGCCTCTCGGTCTTTGGCTACATGGTCTGTCGCTCTTGAGTCCACAGTTCACAAAGGATTAGAATCAGCAAGCAATACAGTACTAGTAACATAAGTAAAATTACAAGAAGTAAATGACATTGCTACCTTTCTGGGCTCGCTGCACTCGCAAGCGAAGTGACCCATTTTCTCACAGTTAAAGCATTTCATCTTACTCTTGTCTTTCTTCTTACGGAAACGTTTTCCATTATTGTTACCACCCTTCTTATTCTTCTTGGAAACATGCTCATTTCCGTTCTTCTTCCCATTGTTCTTGCGCTTATTGCCAGAAACTTTGTGGGAACTTGACTCAGCAACATAAGCCTGACCCTGAGGCTTAATTGCATCTAGACGTTCATCTTCCAATGTCACATGACGAGCAGCATCATCAAAGGTTTTGATGTTGTCATTGTGAGTCAAGTTTATCTTCAAATGCTCCTAGTTATTTGGAAGAGATCGGATCACAGCTTGAACCTGTTGTTCATCAGTAAGGTTATGACCTGCATTCTTAAGTTCCCTAATCATGTTAGACATCTCTCGGAGATATTGTTGCATGGTTTGATTAGGCTACTTCTTGCAAGTGTCAAACTTAATGGTCAATTGACGCAACTTAGTCTTAGTCGTACCCCCATACTTCTCCTTAAGAGCATTCCACATTTCGTGAGCAGTGAGGTATCGTTGACATTCATAGACAAGATCGTTATTCATGGAGCCTATCAAGATGCCTCTTGCAGTGGAATCTTTCTTTTTCCACTTCTCATAAGCCTCCATGTCCCTTCTGTTTTGAGCTGAGTGCCTTCCTCAGGCTGAGCCATGACATTGTTAACAGCCTCAAGAACATCTTGCTCTTCTAGAACATAGTGTATATTGAGCTTCCAAAGGTTATAGTTCTCACCATTCATCTTTTCTCCTTTGTTGAGATCAGCAATGATGGTTTTCGATGCCATTTTCTCTATAAAGTAAGAGATTTCCATTAATATCATACATTTATTTAACAACTCTATGCTATTAATGCAAACGGAATGAATAAGAAAGATAACAAAATAAGTGATAAAGAAAGTTCACTATGTTCCCAATCATGAACCACTATATTTTGTTTGTCTTAACCATTCAATCAATTTCATTAACTGCAAAATTAAGTTCTTCAAGAACTCCCACTTACTCTAACATGAATAGAGCAAAAATGTATGAAAACTAAACAACTAATAACATAAAAACAAATAATTTAGTTGAATTCATACATAAATAAAAAAAACATGTTTGGTAAACAAATAACCAAATAAAATCAAAGACTAACATTTGAAACGAACTACCAAAATAAACTACCTAGCAAAGAAACTCTAACTTATACATGACAATCACTCGTATCTCGTTTTCAAAGGAATCGATTTTTCAAAACCCTCTTTTACATAGAGACTTATCGGATCATACTTAGTAGGCGAATTCATCTCACAAGGACATTTGAAAAAACTTGTATGCCTTTTAAAATGATTCCACATATGAGATTCAGTGAAGGCATATACGACCCAACCATATGTTTTTGATCTCTTATCTACATAATTTTCGGGATTCACATTCCTCCATAGATCAAGGAGATCTTTTCTCAAGTCTTTTGGCAAAGTCCTAAGAAGGGCAACAACCTTGTCATTCTCATTCATGTGATAGGCATATTTTATGACACCTTGTATCATATCATTTACAATCTTCACGTGTTGTATTAAATAATGTGATGATTTCATCTTATAATTTCGAAGTGTCATTATTTTGTTTTTCAAATCTTCCCTTTGTCCATCTGACTCGGGTTCTTCGGCGGTGTAAACCAATTTTGGTTTATTAGTATTCTTTATGTTCTTGTAATCAGTCATGTAGTTCATCAACAGGTCGCGTCTGAATGCACGTAATCCCCGGGATCGTGTAATCACCATTTTCCTCTATAGAAAAATTAAGAACAAAAATAATTCACCACCTTTTTGAATTAAAATAATACATTTCTGAAATTAGTGATAAATGAAACATATATTCTTTTAAATAACAACTAATTGTATAGAAGAAGTGGTTAAGTGACTAGTCATTGATAAGGTTGGTCAAGTTTCGAATCCCCTTACATGCAAAAGTGATTTTACTACTATTCAATTTGGTCCGAAAATTTAATCCTAAACTAAAACGGGCCCGGACTAAATATAATTCAAAAAACATTTGGTCATAAGGATTAGGCCCAAAAATAAATTGTGTTCAGAAATTAATCTATAAAATAAAATCCGGCCCAAAAAAAATATCAACTGATTAGATTAATTTGCGGCCCAAAAGAAAAAATTAAATCTCGGCCCAAAGAAAAAAATTAATTAAGGTCCAATAGAAAAAAAAAACTCCATAAGACCATAAATTATAGAGTAATGATATTTGTCACCCCTATTCTCTTCACCCTTTTGTCACCTCCTACATAGCAGATTACATGGCATGACATGTAAGGAATAAAATAATTAAGAAATATGATTAAGGAAATGTTTAACTTAAGAAATAAATCAATTAATTAAGATAAGTAAATAAATTACTTACATGTCATGCCATGTAATCTGCCATGTATGAGGTGATAAAAGGGTGAAGGGAATAGGGGTGACAAATATCATTACTCTAAATTATATTCAGGTCCAAAAAAAATGATTTAACCTACCACATCATATACGCAGCAGATAAAAAAAAACTTTTCTTTTCTTTTCTAAATACATGCGACGCGACAGAGAGAAAAAAAAACTTTCAACAATTTTTTTTTATTATTATTAACATGAATAGCATGAAACACAGAAGAAGAAGCAAATAATTATTCAGGTAACAAACGCTCTGATACCAATTGTTACCTAAGAAATTAAATAGTAAAGGTTTTTAGACAAATCTTCTTACGCAGCGGATTGATTTCTGAATTCCTATTTTCTGAATTCTTGCTTTCTGATCGTGAACTTAATTACTAGAATTAAGCCATTTGTTTTCACCACCTAAGTGTCTGAGAATTTCTTGGTAAGTGTATAAGAAAAGATTGATTTAACGGGAGAAGAATTTTTTTTTTTGCTGTTGTGTTTGTTGTGTCTGGAGAGGAGAAGCAGACTCCTATTTATAGAGGGATAGGAGCGTTGGTTTATTAACTGATAATAAACCATCACTCCACTATCTCCATTATTTCCATGTCTCTTAGTGGGGAAGTTACCATTGTAACTTCCTGACTAACTTCCCTCAATACGTTCATGTCACCCCATCATGGGTGACATGATATAAAATAACTTTTAATTTATTTTATTTCTTTCATAAACAATAATAAATATAGATAAATTACACACCTAAGACGACTACGATAAACTTTCTGCAAGTGAATATATCGTTTTCATGTAATAAGTAAGTAAAACATATATCAATCTCAGGGGCTACGAAAGTAAGTTTGTAAACAGTATTCTTAATAAGTGTATTAGCAAGAGTTGATAAAATAATACGCAAAACACTACAATATTTATTGGGTTTTTAAGACTCTAAAACAATTCACGAAAATTTAATTAAGACTTAAATTAAAGACAGGGAAAAAAACACGAAGAGGAAACTATGAGAGTTTAGCTCGAGAACTAGCAAATAATCCTCACTAGCCTTGTTCTACGTTTATTAATTAAGAGATAATTATGTGATATATATGCAATAGTCTGGATTCGAAATTCCTAATAACTCTCGTCAGAATAGCTTAGGGTGCAACCTTAACAATACCAGGGAACTTGGCTAAGGTGACCCTACGCAGTGATCGGTGGTTATATCTAACCATGTTGATTATCTAGTTAGGCAAGCCCGTCAGGATCACTACCACACACTAGACGATTATGTGTTGTATTCTATAATTGAATCCCATGCCAGGGTGACAATCCAACTACTAATGGGGAAGACCTATACTTTTGCATAGCAAGGACTACAAACATATATCAAACACAAAATATAGAGCTATCACAAACAATTCGTTTAAATATTATTCCCAGATTCAATAAAAGCATAAAACAAGTCTAGGGTTCATACCCTTATGCTATTCTCAAGCTGAATATAATTATTGCATACTAAGTAAATAAAAACTATCAATTAATAATATCATATTCATGTTCATAACACGAAACAAAATAAAAATACTATACAAATTGTTGAAAAATGGTAAAGGGAGGGTGGAATGGCATGAACGACGGGAAAACGTTTTTGAGTTGGACTAAGACTCTAAGACGTAGTCCAAAACCATAATTCGTCTCATCTTCTATATATATCATCTTTTTACTTGAGAGGGTCATCCTTTCTCAGTCCCTAATCATAATAACACCTAGAATTTCATAACTCCAAATCACGAGTCGTTAGTGACCGCGTGTTCCTAATTAAAAAACCTAGCTAGATATGAAAGTGATCCTCTAAATTCTCTTTCGATTTTAAGCGACACCGAAAATACTCCATTTTCCAAATTTGGGGCCACAAGCTTTTACTTTCTAAATGTGGTCAAATCTTCCTTTTCTCCATAACTAAGGGGTTTGCTCGATTTATTCACTTCTTATCATCATCTGAAGGTGTTCTAACATCCAAGCATCTAAGGGATACACAAATAACACACAAATTACACGCAAAAACTCTAAAAATAGCAAAACACCTAAACTAGACAAGAAATTGCAAAAGATAAATATATATATATATATATATATATATATATATATATATATATATATATATATGGGAAAATTCCTTAACTAAGCACTAAATACTCCTAGAATGATGTTTCATGGCGAGTTTATTCTATCATATAAATGGAGACATCACCCATGTACCTCAAAACTATTATTGGTATCCACACTTCCGGCCTTTGTCTTGTCTTAACATGATGAAGGATAAAATAGAGGGGGTAAGGGGACGACTATTGCATCGAGAATAGGACAATCACCAACAATCTTGACTTGGTACCTCGCACATCCTAATTGTATCACGCCTTCCATGCCTATCCAAAGTGCTAGATGTTCTTATGTCACGTGCCTTTCGGCTAGAAAAATCTCCTACGAAATGGTATCATATGTTATCACAACCTTGGAGGACATGGATAGGATCATCCAAGTCATCACCCAAATGGACCGGATCTATAAAGAGCTAGTCACCAAATATGAAGTTGATCACTCTATGACTTCTTTGAGCTTCCTCTTTGAACATGGGGCATTCACCATCAACATGAGATATAATACCACAGAATTGTAGCAAGACTTGCTCAGCTTCTCATACCTTACTCTAACTTCAGGGTGTAAAAGTCTTTGCCTCATAACATAGAAATCACAGGAATCTTATATCCTAGTAGACTCAAATGCATAGGGTCTTAGTAGTCTCATTCTTCTCCTTTATATCATATGCTAGTAGAATACAGTCTAGGTTCTTTGATATCATAGGTGATTTAAGAAGTAAACAAGGCTAGAGGGAGACCTTTTAAAATGAACCCAAAAAGTAGCAGCAGATAAGTCTACTTCTTCCAAGACCATATCAAGATGCCAAGCATGGCCATCAGGAGCATAGAACCATTAATGGACCATGATATAACATGTCATAAATTCATAAAGTCCTATCGAGAATCAAAAGTAAAGAAGAAACATCTAAACCAGCATCTATCACATGTGTTCTAGCTCTTAGTCCCTAAAACTTGTTTGCAGTAAAATAGATTAATCTCAGTTTTTAAGAGGATCTTATAGGTCAAGCACTAGATTTATAATGCGGGAATTATATATAGTCAAACACTAAATAAATCAGTACTATATACTATCATTAACATGAACACAGATAATAGTTATTGCCACGAATCAGCAATTCAACGACCCAAAAAAAACTCTTCATCTTTTGTACATAACTTTAAGGTTAAAAAATTAGAAAAATAACGAATCACACATAAAATGTGTAAAAGCTATAAGAACTTGGAGTCATATATCAAAAGACAAGGTCAAAGAACACTATTAGGACTATAAGTAAATATTAACTTCAAACTCTCTACTCTGTCTTGACATGAAACAAACCATTCATCAAGTTAACTTCCAAAAATACCCATATACACGAAAACTTGAATAGGATTTTTTTTTAACACTGTAATTAATGACCATCACAATCTCTTGTTCGAAGGTACAAGATTCAAAAAACTCCCTTCCGATGACTCACTACTACTTGCTTCCGATAACTCTTCCTCCTCTGTTTCAACATGTAAATACAATCGTTTACGTATTATCGATAATTCAAAGTTTCATTTATCAAACAATGTAAAATTTAATGAATAAACATACCGAAAAGTGCTTTAATTGTAGGTCTCTTTGGCTTGGTACTTTTCTTCTTCAATTCAGCTGTTATAAAACAAATAAGTACAATATTCAGGAACAGGATAAAATAATATAGAGTGAAAAAAAGAATTTACATACCCATTCCAGGGACTTGATAGTCATTAACGATTTCAAAGTTCTTGTAAGTGTACCCAACAAAGTGGATATCTTTCGATGATAGCATCTAAAACACGGACCATTTAAGTTTATTGCATTATAGGTCCCTATATTAAACTACCATGCTTACCTTTCTCCATGGACCATTCTTTGATGAAGTCTGGTGAGTTTGAGTTTCAGATTGCTGAACGTAAAAATTATAATTAGTGACACTAAAAGACTAAAATTAAAAGAAAATTAGCAAACCTCTTCAAAATTTTCAAAGTTTTGAGTGTCCAATTCATCTTTAACTTGAGGAATAAAAGCAGCTTCAATCATATATATTCTATCCCAATCAACTCCTACAAGCCATGGATGATCCTGATAAAATAGACAAGTATTTTAGCGTTTAATAATTATTTCACGAAATAATTAAAAAAAAATATATAATAAAAGTTAAAACACACCTTTATTTCATGCGCACCGTTTGTACCAAGCCTATAGTTAACATTACAAAGTAATTTGCTGATAAGATCTTTTGCTTCAGGAGATAGCTTTGCTTCTTCAGGAAATTTTAAATATGTTCTCCAATTTACTATCTGAATTTAATTTATATATTTATTTATTTTTGGTCCGAAATGTAAATAATTTACTAAATTTACCTTTCTACATGTTGACATTGGATCATCAGAGTAAAAAGGTGGGTATCCCACAAGCATTTCATACATTATAGCACCAAGTGACCACCTAATACATTTCAATAATTAGTAAATAAATGCAGAGAGTAAAATCTATGAGACCAAGGGTAAAAAAGACAATACTAACCAATCGCACTCCAATCCGTAGCCTTTTTTTAGCAAGACTTCAGGGGCAATATAGTCAGGAGTACCAACAGTCGAATAAGCCTGAGAGGGACCCACTTTTGAAAAGGTACACAAAACATGCAAATAATTAAAATTAAAGGGATCTTACAAGCATTCTTCTATTTTTCTGCCAATGCTGTAACTGTTCTTGTTGTGTTCTTTTAGGAGCTGAAGAACGTGAAGCTCCATTAATGGCTGCTCCAGAGAAATCCTCTTCAATAGTAGTGTAATCTAAAGGCTTACATAATCCAAAATCCGATAATCTTAAATGTCCATATCTATCAAGCAGCAAATTATCAGGCTTTATGTCTCTGTATTGATTCAAATCAGACATTATAAGTCAAAAATACGTTTATAAACCATACAAAATAAATTAGAAATACCTATGGATATAATTGTGTTTATGAATAGATTCAATAGCTAAAATTGTTTGTGCTATATAAAATCTAGCTTCAACCTCTGTTAAAGTCTCTTTTCTCATAAGTAAAGTCATCATATCTCCACCAGGTAAATATTCCATTATTAGATATAAATATTCTTCATCTTGAAATGAACAGTATAGTTTCACTATACAATTACTATCTACTGAAGCAAGTAAGTTTCTTTCAGCTTTTACATGCTCAACCTTATAAAAATCAACAAACACTAAATTAGTACACACACATACACACATACATACACACACAGATACACAAACACACACACACACCTGTCCTCTACGAAGCATTTCTGATTTCTTAAGCTTCTTCATCGCATAAACTTGCCCAGTTGTCTTTTCTCTACAAACTCTAACCTAAACAATAACAAAAAATCGTCAAAACTCCGAATTACGATACTACCCCTTTGAATAATTGTATTAAATTTTACCTCTCCAAATGCACCCTTCCCTATCATAGTTAACAATTCAAAATCCTCAACACCCATTTTATGTCTTTGAAGGCGCATATATTCAGTTTCTTTCTTCTCTAAAAATTTCAAAAGATTATATTGATCTTCTTCTGACACTTCAGCATCAGCTAACTTCTTTTCCAGCATAATCCGTCTGTTTGTACAATACAGAACAAAGTTTTATTACATTGCAGAAAATACTACTTAGTATCATCGTACCTTTGTTTTCTCTCCTCTAAGTTTTTCCTTTGCTCCTTGTAATGATTCTCTATATACTGTTTAGCTGCAGCTACTTTTTGCTTAGTAATGGCGGAAGCTTCTTCAGGTGAAATTGGTTTATCTTCTCTTACATTATTCGCCATTTCTGACTTTATCTTATCACGTGGTGTAAACTTCTGAAACCAGCTCCTTGTAGATGCCATTAAATTCGCTTAATATAATTGACAGAAATTATCCAGGTCCCACGAACAGTCTCTCATTCTAAACTTATCAAACGACAATTATATACCTATAAGTAACATAAAAATAAAGTAATCAACAAAAAAATCCAATAAACAATCAGAAGATGGTATTTTCATAATCAAAACTCGATAATTTTACAATTGAACAAAATAACTAATGAAAGAGTGACAGAAATTAACCATTTCATAGATTGAAGAGCTCAAAATTTAAGAGAGGTTTAAGGAGCTTTGCAATTGGGCAAATAAACATGAAATGAGAAGATCTTTAAAGAGTCATGAAGAGTCAACGGATCAAAATCAGATTTTTTCAGCGCTTCATTATAGAATATACGAAAAGGTTAAGAAAAACAATAGGGAAGAGAGATCAAATTACCGATGAATCCCTTTGCGTGTGGTAGATGAAGAGTAATGTGTACGTCTTTCAGTTGAAGAGATATAATTTAGAGTAATTTGTAATGTAACGTAATAAATGAAATAGATAGAGATATGGATGGGTAAGTAAAGGATAGTAGTAATAGTTAATAACTCTCCGGGAGATATGTAGGTATGGAAGAAGGAAGGAGGAAGAAGGAAGAAGGAAGCTGCTACGAATACGATGACACTCTCTAGTTATTATCTTGGGTCTCGTCAGATGTTGTCTGCTTTAAATCTTTGATTTTAATGATTGGCATTTCGATTTGGAATAGTATTTGACTTCACGTTCTACTTATTCTTCTTGTGTTGTGTCTATAGAGTACAACTAGTACTTCATTAACAAATTAATAATAATTCTCATTTGAAATAGACAAGAAGAAGAAAAAAACACCTATTGGCCCCATAAAAGATACTTGCGAGAAAAATTGACCCACAAGTTTTTTACTTTTTATTTAGGGAATTGGATTTTATTAAAAAAAGAAACTTGTTACATGGTTTCTATCTTGGGATCACAATAAAAAAAAAACAAATAAATAAGGAAAAGATTGGTTTAATTGTCTAAAACATGTCTCTCCCTTCTCTTAACATTCTTTATTTAAGGTTTATAGAGTTTAACTAGGGTTTGATATATGTTGACCGTTGACTTTAGAGACCTTCTCGGTCATTCGTCGTGATTCTCACTGGTCGTCGTAGTCGAAAAACGCTGGATTTACTTTTCTTGTTGCTTACTATTTTTAGTATTGTTAGATTTCCTTTTAAGTTTTTGTTTTAATATCTGATTTGATGTATAGCGCATTTATTGTGTAAAGCTGAAAAGAGGATCCATTTTATTGGTGGTTGTCGGTCATTAATAAGTTTGTTTTGCACGCGTGTTTGTTATTGGAAGCTTGGATTTGGTTTCTGATTTCACGAAATTTATTGCAATTACGAGCTAATCATTGCGATTTCATCAAAGTTCAAACCAAATCTTCATATAATTTTAGAAAATTTTGCTCGTCGAAGCAAATCTAATCAAGCTGGCTCTTCTTCATTTTTCGACGGATTTACTTTGTTCTTTTGCATTGGATAATTGGTGTTGTTGAGTTCATAATGGGGTCGTGAAAGAAGAATTCAATAAAGTTAGTGAATGAAAATGTTCTTGAGACAAATATGGCTAATTACATCCCGGTTTCTCCTATTGTCAAAGTTAGTAACAATTTTTCTATGTGGGAATGAGCTGAAGACTGGATCAGAGAGGAGAAATAAAAGTGTGAATCTGAGTAAAAAATTGATAAGATTAGTGGAAATATGAAATTTATGGGTAATAGTAAGGTGTTTGATGAAAATACTAGGAAGGAATGTGGTACTGAGAATGTAGTTTTGATTGAACAAGATTTAACAAGCTCTAAAAAGCATACTACTAAGGACCCTACTATTGAATGTACAATAGTAGAGACTTTGAACACCTAGAGTATAATTTCAAAGAGAGTGAGGCTTTAAAAAATATCAAGAGGTTTGAAGATAGTATATATTTGTAAGGAAACAACTGCATTTTTGGGACATGAAAATCTCCTCTACCTGGTGCAAGTACTTCTTAGAGAGATGTTAGTGTCTTGAATAAGGTCAATATGGATGGATTATTTCAGAATAATAGTGATGATGCTAAAAAGGAGAGGATAATGTGGGGATTTGGTCAGAATTGTTTGATAAATGTATAAAAGAGGATCTCAACCTTAAGTATTGTCCTTCTATGGTTGTTGATGGAAAGCGTGCGATCAAAGCTCCTAGAAAAACTGTAGATGAAGGTGTTATGATGTGGAAAAACTGTTTGGTTGGGCTATTCTTAGGTGAAGCACCTGATTACCACATGGTGAGAAGTATGGTGAACATTCAGTTGAAGGATAGAGGTATAGTTGAGATAAAGTCTACTAATATAGATGTAAATATTTTTCAATTTCAAAATGAACAAGAATGTGAAAAAGTGCTTGAACAAGTACGACATATAGGTGGAAGAATTATGTTATTGAGAAAATAGGAAGAAAATGTAAAAATTGAGAAGTTGAATATGACTAAAGTTCCTTTGTGGGCTAAACTGACGAAGGCGCCACTTCAATTGTGGACAAATGTAGGCTTGAGTTATGTGTGTAGTGTAGTGGGTAAACCAATTCAACCTGATCCAACTAATAAGTTAAGAAATTGGCTTAGCTATACTAGAGCTTGTATTGAAGTAGATATGACAAAGGAGTTTGTTAAGAAAGTTCATATTGACCTTGAAGAAGATGGTATGTATGAGGTGGAAGTTTATTATGAGTGGTTACCTAAAAGATGTTCTATATACAAGATTGTAGTACATAGTGTGAATAATTGTGCTAAAGTTAATCAGATAAAGGAGAAACCCAAAATAAATGCTATTAATGATCAAAGAAAGAAGAAAGAAGAGTGGAGAATTGTGCAAAAACAAAAGAAGTCTACTGAAGACACTAGTCCTAATAGGGCTACTCCTAGTAGAGTTAATAATATGGGCAAAGAAATTAGAGATGAGAATGACATTGAGGAATGTATTGTTAGTAACTATTTTAATGCTTTGAACTTAGCAAATGATAATCTTGAGGAGACTTTGACTATGTTTATGGGAAGTACTCATAAAGAAAAGATAAGTGATCCACCTAATAAATTATTATTTCCTCATGTAATATGAGAGGACTTAATCAAATTTTGAAACAAAAAGAAGTTGTACAAGTTATTAAAAAAAATGTTGATGTTATTGGACTTCCGGAAACTAAGATGAATAAAATTGAATTATGACAAGTTTTATAGTAAATTCTTAAGTAATCGGGGCTCTTTGACCAATCATGATAAATATGAAAGAGGTAGAGTGTGTATGAGATGAAATACTAGAACTACTGATGTTAAACGTATTGATATGAGTGATCAGCTATTATGATGGAAGTCTTGAATATTAGAAATAGCAGGAATTGTCCATGTATTATGGTTTATGCTGGAAATGATGAAGATAAAAGAAGAATTTTATGAAATATGCTTACTAATTTGAGCAATTTCATAGGGAATCAGCTGTGTATTTCGTGTAAGGACTTTAATGAGATTTAGAGAACTAAAGATAGAAGTGGTTGTACTTACTTGCGCAAGAGTTCTGTGGAGTTCAAAGATTGCATAAGTGATAATGGAATGTATGAACATAAAGATGTTTTCATATATGGACAAATAAGAGGATTGGTGGATTTGTTTCTAGCAAAATTGATAGGTTATTGTTTGATGATGATTGGTTTTCTAAATTCAAGTCTTGTCTTTATATGTAACCTTTGGTATTTTTTATCATGGTGCACTTTTTCTTACTATTCAAGGAGTTATTAAGAGCAAACCTTAAGCTTTTCAGTTCTATAATATTTGGACTACTCATTATCAATTTTTGCTTGAGATTGAGAAAACATGGAGTATTAAGGTGGAGGGTAGCTTAATGTATCTAGTTGTTATGAAACTTAAAGAGGTGAAAAAAGTGTCAAAGATTTTTAATAAGAAGTACTTCAATTATTCTACTGAGGAAATTTTCAAGATTAAGGAGGACCTTAATAATATTCAATTGAACATTATGAATGGGCATAATGAAGATTTGGTTAAGGAAAAGTTATTGAGGGACAAATTAATCACCTTTTTAGAAGTTCGTGAAGTTTATATTAATCAAAAATCTAGGATTACTTGGACTCATGAGAGTAATTGTGGTACTGAGTTATATCACAAAGGTATAAAAGCCAGAGTCATCCATGACAAAGTGTCTTCTATTATTCAAAATGATGTAACAATTATTGTTGAAGAAAGTGAGATTCAAAAAGAATTTATTAAGTATTATAAGAAGCTTATTTGTACTAAATATGAGAATGAGGAATATATCTCAACTAGTTGCCTAATTAAACTAGTAAATAAGAAGATTAATCAAACTATTGCAGAGCATATGGTGGAGGATATTGATGTATCCTCTTTTCTGATATTAATATATTTAGTAGACATCTTTTGGGGAGTTTATTGGGCCTAAGTGATGAATTTTTTCCTAATATTCGACATATTGCACTTTTCTCTCTTATTTTGGACATATTGCTATTTATAGAGCTTTTGTGACTTAATTGTGTGTTAAGTGTGTATATTTTAGGTACATGGTTGACAAAAGATGCCAAGATGATGAGAAGAAGTACAAAAATTTAGTCAAACACCAAGCCAAGGCATAGAAGGAGCTAAAAGTCACTTTGAAAAAACCAGAGCGTTTACCAGCAAAATTTTGACATCCATTGATCCAGTCACCATGATTAATTGGTCAGAGATTATGAAGAAATTACTTTTTATTTGGATAGATCTTGAATTCGGTGATGCATGGAAAGTTACAGAAGTCTATTCGGAGTTGAGATAAAGAAGTTATGCCATTTGCTTCCACCGTGTCTCGAACCTGTCCAGCATTAGGCTAAAAACGGGTTGGCCTATTTTTAACCTAATTAAGCTAGGCCATTTGGCCCCAAACGTTTTTAGCCTAGTATATAAGCACCTTAGAAGCTCCAAAATCATTACCACACATTTCATTACTCATTTTTAATAGCTTAGACACAAGAGGGAGCAGAAGAGAAGGGAAGAAGAGGTTTTCCACAAAAACCCACCATTCTTCCTCATAGGAGCTCCTTCTTCAATCGATCAAAAGATTAAACCTATTCTATTTTATCTTTTAAATACTAGTATTATTTACTACTAGTTTTTATTATTTGAGTATGAACTAAACTTAATTTTACTTGAGAATTACCTATGTATGAACCCTAAAAGATTAATTTGATGTTATGTGGATTTTTGGATTATATTATTTAAATAAATTGAGTTTAATTACGTTGTATATATACAGTTGTGTTTATTTTCTACTCGTATCTTGATCACATATTGGGTAGTTTTGCTGATTGGGCTATCATCCTGGAGGGCGGTTTGATTACGGACATAGTATATAGGCGCTTGGTGTGCGTCAGTGAGCTGACAGGTCTTGACTAGCCAAGTAGTCGTTAATGTTTGAACCAAATTACGTCCAAAGGTCTAGGTACGATAGTTTTCTATCTACGCGAGAGGGATTTGGGAAGATTACTGAATCCCGGCTAATGAGAAATACCCAATTTGCCTTTATATTCATAAACATCGAATTAGTTGACTTTGAGAATTACTAGCAATCTCTTTCATACTCAATCGTTTCGTTAATTTAATTGCATTTCCTCTTTATTTCCTTACTTCACTATTTCACTTTAATTAATTGCATTTTTAGTTTCAATTTCATAAAAAAGCTATTTTACTCTCAAAACAAAATATTTATAACCTTGATACTCTCAAAACAAATTTATTATTTGTCAATGACTCGTACACATGTAGAAAGTCACCCTCCTTTTGTGTTGATTTATATATCACACCTTAGGGGATGACAAGTTTTTGGCCCCGCTCTCGAGGACTATATACTTATATTTTTTTGTTTTTGTTTTAGTATATTAGTTAGTCGTTCCTGGTTTTACACCTGGTTTTGGTTTTTGTCTCTTTCACAGGTGCTTTAGGATAATGAAGCAAGTTCAACGATTTCTTTAAACATGTACGAAGGATATTATTTGAACCCTGATCTATTCATCCTCCTTAGCATCAAACTTTACTAAATAATATCTCATATTTAAGATGAAGCATTTACATCCAAATACATGAAATTATAAGGTATTGGGATGTCTCCCATATCTCGTACGATGTCTTCTTGATGATTGGTCGACTCAAAACTCGATCAATAAAATAGCATATCATATTGATGGCTTCTCTTCCCCCCCCCCCCCCCCCCTCAAAAAAAAATAAGTAGGCAAATTGTGTTCTTTCAACAATGTTTTATCCATTTCTTGAAGTGTTCGGTTTCTCTATTCTACTACCCCATTTTGTTAGGAAGTTCTAGAAGCCAAAAATTTATGTTCAATTCCAAATTCATCACAAAAATACATAAAGAGAGAATTCACATATTTCGTGCAATTAGCATTATGAATGTAAGTAATAAAATATCATTTTTTGTTTTGCACATTACGACAAAGTTTTGCAAATTCAACAAAGAAAAGGATTTTATATACACAAAATATTACCCATGTAAATCTAGTGAAATCATCAACAATAGCTAAAATATATTTTGACCATTCTAAGATAGTGACATCAACCTGGTCAATTATATCCATATGCAAATGTCGAAGAGGTCTAGATGAAACAACTATTTTTGAAGATTTAAAAGATGATTGATGTTGCTTCCCAGCTTGACAAACATCGCATAACCTATATTTATCATAATTATGCTTAAGAAGCCCTATGTCTAGATTTTTGTTAAACAATTTTGATAATAAGTCCATACTAGCATGACCTAGACGACAGTGGCACAACCAATTATCATTAACATTCGAAAAGCATTTAACATATTGGAAAATATGACTTCAAAAATCAATAATTTAGACGTTATAGAAGCGATAACAATAAACAAAATATATAGACCACTTTGTTTGAAACGACAAACTCAGAGGGTTCAAATTTGACATTATACCCTACATCACAAAAATGGCTAATACTAAGCAAATTAAACCTTAAAAAAATAACACATTAGATATAAGGAGAGTGGTATTGTTACTGATACTTCCCTTGCCTAGGATTTTACCTTGAGAGTTGTTGGTAAAGGTCACCGTGTCCCCTTCCTTCCTTATAAATGAGTGAAACTGTGATGAATTTCTAGTCACGTGCCTCGAGCATTCATTATCTAGGATCCATATTTTTTGCGCTTTGATGTTATTTCCCTACATCCAAATAAAATTAAACATTAGGCAGTGTTCTAAAAAGAGTTAGGTGCTAGGAAGGCGGTCGACCACTTCGAGTGCCTAGGGGATCAGGCGGGTGCCTAGGAGAAGCCTAGGCGTTCTCTTGCTAGGCGGTTTTGATTTTTATTTATAAATAATACTAGGTATAGCCCGTGCCTTAAGGCACTTCAAAACATAAAAACTGAGACAAATTAAGGTTAACGTTAAGTTTAGGTTTAAGGTTAAGTTTAAGGTTAAGGTTAAGGTTAAGGTTAAGGTTAAGATTAAAGTTAAGGTTAAGGTTTAGTTTAATGTTAGGGTTAAGGATAAGGTTAAGGATATGGTTAAGGTTAATAGTTAAGGAGTTGAGGTTAAGTTAAGGGGTAAGGTTAGAATTAAGGTCAATGTTAATGTTAAGGTTAAAGTTAAGGTAAAGGTTATTTTAATTTAAGGTTAAGGATAAGGTTAATGTTAGGTTATGGTTAAGGCTATGACTAAGGATACAGTGAAGGCTAAGGCAATGGTTAAATTTCAAGTTAAGGTTAAGGTTAAGTTTAAGGTTGAGGTTGAGGTTAAGGTTAAGGTAAGAGTTAAGCTTAATATCAAGGTTAAGGTTTAAGTATATGGGTTAAGGGTTAAAATCAAGCTTTTGGTCAAGGGTAAGGTAAGGGTAAGGTTAAGGTTAATTTTAAGGTTGACAAATTTGGGAAGTTTTGTAAGGAATGGTTTTATATTATAAATTTAAGGTAAACGTTAGTATTCCGATATATTAATATTAATTTTTTTAAAAATGTTTGATTAGTTCATATAATATAAACGATCTTGTAATGAAAATAAATAAAAAAATAAATAAGAAAATATGCAATTAAGTTGTGATCCTCATTTGGTTATATTTTAATATTGATAAAAATTAGGTGTATCCTATTTTATATAGGTATCTTATTTTGGTTAAGGTAAATTTGAAAATTAAATAAGTATTAATTTTTTTTATGATTCAAATATAAAATGCAAAACTTGGTCTTTTTATAGCATTTTTTTTTCAAATTTATACATGATTGATATTATGTAACATATATAGCTACGTTGAGTATAGAATGACACATACTTTATTAAAAATAGAATGCTTAAACGTGTCTTTCATGAGTTATCATCTTTCAATTTGATTTATCTGTTTGTTTGCTACATATATGAGTTTATATTTAGATATATTTATTATTAAAACGACACTATCTTTTGAATACTATAAAATTCGAGATTGAAGGAAATAAATTTGTTACTTACTTGAGTAAACTATGAGGTAAAACGTAAGTATATATATATATATATATATATATATATATATATATATATATATATATATATATATATATATATATATATATATCTATATTATATTTCGAAGTTTTTCCTACGGTCTGGATTTACCCACTTAAGTGGTGGCTAGGATCGATTCTGG